>CM076688.1:13653429-13743429 GCA_038501925.1 Xenopus petersii
TCTCTGTCAATCTCTCTCTCTGTCAATCTCTCTCTCTCTGTCAATCTCTCTCTCTCTCTGTTAATCTCTCTCTCTCTCTGTTAATATCTCTCTCTGTCAATCTCTCTCTCTATCTCTGTCAATCTCTCTCTCTATCTCTGTCAATCTCTCTCTCTCTCTGTCAATCTCTCTCTCTCTCTCTGTCAATCTCTCTCTCTCTCTCTCTCTGTCAATCTCTCTCTCTCTCTCTCTGTCAAACTCTCTCTCTCTCTCTGTCAAACTCTCTCTCTCTCTCTCTGTCAAACTCTCTCTCTCTCTCTGTCAAACTCTCTCTCTCTCTCTCTGTCAATCTCTCTCTCTCTATCAATCTCTCTCTATCAATCTCTCTCTATCAATCTCTCTCTCTCTATTTGAAAGAAGAAGGCAAAGAAAGAAAAAATACATAAAAAATTGCCTAGAATTAGCCATTCTATAACATACTAAATTTAACTTAAAGGAGAATTCAGCCATTTTCAAAAAAAAAAAACAACAACTCTACACCCTACGTAGACCTCTCTCCTCCTTTTGGAAAGTTGTTTAGAATGACATTTACTTTCATTAGGTAAAAAATAGTATTAGGTGGCATTCCCCTTCCCATCTAAAAAAGGGTGGCTTACCCTTAAAGTAGAATTCAACCATTTTCAAAAAAAAAAAACCCTACCCCCCCCCCACCAAAATTGGAGAGGCTTCAGATGGGTTTTTTTTGCCTTCCTCTGGATCAAATGGCAGTTAGGCAGGTTAAAAAAGTTAATAGGTTGAACTTGATGGACGTGTGTCTTTTTCAATGTAACTTACTATGTTACATTCACTCCAAGTTCTTATTGGCTTTAAAGGAGAAATTTTGTGTAAAAAATAAGAATGTACCAGTGCATTATACTCATTTAGATATAGAAGAATTGTGCTTAAAAAAGAAGTGTTTCAGGCTGATTTATTGGATATTTCTCTTACGGCTCGGGGGACACAGGAACCACGGGGTTAAGCTCCTCCTCCAGGAGGCAGGACACTGATAGCAAAGCTGAAACTCCTCCTTCTCCCTCTTCTATATACCGCCTGCTTAACTCCCCTAAATCAGTTTTTCAGTGTCCTGCTTCCAAGGAGGTAGGGACTAGGCCTCTAGGAGGCCCGACTGGTAGTGATTCTACGGTCAATGAATAGCATTGACACCCGGGGTGAGACTGCAGTCAGGGACAGTCCTGTGCTCCAATGTTAGCCCCCATCGCGGGATTCCTCGACTGGGGTCTGTAAGTCTTGCTGGCAAGCTGGCCATCCATCATATAGGGCCTGCCAGCATGGCAGGACCCTGACTGGCCAGTCTGAGAGGCTCCTGAGGGGAGCTCTGGGTCCCTGGAACAGCGGTAAGTACACCGTTAGTGCACTAAAGGGACCGCACTTATCCTGCAGTCCTCTCACCAACGCGCTGGCGGGAGGGAGAGGGAGCGGTGAGCAGCCCCGTGCAGGAGTACGCCGGTAGGAGAGGGGCATTAGGACCCAGAGCAGGCGGCAGCTCCTGTGCGCCTGCCTGTTGACGTCATTTCCTTCCCGGCTCCTCGCGTCCTAGCACGGCTCGGCAGACACGGTCGGGCGTGTGGTTTAACACGCAGTGTTTGTTTTAGTAACGCAGTTGGCGCGCGGAGAGCCTTATCTACGGCAGGGTAGAGAGGGGAGTTCCAGGCACGGGTGGCTGCTGCTTCTCCTTCTTCTCCGTTCAGGTGCGGTTGGTGGGGGAGGAGGTTGGGTGTGGGTATACACGCTCCAGAGGTCTAAGGCTGCAGGGAGGCCATGTTTCCCAGGGGAGGGAAGACTAGGTCCTCTGCCTCTGTTACATACCTAGCCTGCGCTTCATGCGGCGCCAAATTTCCCAAGGGTCAAGGGGACCCGACCTGTGCAGCTTGCACAGCATCAGGGGAGACTGCTAATTCCTCCATAGCTCTGGAGGTCTCAGAGATGGCTAGTGATGCTCCTGCTGGGGGCTCTTCAGGGGCTTCAGCTTCCCATTCTCATTCTATGGGGGACAATCCTCCTACTTGGGCGCTACAGCTGTCCCAATCCCTGGCTAGCCTACAGGGAATTGCAAACCTGTCTTCGTCCCTGGATAAGTTTGTTGCTCACTTATCTGTTCAACCGCAGGCTAAGCACAGGAAGGCCCGAGCAAGAGAAGGGTGCCTTTGTCCGTATCGTCGGAGGATTCAGCAGACGATATCGGTGACTCTGAGTTTAGTGAGGGTGAGATTTCGTCCGCATCTTCAGAGGGTATTCCTGATCCTGACAAGGAGGTGCCACATGATATTCAGGGAATTATCAGAGCAATCAAGACCTCCCTTCAGTTGGAGGACCCATCTGGAGCGGGGTCGGGAGCCAAGGGACCATTTAAGCGACAGCGTAAACAGAGTGCGGAGTTTCCCTTTCACGATCAGTTGGGTGAGGTTATCCAACAGGAATGGGACTGCCCAGAAAAGAAGTTTCAACCTTCACGCAGGTTTTCTCGTTCTTATCCCTTTGCCAGGGATTTAACAGAGAAGTGGGGCGTTCCTCCAGCAGTAGACGCTCCGGTGTCACGCTTGTCCAAGAATACAGCTCTTCCTGTCCCAGATGCGGCAGCCTTTAAGGATCCCACCGACAAACGCCTTGAGGGGTTCTTACGTTCAATTTTTATTTCCGCAGGCTCCACCTTTAGGCCTATCATTGCAGCGGCGTGGGTCAGCAGGGCTATGGCGGACTGGGCTCAGGAGCTCCTAGATGGTCTCAAGAATAATTTGCCCAGGGCAGAATTATCTTCCCTAGCTGATCAGATGGTGGATGCCAATGCATTTCTGGGAGACGCTCTTCTGGACTCATTGCAGGCATCCGCTAGAACATCGGCCACGGCAGTAGCAGCGCGCAGAGCACTCTGGCTGAAGCATTGGACAGCGGATCTCAGCTCTAAGAAGGCCCTAACATCCATGGCTTTTAAGGGCAGACGTCTGTTTGGGGACGAGTTAGAGAAGATAATTTCTCAGGCCACTGGGGGAAAGAGTACTTTACTGCCCCAACACAAATCTCGCATCCATACCAGCCAGAGGCGCGGCAGGTTTTTTCGTGGCCAAACCTCCAGATCGTCTAGAGAAGCTCGATCCACCACTTCCTTCCGAGCCAAGAACAGGTTTCAACATAAGAGCCGTCAGGCCTGGCAGCCTCGGAAGAACCAACAGAAGCCCTCCCCTGACAAGTCCTGTTCACAATGACAGGACAGGCCCTCCGGTGCCAGATCAGGCAGTGGGGGGTCGCTTGCTTTGGTTCCGGGAGGTATGGCACGACTCGGTGTCAGATGCGTGGGTTCACAAGCTTGTAGCGGAGGGGTACAAGATAGAGTTTCTATCTCGTCCCCCAGAACGATTTTTCCTTTCCAGGATTCCTCAGAGAGATCCAAAGAGAGAGGCTTTTTTCACCGTGGTTTCGGGACTTCTTCAGGCCGGAGTTATCGTGCCAGTTCCAGAAGACCAGATCTTCCAGGGTTTCTACTCAAATTTATTTGTGGTGCCCAAGAAGAATGGCTCCTTTCGACCAGTTCTGGATCTAAAGGGTCTAAACAGGTTCATCAGATACCGTCGATTCCGCATGGAGACTATTCGCTCGGTCATAAGATCCTTGAGCAGGGACGAATTTCTGGCATCCCTGGACATCCAGGACGCTTACCTGCATGTCCCCATCTGGCCAGGTCATCACAAGTTCCTACGGTTTGCGTTTCTCCAACGGCATTACCAATTTGTGGCTCTCCCGTTCGGACTATCTTCGGCTCCACGGGTGTTCACCAAGATCATGGCAGCGATGTCGGCGGTCCTACGCCTTCAGGGTATTTCCATCACGCCATATCTGGACGACATCCTGGTAAAGGCGGCATCCCTGGAACAGGCTCAGAAGCATCTGGCAATCACCATCAGGACATTAGAGCAATTCGGGTGGTTGATCAACCGGAAGAAATCCTTCCTAGTTCCATCCCAGGTAATGCAGTTCTTGGGACTAATTCTGAACACACGTGCCCAGAGAGTGGTTCTGCCACGGGAGAAGCAAGAGAGGATGCAGTTGCTTGCTCGGCAGCTTATCCAGATCAGAACAACGTCGGTGCGTTTTGCCATGCAGGTACTGGGATTCATGGTGTCAACCATGGAGGCAGTGCCATTTGCGCAGTTTCATCTGCGACCTCTGCAGCTGTGCATTCTGCGGAACTGGCGGAGGTCCTCTATGAATCAGAGGATCAGGTTGGATCAGGTGACTTTGCAGTCTCTACGGTGGTGGACAGACCCAGTACATCTAGCGGAGGGCCGACGGTGGGGGGAGACTCAGTGGACGATTCTCACCACCGACGCCAGTCTGACCGGATGGGGGGCAAGATTCGATCAGAGATCGGCCCAAGGAAGTTGGTCTCCCGCGGAGTCCAAACTACCCATAAACGTTCTGGAGCTACGAGCAATATATCTTGCTCTGCGACGTTGGGAGGTACCCCTGACAGGTCTTTCAGTACGAGTACAGACAGACAACGCGACCGCAGTCGCATACATAAATCACCAAGGGGGAACGCGCAGCATCGCAGCCTGGTCAGAGACGGTTCAGATTCTATCCTGGGCGGAGGAACGGATACCAGAGATTTCCGCAGTGCACATTCCAGGTATCCAGAACTGGGAGGCGGACTACCTAAGCAGGAATCGGCTGGACCCAGGAGAGTGGGAGCTCCTGCCGGAGGTGTTCGACATGATAGTCAGCAGGTGGGGTCAACCAGAGGTCGATCTCATGGCCTCTCGACACAACAGGAAGGCTCCAAAATTTTTCGCCAGAAGCAGAGACCCGCAGGCAGCGGGAGTAGACGCGATGACCCTGCCGTGGCGGTTCAAGATCGCATACATCTTCCCTCCAATTCCAATGCTTCCTCGAGTCCTAAGACGTTTTCGACAGGAAAGTTTGCATCTCATCGTCGTGGCCCCATTCTGGCCTCGGAGAGCCTGGTTCACGGACCTAATATCAATGTCATCGGGAGACTGGTTCCACCTACCAAGACGTCCCGACATACTGCGTCAAGGGCCCATATTGCATCACAACCCAGGACTACTATCCTTGACGGCGTGGCTGTTGAGACCGATATCTTGAGGGGAAAGGGCTTTGCAGATACGGTGATTGATACAATGATCAGGGCTAGGAAACCGTCTTCGGCCAAGGCATATTACCGCGTCTGGAATGCCTACGCATCCTGGTGTGAGACCAGGGGAGTTCCCTTTGACCAGCTCGATATATCTCGAGTCTTGCTATTCTTACAGAGGGGGCTCGAGAGCGGTTTAAAGTTGGCTTCCCTCAGGGTGCAGATTTCCGCATTATCAGTGCTCTTTCAGGAGAGATTGGCACTAAAGGACGACATACGTGTCTTCCTCCAGGGGGCTGCCCATGTAGTGCCTCCTTTCAGACGACCGGTCCCGACATGGGATCTCAACCTAGTTTTGAGAGCCCTCCAGGATCCTCCGTTTGAACCTCTAGGGTCGATTGAGCTCTCGGTGTTGACCTGGAAGGTCATTTTTCTGGTGGCTATCTCATCGGCCAGGCGGGTCTCTGAGTTGAGTGCTCTATCCATAGATCCACGATACATGGTGTTTCATTCCGACAAGGTCGTTTTGCGAACGGTGCCATCCTTCTTACCCAAGGTGGTGTCTGCATTTCACGTCAATCAGCCTATTGCGGTTCCGTCTTTTTGTCCGAATCCAAAGAACGAAAAGGAGGTTCGCCTACATTCCCTGGATGTTGTCAGGGCGTTATCTACATACGTAGAGAGAACGGCTTCGTTCAGGAAGTCCGAATCCTTGTTTGTAATTCCCTCAGGTCCTCGGATAGGGACAGCGGCATCCAAGGCCACCATCTCAAGGTGGATCAAAGAGACTATTCGGCAGGCTTACATAGCGGCCCGCAAGAGCCCCCCGGAGGGGGTCAGAGCTCATTCGACCAGGGCCCTAAGCACTTCCTGGGCTTGGAGGAATGAGGCCTCCGCTGATCAGCTGTGCAAGGCTGCCACATGGTCCTCAGTACACACTTTCACTAAATTTTATCGTTTTGATACCTTTTCATCTGCTGAAGCGAGTTTTGGCAGAAGAGTCCTGCAATCAGTAGTTTGTTCAGACTGAAGCAGGCAGTTGTTTTCTGTTCTTCCCTCCCTGAATTGTCAGTTAATGGGACTGCTTTGGTAAGTCCCCGTGGTTCCTGTGTCCCCCGAGCCGTAAGAGAAAAGGAGATTTTTAGTATAACTTACCGTTAAATCTCTTTCTCTCTAGGCATCGGGGGACACAGGAACGCCCACCCTGAAACAGGTCGTTGTTGGCCAGACATGGGAAAGGTTCTCCCGTGGCCTTAACCTTTGTTACGTGTATATAGTTTCTTGTTATCTGCTTGCTATCGAACTGATTTAGGGGAGTTAAGCAGGCGGTATATAGAAGAGGGAGAAGGAGGAGTTTCAGCTTTGCTATCAGTGTCCTGCCTCCTGGAGGAGGAGCTTAACCCCGTGGTTCCTGTGTCCCCCGATGCCTAGAGAGAAAGAGATTTAACGGTAAGTTATACTAAAAATCTCCTTTTCTGCAAAAAAACTAATAATCCCTCCCTTCCACTTCCTGCTCCCTGAATTCCCAGGCTGTGCACTCAGCTCACTGCACTGTAGGACAGGAACCAATCAGCAGCTAGCAGGACCTGATAGGGAACTGAAGGCTGTCTGTGACTGCAGGGCTGTGATTGGCTGTCCTCCTCCTACTGTGCTTCTGGCAGGGACTTTAGGACACGCCCCCACCCCTCATTTGAAACAGGGACCAGAGAACATCTATAGGGAGCTCCAATAAAGGGGCTATTTTTAAAGTTAATATTAATTTTTAGCACCATGTAAAAGTAACACCATATATTACTTATAATTGCCTACAAAATGAGGGATTTTTTCGTTTATCCAGTATGTCTCCTTTAACGTTGTGTGTAAATATCATTGCAACTGAAAACAGCGTTTGTCCCTTTCTGTGGTCTGGTGGTTCTGACTCTTGAAACAATGTCTACGAAGTCCGTTCTCCTCCAGGCCCGTTACTCAGCTCCCTTGGAGGACATTGTTTCTAGAGTCAATCTGCAAATACCCTTGCAAATACAATTTTACATCCCCTGATTTTAAACCATTTTTTTGTCGTCCCACCTATATATTATGCATTTTTCTGGATTTTACACCATTTTTTTCTGTTCTGGTCTCCTTAAACACTGTAAATCCAATAACGGTGTGTAATGAGCATATATGGGAAGCTGCTGTCAGTAACTATCAGTGTTGGCTTCCGCCTCTGGGTCAAAGTACCACAGCACTGGGTATATAGGTGAGGAGAAGGGTTAATACCTGGCTTTATAATGGTTTATTATATGGTTCAGGCTTTATTACTGTACAATCAGTGCATGGATAGTCAGTCTTTTATCTTCTATGTTAACAATAATTGCCTCCTCTCATGCCATGTTCTTTCTCCTTCCCATAGATCCTTGATTCAGGAGCTGCAAGTGCTAGAATCTATTTACCCTGGCGAACTCCAGATCTCCCATGGAGAGAGGTGAGCGATATATTGAGAGCTACATGCGCTCCCTGTATTGTCCTTAGGTGTGTTTAGCTCGGTGATCCACCTATTGCCATCAATCATTCCATATGTCTGCCCCGTCTACTCCCCATCATTCCCTTTGCATCAGTCACATTCTACAATGGGATAAGTGATGGTAATGTAAACTTAGAGTTAAAGAGATACTGACACGACACAACAGGAAGGCTCCAAAATTTTTCGCCAGAAGCAGAGACCCGCAGGCAGCGGGAGTAGACGCGATGACCCTGCCGTGGCGGTTCAAGATCGCATACATCTTCCCTCCAATTCCAATGCTTCCTCGAGTCCTAAGACGTTTTCGACAGGAAAGTTTGCATCTCATCGTCGTGGCCCCATTCTGGCCTCGGAGAGCCTGGTTCACGGACCTAATATCAATGTCATCGGGAGACTGGTTCCACCTACCAAGACGTCCCGACATACTGCGTCAAGGGCCCATATTGCATCACAACCCAGGACTACTATCCTTGACGGCGTGGCTGTTGAGACCGATATCTTGAGGGGAAAGGGCTTTGCAGATACGGTGATTGATACAATGATCAGGGCTAGGAAACCGTCTTCGGCCAAGGCATATTACCGCGTCTGGAATGCCTACGCATCCTGGTGTGAGACCAGGGGAGTTCCCTTTGACCAGCTCGATATATCTCGAGTCTTGCTATTCTTACAGAGGGGGCTCGAGAGCGGTTTAAAGTTGGCTTCCCTCAGGGTGCAGATTTCCGCATTATCAGTGCTCTTTCAGGAGAGATTGGCACTAAAGGACGACATACGTGTCTTCCTCCAGGGGGCTGCCCATGTAGTGCCTCCTTTCAGACGACCGGTCCCGACATGGGATCTCAACCTAGTTTTGAGAGCCCTCCAGGATCCTCCGTTTGAACCTCTAGGGTCGATTGAGCTCTCGGTGTTGACCTGGAAGGTCATTTTTCTGGTGGCTATCTCATCGGCCAGGCGGGTCTCTGAGTTGAGTGCTCTATCCATAGATCCACGATACATGGTGTTTCATTCCGACAAGGTCGTTTTGCGAACGGTGCCATCCTTCTTACCCAAGGTGGTGTCTGCATTTCACGTCAATCAGCCTATTGCGGTTCCGTCTTTTTGTCCGAATCCAAAGAACGAAAAGGAGGTTCGCCTACATTCCCTGGATGTTGTCAGGGCGTTATCTACATACGTAGAGAGAACGGCTTCGTTCAGGAAGTCCGAATCCTTGTTTGTAATTCCCTCAGGTCCTCGGATAGGGACAGCGGCATCCAAGGCCACCATCTCAAGGTGGATCAAAGAGACTATTCGGCAGGCTTACATAGCGGCCCGCAAGAGCCCCCCGGAGGGGGTCAGAGCTCATTCGACCAGGGCCCTAAGCACTTCCTGGGCTTGGAGGAATGAGGCCTCCGCTGATCAGCTGTGCAAGGCTGCCACATGGTCCTCAGTACACACTTTCACTAAATTTTATCGTTTTGATACCTTTTCATCTGCTGAAGCGAGTTTTGGCAGAAGAGTCCTGCAATCAGTAGTTTGTTCAGACTGAAGCAGGCAGTTGTTTTCTGTTCTTCCCTCCCTGAATTGTCAGTTAATGGGACTGCTTTGGTAAGTCCCCGTGGTTCCTGTGTCCCCCGAGCCGTAAGAGAAAAGGAGATTTTTAGTATAACTTACCGTTAAATCTCTTTCTCTCTAGGCATCGGGGGACACAGGAACGCCCACCCTGAAACAGGTCGTTGTTGGCCAGACATGGGAAAGGTTCTCCCGTGGCCTTAACCTTTGTTACGTGTATATAGTTTCTTGTTATCTGCTTGCTATCGAACTGATTTAGGGGAGTTAAGCAGGCGGTATATAGAAGAGGGAGAAGGAGGAGTTTCAGCTTTGCTATCAGTGTCCTGCCTCCTGGAGGAGGAGCTTAACCCCGTGGTTCCTGTGTCCCCCGATGCCTAGAGAGAAAGAGATTTAACGGTAAGTTATACTAAAAATCTCCTTTTCTGCAAAAAAACTAATAATCCCTCCCTTCCACTTCCTGCTCCCTGAATTCCCAGGCTGTGCACTCAGCTCACTGCACTGTAGGACAGGAACCAATCAGCAGCTAGCAGGACCTGATAGGGAACTGAAGGCTGTCTGTGACTGCAGGGCTGTGATTGGCTGTCCTCCTCCTACTGTGCTTCTGGCAGGGACTTTAGGACACGCCCCCACCCCTCATTTGAAACAGGGACCAGAGAACATCTATAGGGAGCTCCAATAAAGGGGCTATTTTTAAAGTTAATATTAATTTTTAGCACCATGTAAAAGTAACACCATATATTACTTATAATTGCCTACAAAATGAGGGATTTTTTCGTTTATCCAGTATGTCTCCTTTAACGTTGTGTGTAAATATCATTGCAACTGAAAACAGCGTTTGTCCCTTTCTGTGGTCTGGTGGTTCTGACTCTTGAAACAATGTCTACGAAGTCCGTTCTCCTCCAGGCCCGTTACTCAGCTCCCTTGGAGGACATTGTTTCTAGAGTCAATCTGCAAATACCCTTGCAAATACAATTTTACATCCCCTGATTTTAAACCATTTTTTTGTCGTCCCACCTATATATTATGCATTTTTCTGGATTTTACACCATTTTTTTCTGTTCTGGTCTCCTTAAACACTGTAAATCCAATAACGGTGTGTAATGAGCATATATGGGAAGCTGCTGTCAGTAACTATCAGTGTTGGCTTCCGCCTCTGGGTCAAAGTACCACAGCACTGGGTATATAGGTGAGGAGAAGGGTTAATACCTGGCTTTATAATGGTTTATTATATGGTTCAGGCTTTATTACTGTACAATCAGTGCATGGATAGTCAGTCTTTTATCTTCTATGTTAACAATAATTGCCTCCTCTCATGCCATGTTCTTTCTCCTTCCCATAGATCCTTGATTCAGGAGCTGCAAGTGCTAGAATCTATTTACCCTGGCGAACTCCAGATCTCCCATGGAGAGAGGTGAGCGATATATTGAGAGCTACATGCGCTCCCTGTATTGTCCTTAGGTGTGTTTAGCTCGGTGATCCACCTATTGCCATCAATCATTCCATATGTCTGCCCCGTCTACTCCCCATCATTCCCTTTGCATCAGTCACATTCTACAATGGGATAAGTGATGGTAATGTAAACTTAGAGTTAAAGAGATACTGACACCAGAAAATAAACTTTTTTAATATCTATCATAACATTATCTTTGATTGCTATTTATAGTTTTGCCATAACAGTATCTGCCTGATGCTTTTACATTACTATTCTTACCCCCTTTTTTCCCCCCTATGAGGGGGCTGCCATATTTGTGCAGCAGTAGCTGTTAGCATTAGAAACAATAACTGACAAGTTGAGACGGGACAGTCAGGTTGAGAGGGGACAGTTGGCTTGACAGTCGGCTTGACGGTCGCCTTGAGAAGGGACAGTCGGCTTGACGGTCGCCTTGAGAAGGGACAGTCGGCTTGACGGTCGCCTTGAGAAGGGACAGTCGGCTTGACGGTCGCCTTGAGAAGGGACAGTCGGCTTGACGGTCGCCTTGAGAAGGGACAGTCGGCTTGATGCACTTCAAGTAACAATTACTTACAAAGCAGCTCTATCAGTGAAAAACTCAAAAAAAAATCAACATGAGCTATAGGTAACTTTTCATGTAGATTAATATTTTGAAATCCATTTTTTAGTGTCCTTTTCCCTTTAATGATAAATTAACATAAGAGCTGTTTTGTTGTTTTTAAATAGAAGGTCTAGATTGCATCTCAGTAGCATATTACACTTACTGTATGGTTTGTCACAGGTTGACATATATCCATTTTAAATATTTTAAATGTTTTAAATAAAGGGATTTTATATACATATATATGTTTCACTGTAAGATGCGGTTCTACACTCTCTCAGCTTTCACCTTTGTTTTCATATCTTTTTTTTACCATGGAATTATAATGCACATTTGGTTAAAAGAAACAGGAGACCTCCCAATCACTATTTAACCCTTGTGGATGGCAGGTTTTTAATGTATATATCCAATAAACCTCTCTCTGGACCACTGCTCCCAGTAAGTCCCCTCCCCTCACTCCCAGTTTGACATGCTCAATACCTTGGAATTAAACTTGGCTAAAATTGCCATTGTGTTTTAGCATGATGTGTTTCATGTAACAATATCTTGGCTCCTTATCATCAGCTACTGTACATAAATTCAATGCATGAGCCACATTTGATGGATTTGAGGGATCCTGACATGTTTCAGGTGTTTATAGGAAGGTGTTGGTGTCACTTTACAAACTGATTTGGCCATCAACTCCTCTTTGCTGATGTTGATTTGGGGGCAAGGTAAAGACACAGCTTCTTTGGTCGGTCAGACCCTTGCTTTACTCCCAGAGCATGAATTTACTGCTTCAGTAGCTAAAGAGGTATCGGAGACTGACGCAAGTAAAGGTGGGGCCACATTTTAGCTTTAATACTTTAGACAAGTGCTAGTTAGTTCAAACGTTAATTTACTAATCAAATTAGCCATAAGTAAAATGGCTAAACACAGTTGGCATCCTGTGCAGCCAGATTATTGGGTCTACTGGCAGAAGGACTTGTTTCGGATTATGCTTTGTTTTAATCTCACGCGGGTCATCGGCTGACCAGAAAAGTCCTCCGTCTTCAGATCACATAATATTTGCTCATTTTAAGGCCTTATGTGAGCTGATGGTCATTCAATGTGCAGAATCATTGGAACATACATAATAATGCTTACTTACTGTGATTATAGTAGTCCACTACAGTGCATGTACAATGGATCAGAAATAGTAACGAGTGATGTTTTTTTCTTGCAGAGTTGTTCTTGGCATTACCCTCCACCCAGCCACTGGCCACGATGAAGAAACACAGTATGTCAGAATTACCCTGGAGCTGTCTCTTCCTCCTAAGGTTTGAAAGATCTTTCATATTATTTAGTCAAATCCAGATCGATTCGAATCCCGCTCTGATTTCTCATATTTAAATATGGATCTTCTCACGCCCCGTTGGCATGGCCACAGTTTTACCTGGAGTTTATACTTTGTATAATTTTCAGAGGCATATGGAAACATTGACTCCCCAATTGACTCTCATGCTCAGCCCTCAAACCAATGCTTTAAGGGAATTTTTCAGTATAAAAATAAAAACTGGGTAAATAGGCTGTGAAAAATGTTCTAATATAGTTAGTTAGCCAAAAATATAATGGAGTGACTGGATGTGTAACATAATAGCCAGAACACTACTTCTGCTCTCTTGGTTTCCACTGATTGGTTACCAGGCAGTAACCAATCAGTTTAAAAAAATATTTATTTAATTGTATTATTAAAATAACAGAGAGACAGTGAATATTTGATGTTATGCCTCTTTTCGGTCACTAGAGGTCTCTGGTATGCCACAGTTGGTTTCTACACCACTTCTAAAGTATTCTGTATAAGTAACCAATCAGTGATTTGGGGGGGGGGGGACATAAGTAATAACTGTTGCTTTTGAATCTGAGCTGAATGCTGAGGAACAATTGCAAACTCACTGAACAGTTATGTCCCATGTAGCCCCCCTTCAAGTCACTGACTAACTCAGAGTTAGAGAGCTGAAAAGCAGGAAGTAGTTTTCTGGCTGTTATGTTACACATCCAGTCACTCCAGCTGTTATAGATTATATTTTTGGCTAACTAACTATATTAGAAACATTTTTTATTTTGCACAGCCTATCTATTTACCCAGTTTTTATTTTTACACTAAACTGTTCCTTTAAAGGTATTGTTTAAACTGGTATATACTGTAGAGCAAGAGAAATGATCTAGAAACCATTTCCCGCAGGTTGGCATAACACATAATACTGAATTGAAACAAAACTGCAACAAATTAGATTGAAATGTGATAAGACCACTATTTCATCTACAATGTAGCAAGCCAACTAGTTCAGGAAATAGTAATCTAAATGTGTCTAAAACATAACTTTTAATTTAAGTGCCAATAGAAACTTGCTAGCACAGCCTCACACACACTCACAGCATATTCCTCTCATAGCTGTGCAGGACCATGTCCTTAAAATCAAACATATTTAAAAACGTAGAGTGGCTTGCTGGTGGATAGAGACGTTGGTTGTATCGTCTTTAAGCTTTCATAATTCATATTAAATCACCGCTAACTTAGGGTTATGTTTCCCAATCATGTCGCCACCAGTAACCTCCCTTCTCTTTGTGCCAATTCTGCCTGTCTACGTTGGGAAGAATGGGAGCTATCCACACCACCTTCCACCTACACCGCCCAAAGGGATTGTTTGACTTTAGATTAACTGGACGTATGATGTAGAGAGTGATATTTTGAGACTGTTTGCAGTGGTTTTCATTTTTTATTATTTGTGGTTTTTGCGTTATTTAGCTTTTTATGCGGCCGCTCTCCAGTTTGCAATTTCAGCAGTCTGGTTGCTAGGGTACAAATTCCCCTGTTAACCAAGCACTGATTTGAATAAGAGACTGGAATATGAATAGGAGAGGCCTGAATAGAAAGATGAGTAATAAAAAGTAGCAATAACAATACATTTGTAGCTTTAAAGAGAATTTGTTTTTTAGATAAGGGTCAGTGACCCCAATTGGAAGTGTCCCAATCGAAGTAAATTGACCGGAGCCTTTTACAACCACAGGTGAAAATCAATGAAACTTTATTTACCAAGTAATCATTAAAAACATGAACAGGTATCACTCTAGAGACCTTTAACTAAACCATGCTGTGTCTAGTCACCTGACGCGTTTCATGCCTCACTTTGGCACTTCATCAGAGGTGGAGTTTGGTCAAGGTTTACTTCCTTATATAGTAGACTCAATTAAAAATACGTGTCAATTAAAAAAGTAGCATATTACACTTATGGTTCATCACAGGTTGACATATATCCATTTTAAATATTTTAAATGTTTTAAATAAAGGGATTTTATATACGTATATATGTTTCACTGTAAGATGCGGTTCTACACTCTCTCAGCTTTCACCTTTGTTTTCATATCTTTTTTTACCATGGAATTATAATGCACATTTGGTTAAAAGAAACAGGAGACCTCCCAATCACTATTTAACCCTTGTGGATAGCGGGTTTTTAATGTATATATCCAATAAACCTCTCTCTGGACCACTGCTCCCAGTAAGTCCCCTCCCCTCACTCCCAGTTTGACAGGCTCAATACCTTGGAATTAAACTTGGCTAAAATTGCCATTGTGTTTTAGCATGATGTGTTTACCTATAGCTGAAACTTTTCTATGATTTTGACCTTGTTCAAGACTATCAATATCTATGGGTATAAGATGTTTCCTCACCCGTTCCTTTAAAAAATTTGCAGAAACAGGGTGATAAATCCACTCTCTTTATTACTCTTTGCAGCAAACAGGCATTTGAGATTAAAGGAAAACTATACCCCCAAAATGAATACTTAAGCAACAGTTTATATCAAATTGAATGACATATTAAAGAATCTTACCAAACTGGAATATATATTTACATAAATATTGCCCTTTTACATCTCTTGCCTTGAGCCACCATTTCGTGACTCTATCTGTGCTGCCTCAGAGATCACCTGACCAGAAATACTACAACACTAACTGTAACAGGAAGAAGTGAGGAAGCAAAAGGCACAACTCTGTCTGTTAATTGGCTCATGTGACCTTACATGTGGTTTGTATGTGTGCACAGTGAATCTTACGATCTCAGGGGGCGGCCCTTATTTTTTTATGATTACCCAATGGCACATACTACTAGAAAAGTATATTATTATGATAATGGTTCATTTACATGAAGCAGGGTTTTACACATGAGCTGTTTTACTCAGTATCTTTTAATAGAGACCTACATTGTTTGGGGGGTATAGTTTTCCTTTAAAAAAAAATAATCAAGAAAAGATTGGACGTCCTGAGAATGGATCCTTCGTTGGATCAGGCGTTATTCGATGACATTCGATTTGTCTTTAAACGTAACAAAATGCAAGCGACATCACCCCAAGGTTATACTCCCCTAAAAAAAACAACAAAAGCAGGGAGCAAGTGGTTAATTAAAAATGGATGCTATAAATGGGGAAAGAATAGATGCAAGGTGTGTAGACATATACTTGCTAAAGATAGTTTTAAAAGCAATACAATGGGAAAAACTCCCCATTGTACTTACATTAACTGCAAATCTAAACATGTCATTTATACTATATGTGGGCAGAACCTGTAGACCTTTAAAGGAAACATCTTATACCCATAGATATTGATAGTCTTGAACAAGGTCAAAATCATAGAAAAGTTTCAGCTATAGTTAAACACATCATGCTAAAACACAATGGCAATTTTAGCCAAGTTTAATTCCAAGGTATTGAGCCTGTCAAACTGGGAGTGAGGGGAGGGGACTTACTGGGAGCAGTGGTCCAGAGAGAGGTTTATTGGATATATACATTAAAAACCCGCTATCCACAAGGGTTAAATAGTGATTGGGAGGTCTCCTGTTTCTTTTAACCAAATGTGCATTATAATTCCATGGTAAAAAAGATATGAAAACAAAGGTGAAAGCTGAGAGAGTGTAGAACCGCATCTAACAGGGAAACATATATATGTATATAAAATCCCTTTATTCAAAACATTTAAAATATTTAAAAATGATATATGTCAACCTGTGATGAACCATAAGTGTAATATGCTACTTTTTTAATTGACGTGTATTTTTAATTGAGTATACTATACAAGGAAGTAAACCTTGACCAAACTCCACCTCTGATGAAGTGCCAAAGTGAGGCATGAAACGCGTCAGGTGACTAGACACAACATGGTTTAGTTAAAGGTCTCTAGAGTGATACCTGTTCATGTTTTTAATGATTTTACTTGGTAAATAGTTTTTTTCATTGATTTTCACCCGTGGTTGTAAAAGGATCCCGTCAATTTATTTTCTATTGGGACACAGCAGATACTGGCTGGAACAGAGTCCAGTCGACAGGCAGCCACCACAAGGGTAATTATAAGACCATCTACATGTAAGTGCCTTCAATGTACTGACCCCAATTTGAAAGCTGGAAAGTGTCAGAAGAAGGCAAATAATCCAAAAACTATAAAAAAAAAAAAAATTAAAAAAAAATGAAGGTATATAACATACTTTTCGTTAACTTAAGAACCACCCCTTTAAGCTCATCTAGGGGAGCCAGCCCCACAGTTTGGGAGCCACTGCTTTTAATTAACAATTAAGTTGTGGGCGCAATGACCTGTACGCTCCACAATTTAGGGAATTCCGTTCGGAACTCTCTCACAGTGTTCTTTGCGTTGATTTACAGTATCCTGCAGAGGTACCAGAGATCAGTGTGAAAAACCCCCGAGGTCTGTGTGATGAACAGATAAATAGGTAAGGCTGATGTGTGTGGCTCCTTTTGGTACCAATCACAGAACCCCTAAGTGACTTCTAATATCCTTATCATTTACAGGAGGGGGTACATTATCCCTTATAATACATGAGTGATACTCAGAGTTCTCTGTATAACTCAGCCTGCAGCCTTGTGCCTTTATATGGTCACAGAACAACCCCTCAGTGACTTCTAATATCCTTATCATTTACAGTAGGGGGTACATTATCCCTTATGATACATGAGTGATACTCAGAGTTCCCTGTATAACTCAGCCTGCAGCCTTGTGCCTTTATATGGTCACAGAACAACCCCTCAGTGACTTCTAATATCCTTATCATTTACAGGAGGGGGTACATTATCCCTTATAATACATGAGTGATACTCAGAGTTCCCTGTATAACTCAGCCTGCAGCCTTGTGCCTTTATATGGTCACAGAACCCCTCAGTGACTTCTAATATCCTTATCATTTACAGTAGGGGGGTACATTATCCCTTATAATGCATGAGTGATACTCAGAGTTCCCTGTATAACTCAGCCTGCAGCCTTGTGCCTTTATATGGTCACATAACCTCTCAGTGACTTCTAATATCCTTATCATTTACAGTAGGGGGTACATTATCTCTTATAATACATGAGTGATACACCAAGATCCCTGTATAACTCATCTCAATTCCAGAGCTTCCTGTTTAGAACTGTTTATTTCAACCCCATCAATTTAATGGACAGTTAACAAATATTCCCCATAATGTGTATATTTCCCCAAACTTTCATCATTAAAGATAACAAAGAACTCTATACTAATACTGTTTTTCTGTATGCAGCATTGTCAGCTCTCTGCGCATTATAGCTGAGCAAGGTGTCGGGTGCCCGATTCTCTATGAGATGATTGAGGTGAGATCTAATTGAAGTATCTTCAGATTGAAACTTTAACCTGTCTATAATTAGGGAAAGACATTGTATATGTGCAGAAGGAATGTGCAGTCAGTATGAAATAATCTCCCATGCTTCCCTGTCCTATGTCATTAATATAAATAGAAGACTGTCCCTGTTTAAAAATATTTTCCTGGGAAGCACAGATATACTTTACTCTATTAATTTCTTTTGCCAATGTCCTGTTTCTCCTTTAGAAGGCGCAGACAAGTGTGGCTGGTATGATTATACATATACCTGCACAAGAACCATTAATATTCTGGAAAGTATATCCTTTTAAACTGTGCTTGGTTATGTCATCAATTATATTCGGTAGTTAGTGATGTCATTTGTGTCACATGACTCACTGACAGACGTGCGTTATTTAAAGAATGCACCACCTGTTAAAAATATGAGGATACAAATTTAAGATCATCTGAATTGGTTTTATAGCCCATATCCTGCACTTGCCAATTCCCTTGGATCCTCAGCTAACCATGTTCAACCAGGTGAATAATCTAACCCCAACCTGAGCAGAGAGAACATTAATATCTATAATATAGTAGCCTTTGGCAAGAAATGTAACCACTAAATCAAGAAACTAGCCCCCCCCAAAAAAGATCCTTTTAGAAGAATCTAGTTGACCAAGCCAAGTTGGGGGTACATTATCCCTTATAATACATGAGTGATACTCAGAGTTCCCTGTATAACTCAGCCTGCAGCCTTGTGCCTTTATATGGTCACATAACCCCTCAGTGACTTCTAATATCCTTATCATTTACAGTAGGGGGTACATTATCCCTTATAATACATGAGTGATACTCAGAGTTCCCTGTATAACTCAGCCTTCAACCTTGTGCCTTTATATGGACACAGAATAACCCCTCAGTGACTTCTAATATCCTTATCATTTACAGTAGGGGGTACATTATCCCTTATAATACATGAGTGATACTCAGAGTTCCCTGTATAACTCAGCCTGCAGCCTTGTGCCTTTATATGGTCACAGAACAACCCCTCAGTGACTTCTAATATCCTTATGTATTATAAGGGATAATGTACCCCCTACTGTAAATGATAAGGATATTAGAAGTCACTGAGGGGTTGTCCTGTGACCATATAAAGGCACAAGGCTGCAGGCTGAGTTATACACTGAACTCTGAGTATCACTCATGTATTATAAGGGATAATGTACCCCCTACTGTAAATGATGAGTGATACTCAGTTCCCTGTATAACTCAGCCTGCAACCTTGTGTCTTTATATGGTCACAGAACCCCTCAGTGACTTCTAATATCCTTATCATTTACAGTAGGGGGTACATTATCCCTTATAATACATGAGTGATACTCAGAGTTCCCTGTATAACTCAGCCTGCAGCCTTGTGCCTTTATATGGTCACAGAACCCCTCAGTGACTTCTAATATCCTTATCATTTACAGTAAGGGGTACATTATCCCTTATAATACATGAGTGATACTCAGAGTTCCCTGTATAACTCAGCCTGCAGCCTTGTGCCTTTATATGGTCACAGAACAACCCCTCAGTGACTTCTAATATCCTTATCATTTACAGTTTGCCTTATATAATCTACAATATTACTGATCGGCTATAAATTATATCCTTCTAATACACAAAAGCCATGAATTTCTTCATGGTCCTCAGTAACTTATAATATCCTTATATTTTACAAGGGGAGGGTACTTTATTCACTATATAAACTGCACATTCTGACGTCAAAACCTGTTGTTTATAACTTAAAGGGACAAACACGCAGCTTTACTATGAACAGAGCCAAGAGGAACTCAGACAATATATCCTTGGCATTGATATGATGCTGCTTCTCAGCTATTGCTCCAATAGACCGATAACATGGTTGACTCTTTATTTCTTTGTCTGATTATATCTTTTGTTCCATAGAAAGGGAAGGAGATGCTGACAGCCAGTAATATCCCCCGTGGCCATTGTGTCATCTGCTTATATGACTTCAAGGTGAAAAAGTGGGAGAGTTTTCCTTCTCATGTACAATGTGGGGGTCAGTATGGGGGGTACAGGGTTCTCTTCAGGAGTAGATATGGTGCAGTTAACCTTCTGGAATGGAAATATATGTATGTCTGAGCTGCTGATTTCACATGTATCTATTCCACCCATAGGAGGGGGATTCACTGACCAAGACTCCATGTTTCCACCATTTCCATTCGTACTGCCTGGGTCGGTATGCAGAGCACAGTACAGAACAGAAGCGGTCGGAGGTAAGTTGGAAACAATCCCTGAACAAACACAGAAACCATTGCAGAGTCCATAGTATAGGTATGGGATCTGTTATCCGGAAAGCCATTATCTAGAAAGCTTGGAATTACGGAAAGCCCATCTCCCATTGACTCCATTTTATTCAAATAATCTGAATTATTAAAAATGATTTATTTTTTCTCTGTAATAATAAAACAGTACTTGTACTTGATCCCAACTATGATATAATTAATCCTTATTGAAGGCAAAACCAGCCTATTTATTTCATGTTTACACGATTTTCTAGTAGATGTAAAGGGATTCTGTCATGATTTTTATAATGTCGTTTTTGTTTCTAAATGACACTGTTTACACTGCAAATAATTCACTCTACAATATAACATTTCATTCCTGAACCAGCAAGTATATTTTGGTAGTTATAATATTGGTGTAGGTGCATCTCAGGTCATTTTGCCTGGTCATGTGCTTTCAGAAAGAGCCAGCACTTTAGGATGGAACTGCTTTCTGGCAGTCTGTTATTTCTCAATGTAAATGAAGGTGTTTCAGTGGGACCTGCATTTTACTGTTGAGTTCTGTCCTTGTATCTACCAGGGAGATGCTATCTTGTGTTAGAGAGCTGCTATCTGGTTACCTTGCCATTGTTCTGTTGGGAACTGCTGGGGAGGAAAGGGAGGGGGTGATGTCACTCAAATTTGCAGCACAGCAGTAAAGAGTGACTGAAGTTTATCAGAGCACAAGTCACATGACTGGGGACAGCTGGGAAACTGATATGTCTAGCCACATGTTTCAGATTTTTAAGAAACATATTTCAGTGCAGAATTCTGCTGGAGCAACACTATTAACTATTAAACATTGAAGTATCCCTTTAAGGCAGGAGTCCCCAACCTATTTTTACACGTGAGCGACATTCAGATGTAAAAAGAGCTGGGGAGCAACACAAAGAAGAAAATGTCTCTGGGGAGACAAATAAGTGCTGTGATTGGCTATTTTGAAGGCTCCTATGTGGACTGGCAGCCTACATGAGGCTCTGTGTTTTTTTTTACAACCAAAACTTGCCTCCAAACCTGGAATTCAAAAATAATCACCTGCTTTGAGGCCACTGGGAGCAACATCCAAGGGGATGGTGAGTAACATGTTGCTCACGGGCTACTGGTTGAGGATCGCTGCTTTAAGGTAGGAAGATCCAAATGACAGAGACCCATTATCCGGAAAACCCCAGGTCCCAAGCATTCTGCATAACAGGTCCCAAACCTATAATTACATCTGTGCCTTTGAAGCAATGTAGCATAAAAAATCCTTATCTTATAAATTCCTACAACTAGCATCTCTAATACAGATTGTCTTTCCAGGAGCTTTCCGTATTGTGCCCTGTTTGTCGTGAGGATGTGACCTGTGATGTCGGCAAACTACAAGCGGCTCCACCACCCTTGCACCCAGAGGTAAGATCACCCATCACCACAGTGCTACAGAAAATAGTAAGGCACTGGTCTGACTTCACTGGTGTACTGGGCGCATTAACTGTAATAAACATGGTTATTCCAGGTGGGTTGTGTCTGACCCGTTAGCTGTCTCTCTGGGTTCATTTAAATTGGCTGTAGTAAATGCCTATGCCTGCAAGGAGGTACCGCTAATGACATGGGGGTCCTTTTTGGTCCATGTCGTTGTTACAGATGAGCGGTAGGTGGGTCCTAACTATACTTACATAGAAGCACAGTGAGATGTGAGCAGCCAATCTCAGGAAAATGTCAACTCCAGTCCCTTGTCCAATCCATATTCAACTGCCATGTTTTGTCTGTGTAGGAGACCTATACCCCAGATCGTGCCACCCTAAAGAAACAGAAGGAGCTGCGCCAGATTTACCAGGTTCAGCTCGCTAAAGGAGGCATAATTGACATTGAGGCGGAAAAGAATCGCTTTTTCATCAGCATACAAGAGGTAATGAATCATGGATGTGACCTAAATATAGTCAGTAATGTATATTAGCCGTTTCATTTTTTTTTTTCTTTTCTCCAGCCGCCTCCACAATTTGATACTGTCCTTGAGCCACAGCTGAATGATGTCCAGTCACTGCAGCCAGGGGTAGAGCCCCCACCACCTCCAGTGGAGCCCAAACCTCCCTCCTCCAGAGGCCACCCTGACCGGCAAAGACAAGGATATCGGAATCAGCACTACCGGCCTGTACATACTGACCATAATGCTAACAGTCATCTGTACCATGGAAGAGGGAGAAAGCCCCACGGCAGAGGCAGACCTGAAAGATACGACTTAAGCGGGGATGGTAAACCAGCCATAAGCAGAGGCCATGAAGTGCCAGGGCGGGGGAACTACAGGGGTCGCAATTTTAGGAGTGGTGCAATGGTCCAGCTGCCTCCCAGAGGCAGAGGAGAACAATATTTGAAAAGCAATCCCCTTTAGCCCATAATTATCCGGCAGAACATTTTTACCAATAAGCAGATTATATGTTAATTTATGCAAAAAGCAACACAGCCATGTGCAGTGACAGGCCGAGGTGCAATAATCAGATGCTTGGTGCTGTGTGAATAAAGGGCAGATATAAAGATTATGGGGAGGTATGTGCAATAACCAAGCTGGGTTGGGGCCATGGGCTATTCTAGGATAGCCATGTGACCGTTATTGATTGATCTGGGCCACGGCTGTGTGCTATAAGGAAGGAATCTATAGTCCAGGGCAAGTATGTGTTACACCATGCAGCAGCTGCAACTGCCACGTAGAACTTCATGCTGGGATTCTCTATCCTCTTAGTAGCAGTTGTCATAGTCACAGTCCATAAGGCTTGATGCCCGGCCCAGTGAGGCTGTGTGTTGTAATAAAAGGAAATGTGTGATGTGCTTAAAAAACAGATGAGCTGACTGTGCTCTGCCGAGAGCAGCGGTTAAAGGGACAAAATAAAGGATTTGTTATTGCCTGAAACTACTGTTTTTGGTCCCCTGAGTGGGAAAACCCTATTACAGCTATAGGTTCTATTATTAGGATTGCTTGGGACCTGTGGTTTTCCAATTAAGGGATCTTTCCGGAATACGGATCACCATGTTATAAGTCTGCTTTTGCCACCAATATGGATTCATGCAGTGGTTACTAGCAAGGACACGGTCTGGTTTCATTATCACAAAGAAAAAGCATATCATTTTTAAAAAATTAGATGGCCTTCACATAGTTCTGAGCTTTCTAGGTATACAGTAGAACCCCCCATTACATTTTTAAGGGGACCAGGGGAAAATGTTAAATCAGGGAAATGTGTTAAAGTAACTTTTTCTTCAAGTGCTGATATAAGCACAGGAGTTTTACTTTGAGATACGATACTTAGTGTATTAATAACAAGGGTTAAACATTGCAGTGTTTAATGGGGGTGGCTCACCTTTAAGGTAACTTTTAGTATGGCCAATTCTAAGCGACTTTTCAATTGGTTTTCAGTATTTATTTTTTATAGTTTTATTTGCGTTTTTTTCATACTCTCTGCAGTTTTCAAATGGGTGTCGCTGACCCCCATCTAAAAAGCAAATGCTCTGTAAGGCTACAAATGTGTTGTCATTGCCACTTGGCTGAACTGGCAGTTTGTATCCTTCCACGTATGGCCCTTTAAGTTAGGGCCACAAGGGGGCCAACATCTGCTGGTTGATTTCTGCTCTACCACGGGCAGTAGCTTTCTAGTCCGCATTGAATCTGCTTGTCGCAAATAGACTTCATCGGATTTCGTCTCAAAAGACAGAGACTTCTGGTTCTTCACAGAAACCCGCCGAGTCTGTTCGTGCCAAACCAATTCAGTGCGGAAGAGAGAGCTACTGCTAATAGGGCAGAAATCCGCCAGTGGCTAGCAGTTATCAGCCCCCTTGTGGTAGAGTCCTGTGCGGAACCAATTTATTAAACCGAATCTGCAACCCGCATGCTTACCCGCTACCTGACCCTCAAGTACCTTATCAGCGACCCGCTGATCATCAAGAAACAGGAAGTGATGCCATTGTAAACCGGAAGTGGCATCATTAGAAGTAGGCTTGATCAGAAAAAAAGGAGTAAAACTCGCTATTGAAAAGACCCGCGACCCGACCTGCAAACCCAGAGAACCACCGACCCGCGTCTATACCCGCTCCCGAAACTTCTGACTGCAACCCGCTGGGTACAGAAGGTTTTTGCTGGTAACCCGCAGGTACCCGACCCCCCCCGCAGGACTCTACCTTGTGGCCCTATCCTAAAGGGCCATACATGTGAGGATATTAACTGCCAGCTCAGCCAAGTGGCACCTAATAACAGCCTGAGTATGGGTGCAAACCAACTGGAATCTTTCAGTAAATCAGGCAGGCTGGATGATCCTATCTGACATTAATATATTGGTGCTGTCCTCTCCCAGCAGGCCGACATTATGATGCAGTCATTGGTAGTTGAGTTTGCAGAGCTACCTTCTGATGTCATTAGCTACTCATTAGCCGACCCCACCAGCCATATGGCCTAGCTGACCAGTGAGCAAATATCTGACCCACTGGGGGAGGGCCCTGAAACTCATATGGAGAACTATAATTAGTGAGGCAACACCTGCTGCTGCAGGGAGAGGGGCTCAACATAACTAAGGGGAAGTAACCCCAGGACTACTGTCTGCCTATAAAAATTGACAGCACTGTATAATTAGATTAGAATCTCTTGTTAGATCTCCTTTTCCTCTACATCTCCATGTAGAATCATAGATGACATTCCTTTTAATGAATTATAATTAGCAAAGTCTACTCCTTCGCTGCTAATTATAAAGTTACTGCCGCATAATCCCAACTTGAACGATCTCTTTCATGATCATAATTAACCGCATTAAGCAGCATGTCAACTCCTGGTAGATTTGTTCCCCTTAATGAGCTTGGCTCTCGTTTAACCCAGGAGGAATATGATGTGCAGAGATTTCATCAGGTTGCGTCTCCATCAGCCCTCCCCGGCGTGCAGATCTCATTAATTGGATAAACTTTCAGACTAAAAACAATGTGCATTGTTTAATGAAGTCGAGGAGTTTTGACTGTTGATCAAATTGGTTCCCCCTAGTGATTATACCTTTGCTTGTCCTTGTGCCTGAGGCAGGAGAATGCATATGGCGACACAGTACTACGTTCCTCGTCTATATGGGTTATAGACCCTTTTTTGGAAGTCAATTGAAAAGAAGCTGCTCAAGCGATATAAATCTTAACATGAAATCTATTCACCCATTTAATTGGGCATGGAAAATAGAAATCATTGAAAACATCTATTTACAGCAATATAAATATAATATACAGATCATTTGCATTCCTTTATAAAGGAACGGCTATTGCAGTAACGTGACCACGATACAGTCAAATTTTTTTGTTCATTTTGAGCTTCAATTTTTACCCACCACCTTTCCATCTCTTGCACATCAGGATCTGACGAGATCTGAGGGGCTCCTGTAGATTTGGGGTTGTAGACCCTAAGCTACAGTAGATCTTTAGCATAAACTTTTTCCCAGGGGTCCCAAATTAATTTCCTAAATCTGCTTTGTGGCCCAGAGCTTGGTGTAGAACCAGTTATGGACCTCATTTTAATGACTATTCATCAGAGTATCAAAGGAGATCACGAGGACCCACCCTAAACAGCATGGAGACCATTTTGTGGTCCTAACCCATAGGTTAGAAGAATCCTGTTCTATATAGGCTTCGTTTCCATGGGCAGGCAGTCATGTCCTCTTACAACCAATGTCCTAGAGTCCTGTGGTGGCTTGAAGTTCCAGTAAGCCTTTAACACTTTTTTATTCTTAATGTATCTTGTTAATTTCTTGGTCCTCCACCTAATGTGGCCTCCAACTTAACCCGGCCTCAGTACAGCTCTGTGTCATCGAAACATAGTCAAGTCCAAAAGATATTTAGTATGTGGAAAGGTACAGTTATAATGCAAAATTCATTCTTCGATTACTCCTTGGAACATCAGTACAACGGCACTTAAGAAGAACAGCAAATGCCCCGAGCCAAAATGGACGTTTGCACTGGATGGGCTTCCCGTTGATGCAAATGATATGCTAGAACTTGATGAAGATGGTTTGCTAGAAAGTGATGAAGATACCATGCTAGAAGGAGAACTTACAAAAAAAGAAGACTGCACCTGCCGAGAATTGAGCAACTGAGGAGGGCGGAAATTATTTACCATGTACTGAGGACTTCCAGTGGTGTTATGAATAAGACTTGATGAGAAGGTCCGTATCTAGGTGAGGGATAGAACGAGAGATCGTATTAAAGGCCCACTGTTCCCTAACGTTTTCAAAGTCAATTGTGCTTAGGGTAGGAGAATATCTATACAATTAGTGCTCTCTGCCCAGGCTATTTGAAATCTGGGGGTGCTGTTCTGGATAAGCTTTGCTTGTAGAAGGCTATTTCTAGCCACTTTTGGCTGCCCCTACCCTCCGAGGCATCACGTAATACCCCCTGCTAGTTTTATGTGATTGTAAAATAGTATGAGGTCTCAAGGAAGGCTTTTGTCAACTATCCTGAGACAATGGCAGTTAAGGCAGGGCTAGTTATGTAACACCTACATAGAACATGGAGGGAACAGGTACTATGTCTGTTCTGGCATAACTAACCAAGATATGTTCCCAGTGAAAGTTTGTCAGGAAGGAGAATCATAGGGCAGAGACATTCATGTATTCATTCATACTCACCACGCTGTCTGGGATTAAAATTGGATTTTTGAATATTGTCCACACTACGGCCTCATCACATGTTGGGGTAGTGAGAGAACCCGAGTATCGATAATAAGAGGTCTTATCAACGTCTCCCAGGACGGAATCAATAGAAAAGGAGGCATTCAGAGCTATATTTGATCCTGAAAGAACAGGAGGAACAAATGAGTAAGAGGTTTAGAAATCTCTGAGGCCTCCTCCAAACCAGCCATACTCTCACCAGAAGACGTTTTTTGTGCTTTGTGACTGTGAATTCCATGATGTACCACAGTCAGGTAATTTAAGATTATTTTCCAGAGATGAAGCATTTTATTTTGGATGTTAAAGTAATGACAGGGTTGCTCACAGGGTATGAATTGCACAGGGTGCAACCTAAGAAGATGTTCCTCCAAGACACTGGTTCCCAAACTGTGGGGCTTGCACCCCTGAGGGAGCTTAGAGCAATGGTTGGGAAGCTCAGCCTGAAAGCCAGTTAGGGTGAAAATTGGGAAGATTGGTGAATTGCTCTTCGAGACACACCTGAAAGCCCAGTTTGTAGATCAGTGTGAGATTTGGGGTGAATATGTATTTATTGGTCAAGACATTCTTGGAACCATGGCTGAATGACTAATATACTAATATTTTTCAATATTTGGTCTTCATGAGTTAAGGGGGGCCCTGACCCAAGGTTGAACATTCAAGGGTAGCAGTTTTGACCTTCAAGTGGGGCTTGAACTAAAAAAACTTTTATAACCACCATCCTAAGACCTTCATAACTGTGTTAGACACTGGGGCCCTACTGGTTAGGGAAGCACATGTAGTCTATTAATGTTATAAAGGACTATAGCAGTGTCATAAACACCATCCTATTGCCATAAATAAGCTTTAGACAGGATTCTTGCTTGCCCTAGAATGCTGTGACTTAACCCTGAAAGTGCTTCACAAATAATCATATGCAGGGAGATGTAACCTTTTCCATACTCTTATCTGCCTCTGCTTTGCTACAATGCTGTTGAATGCAAAAAAAAGGCAAAAATGTTGTGCTTACCTACAACTGAGACATTTGCTAACAGGTTGGCCAATGCGGTCATTGATGAAGTGCTGGCTGATGTCCCAACCTATAAATACAAACAACAAATGTGACCATAGTCATTATGTGGGGAAGTGTGGTTCTGTTACACAGGTGGGCTCTGGGAAAGGGTTCTTGTATTATACAATCTCATTTCAAGGAAGGGTTTTGCTGTTGCATATTCAGACCACAGCTGTTACAGACTTTCTGGGGGAAAGAAGTTGCTGTTAAGCTCTGGGGAAGGGTGCGGCTGTTACACATTCAGACTCTGGGGAGGGGCAGCTGTTATACAGTCCAACTGTGTGGCAAGGATGCGCCTGTTACACAGTCAGACTCTGGGGAAGGGGGCAGCTCTTATACAGTCAGACTCTGGGGGAGGGGGCAGCTGATACACTGTCAGACTCTGGGGAAGGGGGCAGCTCTTATACAGTCAGACTCTGGGGAAGGGGACAGCTGATACACAGTCAGACTCTGGGGAAGGGGGCAGCTCTTATACAGTCAGACTCTGGGGGAGGGGGCAGCTGATACACAGTCAGACTCTGGGGAAGGGGGCAGCTCTTATACAGTCAGACTCTGGGGAAGGGGACAGCTGATACACAGTCAGACTCTGGGGAAGGGGGCAGCTCTTATACAGTCAGACTCTGGGGGAGGGGGCAGCTGATACACAGTCAGACTCTGGGGAAGGGGGCAGCTCTTATACAGTCAGACTCTAGGGAAGGGGACAGCTGATACACAGTCAGACTCTGGGGGAGGGGGCAGCTGATACACAGTCAGACTCTGGGGAAGGGGGCAGCTCTTATACAGTCAGACTCTGGGGAAGGGGACAGCTGTTATACAGTAAGACTGGGAAAGGGTGCAGCTGTTATACAGTCAGACTCTAGGGAAGGATGTGGCTGATATGCAATCAGACTGTGGGGAATGGTGTGGCTGTTATACAGTCAAACTCTAGGGAAGGGTAAAGCTGCTATACAGTCAGACTTAAGGGAAGGGTGAAGCTGCTATTCAGTCAGACTCTGGGGAAGGATGAGGTTGTTATATAGTCAGACTTTGGGGAAAGGTGAGGTTGATGTACAGTGTGACTCTGGGAAAGGAGGCAGCTGCCATACAATTCTGAGGAAAGGGGCAGCTGTTATACAGTCACACTGTGGGGAAGGATGTGGCTGACATACAATCAGACTGTGGGGAATGGTGTGGCTGTTATACAGTCAGACTCTAGGGAAGGATGAAGCTGTTACACAGTCAGACTCAAGGGAAGGATGAAGCTGCTACACAGTCAGACTTCGAGGAAAGGTAAGGCTGATATACATTCTGACTCTGGGGAAGGAGGCAGCTGTTATACAGTAAGATTCTGGTGAAGGGTGGGGAAGTATATTGTAGGCACAGGTTTCTCTGGTACACGAGATACTTAGTACTTACATCAAAGAAGAATCCCAGCACTGCAATTCCAGTAGGGTCTTTTTTGGCAGCAGTCAAATTCATTCCATTCTTTGTATGAACAATGTGCATCTGCAGAGACAATGAGAGAGACACTTGTTGGATGATAATGTGTATACAGTATGTTTTCATGCCTTAATTTCTAGCCTGTAACTTTGCTATTGTTGCACACTTATTTAAAAAAACATATATATGAAGACTAAGGACTGATTTACTCAGAGAAGTGCTGAATTCTCTATACCCTATGAACAGAACCAAAACCACACAATATATCATAAATTGGGTTGGAAAGATCATCTCCCTTGCACAAAAGCGCTTTGCAATATGTTGGCACTCTATACATACTGTACATGTTAATAATTATAGTATATCTAGAGGAAGGCAATTAATCATCTCGTAATTCGGCAAGCAGCCAATTCAGGGAACACATTCCTTCCCGGTGTAATCACGCTCTCGATTTGTTAACAAATCATAATTACATTTGTTTTTTCTTCCTAGAAAGACATCAGGCCAATTTTGAAACCTGGCCAGAGAGTCACTCATTAGCAGCTCTCTTATCCTCACTGCCCTTGCAATAAGTCCCCCTTTGTGCCCTACCTTATCTACACGTGCATTGCCTGAGGGTGTGAATTTTACAACGTTATTGGGGGGGGGGTGAGGACTGCCATCAGTGTCGGACTGGGGCACCAGGGGCCCACCAAAGAACCATAGACCAGGGACCCACTCTCAGTACTATTATTCTTCCTCTCCTCACTCAACCTATATTTTCCTAGTCTCTATTCTTTACATATTATAATCTATTATTCCATCTATTTAGCCTCTTTGTTCTCAAAGAAACAAGGAATGATCATGAAATAGGCCAAATGTTTAGCAGCTCGAGGGCCCACAGACACCTGGGGCCACCGGGAGTTTTCCTGGTTATATGCCATATGCCAAGTTACAAGTACAAGGCTATTTTGTCTCTGTAGCAGCAACCTTAGCTACAGCCTAGATATTCTAAGTCTAAGTGTAGACCTATGCAGCTTTACACCTGCCTCAAGTACTAGGGATGCACCGAATCCACTATTTTGGATTCGGCTGAACCCCCAAATCCTTCGTGAAAGATTCTGCCGAATACCGAACCGAATCCGAACCCTAATTTGCATATGCAAATTAGGGGTTGGAAGGGGAAAACATTTTTTACTTCCTTGTTTTGTGACAAAAAGTCACGCGATTGCCCTCCCCGTCCCCTAATTTGCATATGCAAATTAGGATTCGGGTTCGGCCGGGCAGAAGGATTCGGCCGAATCCAAATCCTGCTGAAAAAGGCCGAATCCTGGCCGAATCCCGAACCGAATCCTGGATTCGGTGCATCCCTATCAAGTACTCATTGCCAGCTGTATCAGCATTGCAGCAGGGGTCAACATAGAATTGAGGAATGACTGCTAAATAAAGTCTTTGTGACTTACTCAGTAGTAAACCCCAGAGCATTAACACTCACCTCCATAGGGAACTGCTTTCCCCCCAGGCGATGTTCCGAACCAGGTAGAGTCCCATTCCCCCAGTGGAAATGGAAAGCGATTGCAGAGTAGTTGGATGGTAGACCTCCCCCTGATATGGTCACCCCACTATCCAGCTGAACCTCCGCTGCAAATGAGAGAGTAACTATGAGTGGGAACGACTGAGGTTATTACATGCGCGGTAGTGAGTGGCAGCAGTGCAATTGGTACCTGAGTGGCCTGAGTTATCGAATAGCAGCAGTTTGCTGTTATTACTGTAGTTGGTGAAGGTAAAGTTCCCCAGGTTGGCGTTGAACTGTGCAGATCCATTTGCAATGTCTATAGGAGATTGATTTAATCCTCCACATGATCCCAGAGAGCTCCAAGTACTAGGGTCTAAAAGAGAGGAACAAGGCTCATTATATCACGCCCAACTGGGTGCCATTCAGATTGATGGGTGTGCTAACTCAGAAGGTGCATGGCTTAGAGCAGTGGATGCCAAACTGTTTGACTGACCCTGGTGGGGAGACCTGGAGAATTGGTAGGGGGATCACCTGAAGGCCAGGGTGATAATTAGGGAGAATGGCTATCTGCTCTCCTACATACACTCGAAAACCCAGCCTAAAGGTCAGTTAGGGTTACATTTGGGGTGAATATAAACTATAATGAAAGAATGATACAGCACTTTTTTTTGCAATATCTGTAGTTACTGTATGAGCTTAGGCGGAAGTTCTGACTAAAGGTGGGACCTTCAAGGAGGACAAAGGCTGGAGCTTCAAGCAGGGCTTGAAATGAAAAAAGTGTGACGACCACTGACTTTAGGGGATCATTCGATGCATATAGAGATAATTGCTGTAAGGACATGGCTACCTTATTCCCTTCTAACCAGCTACAGCCCAAAGGTCAAGCCCAAAGTAATCATTATGCCGATCTAACCAAACGCCACCCTTTGGCCTCTGACTAGTACTGATTGATGTCGTTTCGCACTTCAACTACCTACGGATGTTGGGAGGGTGTTAAACCTATCAAAAACAGTCTACCCAGCATGCTTTAGGAGATTAATATTACCAAATATCAATTTTATTAATTTGACTTGGCATATGATTTGTTTCTCTATTGTAAATGGAGACAACTTCAGGAACCCTGGATATTATCACAACATAGGGCATATTTTATATGTGGCCTAAACAAAGTTAGTGGTGCCTTTGCTCATTCATGATAATAAAGGGATTCAAATGAAAAGCAATGGACTCGGCACATATAGTGGTAGAATAAAGAGACTTGGGTCTGTTGCTGTGTCACCCACTGAAGATACAGAACAGAAAAGGGTGCCCCTTACCGCATGATTCCTCTGTGTAACACCATTCTGCAAAACAGAGAGAAAGAGAAGTTATAGTATTTGGGTCTCAGCAAAATTTAAGATGAGGACATTTAATAAAACAGGGATAAAGTACAAGAATAAGGGGAGGGAATATAGGGACAGATACTAGTGATGTGCAGGTTGGCCCAAAACCTTTGGATACTGTGGGCTTGGGTCAACCAATTGCCCCAGAAGGTGGGTTGGGGGTGAGTGGCAGGTTATATTTGTTACCAGTCTAGTCTCTGCACTGTTCCAGGCCCACTAGTGATGTTGGGGTGATTACTTATAAATGCTTTCCCTGCCCCCCCCCCCGTGATGTCAGAGATGGGACAGGTATATAAATTGCCAGGTAGCATGGGTCATTCTTGGGTTGAATTAGTGGGTTAGGGTCAGGCATCACTAATAGGTACAGGTATGGGATCTGTTAAACCAGAAACCCATTATCCAGAAAGATCCGAATTATGGGAAGGCAATGTCACATAGAAAATAATAAAGAGGTTATTATGACATAGGTAATAAAGAGGTTATTACATAGGTAATAATAAAGAGGTACCTTATACTTGATCCCAACTAAAATATAATGAATCCTAATTGGAGACAAAGCAATCCTATTGGGTTTCATTCATGTTTAAAGTATTTTTTTAGTAGACTTAAGGTATAGAGATCCAAATTATGGAAAGACCCCTCATCTGGAAAACTCCAGGTCCCAACCATTCAGGATAATAGGTCCTGTACCTGCATAGTGCAGTTAAGCTGGCTATACATGTGAATTGACCATTTAGCCTAAGGGGCAGTTATAGGAGATGGGACCAATAACAGAAAAGAGAAAGCTAAAAGATAGTTCTATGGGGAGGGTAATTAATATTAATTAAGAGGATGCAAAGTTATGGGATCATTATGGGCAGGGATAGGTACCGGGCAGTTACAGGAAGAGGCGCTTGTAATAATATAGCAATAGGTAGCGGATGGGGACAGGGCATATAGTAGAGAAGGGGAGGAGCATATAGTAGAGAAGGGGGAGGGGAATATAGTAGAGAAGGGGAGGGGCATACAGTAGAGAAGGGGGAGGAGCATGTCATTTATACTGAGAGGAGGCTACTATTAGATACAACAATTTAAGGTGGCATTTAGAAGAAGAATGGCAGATATGTGACTGTATTGGATGGTATGATAAGTACCTGCAGCGATAGGATCCACACAGAGCAGAACAGCAGCAATTCTCCACATGGCTAGAAATAACCTACAAGCCAAATACAGACATCGCTGAGTGTATATACGATTAATCATGTATTTATTTAGAGCTGTCACTGGGCTGTGAAAAACAGAATAAATACCACCCACGCACAGTTTCAGTGAAATAGTCCATTTGAGAGAATTAGGTCCCTTCATGCTTTGCACCAGTGATGTGAAGGGATGACCCAACCCAATGTCATGCCTCGGTCACATATTACCAACTCTCTCCACTCCCCCTGTGATAATGACAGAGACAGACATGGAGTTGCGGGTGACAGTGATGTCACAAGTGGGGGTACGCTTTGGACCCAGGAGAGGCACCACAAGGGAGTCTGAAAAAACCGGCAGGACTGCCCCGAGGGACCACACACAAACTTTTTGGGACTGAATGCGTATTACCCAAAGAGGGTAAATGTGAGTGTATTTTTACTTGATTTTAATTATATTTTAATAAAAATGGTATCACACTATCCTCGGTTCCTATTTCTAATCCGGAGTCTGGCAGGAGCAGTGATCTGGAGGAGGGACCAGAAAGGATTTTTCTTGATATGCATAACGCCACAGCAGTGGTTTGTAAGTAGGCAATTTACACAGAGTGTGGAGGCACTTTACTATCGGATTGCACCTTTGCTGTATAGGAAGAACATCTCTTCTCCTTATATTCACCTGGATTTGTCTTTCTTTTGCTAATTAATAGCTGCCCAAGGAAAAGGGGAGCACATTTATAATTTTTTTCACAAACACGGGTGATATTCCCTTTAATTGAACGTATTACGCTATGCTTGTTTCTATTTTCTGTTGCCACAGGCGCTGTTCTCCTTATATATATTATATAGGGAATACATATACATTTGCACAAGTGGGGAGAAACCCGGCCAAAAATATCTGCTCCGTGACCTGCGCCTTCAGGTAATTCATTGGCCTGCACCCACCCAGTACAAGCACCCATCTATTGTACATCGCTGTGGAATAGATAGATAAAAGATGGATAGATAGATTAATAGACAAAATTAAATAGGTAGATAGATAGATAGATTGATAGATAATAGATAGATAGATAGATAGATAATAGATAGATAATAGATAGATAGATAGATAGATAGATAGATAGATAGATAGATGATAGATAGATAGATAGATAGATAAATATATAGATAATAGATAGATAGATAGATAGATAGATAGATAGATAGATAGATAGATAGATGATAGATAGATAGATAGATAGATAGATAGATAGATAGATAGATAGATAGATAGATAGATAATAGATAGATAGATAGATAAATATATAGATAAAAGATAGATAGATAGATAGATAGATAGAGATAGATATATATATTTGCAATAACAAAACTTTTTAACCTTGTCCTTAGTGTTGGCCACTTCCCTCAGATATGGAACCAGGGCCTCATAACACCTATCTACAAAAGTGGGGATCGTTATGACCCAGCCAATTACAGAGGGATCTGTATGGGCAGCACAATGGGCAAACTGTTCAACAGTATCCTAAATAAGCGAATCCTCACATTCCTAACCCAGCACTATGTCCTCAGCCAGAGCCAAGCAGGGTTCATGCCAAACCATCGCACCACTGATCACATCTACACCCTGCACAGCCTCATCAGGGACCATGTCCACAATATAAAACATGGAAAAATATTTGCCTGTTTTGTAGACTTTAAAAAGGCTTTTGACTCAGTATGGCACCCAGGTCTATTCCTGAGACTTCTGGAGAGTGGCATAGGAGGGAAGACATATAATGTCATAAAGAGCTCTGCAGCGTGAAGATTAACGGGAAGAGAAGCGAGTGGTTCCGACAAGACCGTGGAGTCCAACTCTATTTAACATCTACATCAATGAACTGGCAGCAGCATTAGATTCCTCCTCAGCACCAGGATTGAAATTACATGACAGTGAGGTGAAGTTCCTGCTGTATGCTGATGATCTCCTTCTCCTCTCACCAACAGAGAGTGGCCTGCAAGCCAGCCTGGCAGTACTGGAGAAGTACAGCACAACATGGGCATTGCCCATTAATCCAAACAAAACGACAACTGCACACTGAATGGCACTGACAGCTATACCTACCTTGGCCTAGAAATCAGCCAATCAGGAAGCTTTAAACCAGCAATAGCTGCCCTAAAAGACAAGGCTTGCAGGACCTTCTATGCCATCAGAAGACACCTGTACCACCTTAAACCACCAGTGAGAGTCTGGCTTAGAATCTTTGACAGTGTCATCGCTCCAGTCCTCCTCTATGGAAGCGAAGTTTGGGATCCTGTCACTTACCCAGACCAATCCAAATGGGATTCTAGCCCAACAGAAATATTCCACCTGGAATTCTGTAAGCACCTTCTCCAGGTCCACAGGAGCACCTCAAACTCTGCCTGTCGGGCTGAGCTGGGCAGATTTCCCCTAATGTTTGCCATAAAGAAGAGGGCGCTCTCATACTGGGCACATCTACAGAACAGCAGCCCCATGACCTACCACCATAAAGCCTGGCTGAATAACCAGACCCAGGGCAAACCATGCGCCCTGAAACAACTGATCAGCACCCTGCCCACCCAAGACTCCCACCAACTGACAAAAGGCCAAATAACACCAAAAATAAACAACGTCAAAGAGCAATACGTTTGTGACTGGAGGAACGAAATATCAAATTCCCAGAAACTTTCTATCTACCAATCACTGGGGAGAGAGTACAGACTGGCCCCATATCTGGAAAGGCTACAGAACCCCAAAGACAGACAGATCCTGAGTATGTACAGACTGAGTGCCCACAACTTGGAGATAGAACAGGGACGGCACAGACAGACCTACAGACCCAGAGAGAACAGACTGTGCCAGCGATGTGACCAGGAGGCAGTGGAGGATGAGGCCCACTTCTTGCTACAGTGCCCCAAATACTCAGCACTGAGGGACACCCACTTCCAGAGATTTTCCAGTCACATCCCAGACTTCACATCCATAAAAGAAGAGAGGAAACTCCACTTCCTACTGGGAGAAGAGGCACAGACAGTAACAATAGCTGCACAATATATAAGAGACTGTCATAGACTGAGAGAGACCCCACTTTCCCCTATTCCCATAAACTGCCCCCCCTAACCCCACTCATTTCACCCCTCTACCTGCTTTGGCAATGCTTAATGTATTTGGTCCTGCCAATAAAGCTCATTTGATTTGATTTGATTTGATAGTTAGATAGAGAGAGAGAGAGAGAGAGAGAGAGAGGTAGAGAAAGAGAGAGAGAGAGCGGATAGAGAAAGAGAGATAGATAGAGAGAGAGAGAGAGAGAGAGAGAGAGAGAGATAGCGGATAGAGAAAGAGAGATAGATAGAGAGATAGATAGAGAGAGAGAGAGACAGAGAGAGAGACAGAGACAGACAGGCAGACAGATACATAGATAGAGAGATAGACAGACAGGTCAAGGTATGTGGATCTGTCCACTAGTATTCATTTATGTTTGGTCCAGCACTGAAGTAAGTTTGAGTGCGGACACACAATTCTGATTCTGGCGCCCAGGCAATTAGTGTATACAAGTGCAGTGCAAACTACACACTAGTGTGTGTATATATATACTGTAGTTACATAGTTATATAGTTACATAGTTAATTTAACTATGTAACTATATAACTAGGTAACTACAGTATATATACATACACTAGTGTGTAGTTTGGATATATACACACACACACACACACACACACACACACACACACAATATCTATCTATCTATCTATCTATCTATCTATCTATCTATCTATCTATCTATCATCTATCTATCTATCTATCTATCTATCTATCTATCTATCATCTATCTATCTATCTATCTATCTATCTATCTATCTATCTATCTATCTATCTATCTATCTATCTATCTATCTATACAATAAGACACATATATAAGAAGTAGAAGTGTACCTTTGAGTGCTGCTATATCCCAGTCAGTGCTGAAGCTGTGGCTTGTGTCTCCTCTCTGTATAATTATATATATATATATGTGTGTTATATCAGTCTATCTGTGACTCTTCAGGTCAGACCTGTAGTGACTTCCTTGCTCCTGTCATATTTATATGTTCCACCTGCTCGGGCTGCCCTGCCTCTCTTGGTGTGTACAGCAGCCTGGGGCAAGGACTGTTGTGCCAGAAATAAATGCCTTTAGCCATGTAAAATACAAATGCCCCTATAGATATATAAATGAGATAACTAGATATAGTCATGTCAACAAAGGTTGCTCCTGGAATTTCCCAGGTTAGAGGTGACTTACACCCTCCCCAAGATCAGGGGCGTTTAGTAGGATGTGGGAGCTGTCACACGCACAGTTTATATTGTATACACTGGCACCCAGGGGAAAAACATTGGGGTGACTCTTTCCAAGGATTCCTAATAGGAAAAATAGGGAGCCGTGAGTTCACATTGGGGTTTATGTATTTTATTATCCTAAACATTTAGGGTGCAAGGTGGTGAGGGCAACACTTGCTGATATGTATACCCAGTATCCATTGAGAGACATATACTGATGTGTGTATACCCAGTATCCATGGGGCAAATTCACTAACCGGCGAAAATTCCCAGTGATGGCTTTGCGCACATCGCAACACTTCGCCAGGCGTAATTTTGCCTGGACAATGCTAATTCACGAAGATCCAAAGCTGCGCACAGAGTACCGAACGCTGGCGAAATTACGCTCAGCAGTTCGAAGTTACGTTAGCGTTGGCTTATTAGCATACAGTGTGCAGTTAAAGTACAATGGACGTATATGTTGCAGCAAATACATTACACTACACAAGGCCAGGGAACCTTAATAAAATTATATAAAGTTGTTATATTGCCCTACACATGTGCCCACAGTATAGTTTAGGTGCCATATGTTAGCAAATGTAGGGGGAAGGAGGGTACCCAAAATAAAAAATAAAATTTACGATATTTTTCAGTCTATCACACTTTAAATAGGAAAAAAGCAAGCGTTTTTTGGGACTTAGAAAATTTTTTAACTTTTTTTTGAGGAACTCCTATCTACTCTGTTGCACTTCGCCTGGTCTGAGGTGGTGAAGTCTGGCGATATAGGTAACGGTCAGTAAAATCAAAAACGTAGTGAATTTGCGTAGTAACGCTCTTTCGCCAGACCGTAAATTCACCTGGTGTTAGAGTGCGAAGTTGCGCCAGAGTCTATCACCTTGGTGAAATTACGCCAGTGAATTTACGCCAGCTACCATTAGTAAATTGGCGAAGTTCCGAAATGACGTCATGCTGGCGAATTTTCGCCAGCGTTAGCCACTTCGCCTTTTAGTAAATTTCCCATTGAGAGGCACTGACTGATATGTGTATACCCAGTATCCATTGAGAGGCACTGACTGATGTGTGTATACCCAGTATCCATTGAGAGACACTGACTGATGTGTGTATACCCAGTATCCATTGAGAGACACTGACTGATGTGTGTATACCCAGTATCCATTGAGAGACACTGACTGATGTGTGTATACCCAGTATCCATTGAGAGGCACTGCCTGGTAGATGTGTACATTAGTATGTGCATTTTACATACAGAAACCAGTTCACAAAGGATGAGTTCATCCCATAATTAGGGCCATATGTTAAAATTCTGGGCTTCCGCTGGTGCCCAATACTACAATAGCTAAAGGAAGAGACAGGGATAGGGCTGGTGTTGCAGCATCATTCTATAAACGGACTCTCCTTTTTAAATCACTTCCTTTTCCAATTGAGAAAGCTCCTTTTCTCTAGTCTCGATGGATAGGATAATGTCATTGTCCTCTTGTTGTCTTCTCCAACCTAAGAGGGGAGGTTCATAAGACTGATTTTAATATCAGAATTGCGTATGTATCTATAGCTTGATCCCACTAAGGCAATATTTTTTTTTTATGAGTAAAACACATTTGGCAAACGTTACCTTGTTAAATGCATCTGTTCCCTTAATTAATTTGGTTGCTGCGCTCTGCACCTTTTCCCGTTTTTTCACCTATCTCTATTTCTTTAACTACCAAACGCAACACCACATACAGTACCACATTTCTCATCCACTTAATTTGATCTTGCCCACTCCCACATCTTGTGTTATTACTTCCTTCCCTTTAGAGTGTAAGCTCTTTTGCATAGGGCCTTCCTCGCCTTTTGTACCTGTATTGATTGTGATGTATGTAACTCCATATGTTCTATGTATATAATTCATGTGATTTAGTTGTATAATCACATTTACTTTACAGTGCCACGCAATATGTTGGCACTATATAAATACATGTTAATAATAATATTAATAATAATAATAATAATAATAAAGAAGGAGCAGGAACAATGTGGAGAGGATACGAGGCAAAATAAATGAATTGGGAGGAAGCTTAGAGGAAATGAAGACTGAAGAATGAGCAGGAAGTATGTAGATAGGGCAGGAGGATAAGGGAAGCAGGGAGGATGAGATGAAAATGGCATGAAGGTCAGGGATGGAATAGGAAGGAAAGGGAGAGGAAATGTAGATTGAAGGAGACACAGAATAAATGTGGAAGGAAGGGAGACAGCTCTTTGGGAGTGAATGGTGAGGAAGCAGTAAGGAAATGAAGAATAAAGAAGGAGCAGGAAGTATGTAGAGAGGACATGGAGATCAAGGAAGTAGTGGGGACAAGGAGGAAATGGCTTGAAGGTCAGGAAAAGAATAGAGAGGAAAGGAAGAGGAAATGTAGATTGAAGGAGAAGCAGAAGAACGTGGAGTGGATACAGAGCTGAGGGAGGCAATGGGGAGGACACAGAAAGGAAATAAAGATTAAAGAAGGAGCAGGAAGCCAATAAGTATGTAGATAGGGCATGGAAACTGATGAAGCAGTGGGGAGGAGGAAGAAAAGATCAGGCAAGGAATGAAGGTGGGGAAGAGGTGAAGAGGCACCAAAATCATGGAAAGATCAGGGAGGAGGTATAGTGTACAGAGATAAACCAATTTTAAGGATGGCATTGGCTCAATCTAGGCCTCATCACACATCAGTAGGATTACACTCCAATATTCACTTCTCAGAAGATTCCTATCGGTGTATGACATGACCTTTGTGGAGTTAAAACGTTCCTGAAGCCTTGGCTTGATTACGATGAAATAACCCCACGTTGTTATAACTGTTCCCTACATGCTGCATTATGCACCACTTTTCATATTGCATCTAATAATTCCAAGTACAAAAAAGGAGGGTTGTGGGTGCACTCCTAAGGCCATAAAAAAACATATTTTTGTTACAAAGTTATGATCATATAATTGATAAGCTGGCATACCACATCAAGGTATTTGAAACCAACGCCTGTGAGACACTCATTATATCTAAATGCTAGTGGCTGGGGAGGATTTAGCCTTTTTATTTGAAACCAACGTCTGTGAGACACTCATTATATCTGCTGCACTTATCACTACGTAACCCTTTTGCACAGATTCACATACACTAAACCTATTACACTCCTCATTTAGCTTTTTCATCTCCTTCTACATCTGTACCCACACCTGTACTTATACTTATACTCACACACATACACACACAAGTGTGCACTTATATATACAACTGTACTTTGCCGTCATTATAGTCTCTTTTTTAAAAAATGGCGGCTTATCAATTTTATGATCATAACTTTGAAACAAAAATCCCTGTTTTTCTTTTTTTAGACAGGGCATTATTGTATTTAAATATGTTTTTATATGGCTTTAAGAGTGCACCCACAACCCTCCTTTTTGTATTTAATAATTCCAACACAACATGAATTCTATTCAGCTCCTCGTGCAATTTATATAATTAGCTGCTTCTCTACATACCCAGGATCTCATTCCTCATCACCAAGTGGTCTATTCTATTTTATACTGGGATTATTTGAATTGCCCATATCTATTAGGGAGACAGTGACATGACTCTGGAATGTTTAAGGTGTCAAAGAGCAACACATCTGAGCAATGCAAATGAAGTTCTTTAAAATACCAGGGTTGGATCATTATCTCCAGGTAAAGCAACGGCAACACACCTGTGTCCTCATTTCTCCATTTGAAAGGACATTCCAGGTCCTCCTGAAACCAGTTAAATTGATACTGATACTGGTGAACCCTGGAGCTAACACCACCTCAAGGGTGGCAATACCTAGATACTTTGTCCTGCGATAAAGGACCTGTGAGGTCCACAACTTGTTGTGCCATATGTGAAATAAAGGAAATTTTAATATCATCTATTGGGAGTGCTGCATTCTCTACGGATTCAGGATTGAAAGCATGTGAAGGTATATTGCCTGCACCCATATAAAAGGTATTTCTTATCACTAAGGTGCTGGACACTGGACTATTTCATACCTAGAGGGTGCCCACTGTGGCCAGTGCCAATGGGTATTTGCTACTAAATAGTTACGAGCAGATGTCATTTTAATGCCGGAAGTGACTTAACACTCAAAGAACTTAACACAAAAATTGTGTGATTCATGTTCAAGCACATAATTGCAATTATTTTGGTGCATCTCCCCCTTGTGGCCATTATTATGGGAAAATGCTGCATTGTGGGTAAAAAACAACAGCAACTTGGTCCGAAATTGCACTTTGCACACTGCCCTTGCAGCACTAAAGGTGCGCTCTAGAAACGGTCACAGGTCACAGGTCAGGCAAAATTAGGAACCAGTCACCTCTTATCCTTAAAGGAAGTGCCGTATTTATATTTATGCATCCAAGGGCCTGTGCCTAGGGTGGCAGCTTTAAATGGGCAGTCCTTGGGTGCCTATATAAAAATGTAATCTTCTTTAAAGAAAAAATAAAATTATCTCCCCAGCTTCCACCAGACCTTACTGTGTAGATCCAGTGAGGAATCTAGAGGGGTGAGGGGTGCCTTGGTTATTAGTGTGCAATGTGCCGTCACAGGTGCATGTGCAGTTGACTGAATTGGGGGCCTAGGGTGACACCAGACCATAATACAGCACTGCTTAAAGCGACTGCCTAACTCCACCTAAGAATTTTTTTTTTTTAAAATGTAACGCTCATCTATAGATTACTTACTCAATTGGTAAAAATAATTTTCAATGTGGCCACTGATGAGTAGTAACGTGGAAATAGATGAGTAAAGACGAGCGCTTGTAAGTGGTAAATAACCCTCTGTGTTTATGGTACTGACCTGATTGATGCTGTTCCTGCTGATAAGGCTGGGAGCACCTTTATACACTGGGACACAGGTCATTAAGTCACTTTAGGAACTACCATTCTGTACACACTGCGACATTCCAAAACTGACAGTTATTAAAATGATCCTATTGCCTCTAAGGCAGATGATTTTAGGCTTTCAGGGGTTCAGTTCTTTTTATGATCCAACATTTGGTCAGGACCCTAGTGATGTGGGCCGGCCTGATACCTGCGGGACGCGGCCCTTTTGTGATGTCATCGGTGGGACGGGTTGGCGCGGGTCTATAAAAGGAACCCAGAAGTCGGGCTCGGGCGGGCGCGGGTGGTGGGAGGTCAGGTGGCGGGTGGGTGTGAGACGGGGAAATCCCAACCCGCACATCACTACAGGACCCCTCTTAGGCTGGCCATACATGATTAGATCTGCTTGCTTGGCAAGGTCACCAATAGGGGGCAGATCCAATTGTCTGTCCCTCAGGCCAATGGTCAAGGATTAAATTTATAATTGCGGCAGTTGTATCGAGGACTGCATCAATGTGCAGATGAGGTCCTTGATCTAATGGGTAAATCAAACCTGCCAGATCAATATCTGGACTGTACCATACACAGCTGCTGACACTTGAATGGATAAATTGGCAGTTTTTATCAACCAGTGTATAACCACCTTCACCCACAAGGTGACAGATAAATGTCTAATCCATAAACCTGCTGTAGTGCCAGGCACATCTAGGCCAATGTTGAGGCATTCACTGCAAAACACTCATTCTAATTCTAAGAGCTTCTAGGAATATATACAACAGCAATCAATCAACTTAAATCTCACCCAAAACTGGGCTTCAAGCAAATACCCCCTTCCATAGTTTTGTCCATCAAGTTTAACACCGTTATCTATACTTAAGGGCAGATTTATCAAAGGTCAAATTTTAGAGTTTTATACACCTCGAATGAACTCGAATGGTTTCTATTTTAAAAACAAACTTGAATGGGAAAAACTCGAATCAACGCGTTCGGGGTTGATTGAGTTTTCGGCAGAAAGAAAACTGGAATCGCTTGACTTGATCGAGTTTTTGGACTAAACCCTCTGAAAAAACTCGAGCATCATGAAGGCTATTAACATCTTCAAATGTTTCAAGGGACCTTTGGAATTGACTCCTACATGACCTCAGCAAGGTTTTAGCTGGAGTATTTTCACATTCGAGCTATTTCCAGGGTCAGGGTATAATAAATGTTTCATTTTAAAAAAACTCGAAAAATTTAAAAAAAAATTAAACCCGAAAATGTGAATTTTTGACCAAAGAAAATAAACTCGAAAACTTGAATTTTAGTGGAAAACACAACTACAACCTTTTTAAATATGCCCCTAAGTGTAGATTATACAATTAGGGTACCTGTTATTCAGAATGCTCCAGACCTGTTATCTTCCGGATAAGGGATGTTTCTGTAATTTGGATCTCCATACCTTAAGTCTTCTAAGAAATCATTTAAACGTTAATTAAACACAACCGGATTGTTTTGCTTTCAATTGGGATTCATGATACAGGTTTGGGATCTGTTATCCAGAAACCCATGATCCAGAAACCTTCAAATTCTGTCTCCCACAGACTCCATTTTTATCAAACAATTGAGATTTATAAAAATGATTTCCTTTTTCTCTGTAATAATAAAACAGTAACTTGTACTTGATCCCAACTAAGATATAATTAATCCTTATTGGAAGCAAAACCAGCCTATTGGGTTTCTTTAATGTTTACATGATTTTCCAGTAGATTTCAGGTATGAAGATCCAAATTATGGAAAACACCAAGTCCCGAGCATTCTATGGGAGTCTATGGGAGATGGCCTTCCCATAATTTGAAGCCTTCTATAGATCTTATATTTAGTAGTAGTATAATACAGTATCATCTTCTCCCAATTCCCCTCCATTTCTAAGAAAACCAACTCCAGGCTTCATTAATCTGTCTGTCCTTCTTAAGGTGATCAAGCTTCTCATTTATTCTTAACCAAGGACTCTCTTGCTTCTCATAGGCACCAATTGGAAGCCTTATCACCAAAATTACAATTTAGATGACAGATCTCTGTAATAGAAGTTCTACATTGAGATGCAACTAGAACATATTAAATGGCATGCTTTAGTTTAGAAATAATAAACAAATTCTGGGCCAAATTGTAGTGTGAATGAGAAGGAATCAGACACCTAGGGAGTTATTTATCAAAATCTAAGTTTTTTTCATGTTTCTAGTTTTTTAAGTTAAAAAAACTAGAATCCACGATTTACCCTTATTTATCATTAAAAAAAACACACGAAAAAATCGGATTGTGGAATTGTGTGGATTGTTGCACGAAAAATCTGAATTTTTCGTATTTGATGCCCATGCAATCGGCGGAAAAGCCCAAGATGTTCCGATTATCATACGAAACTCAGCTCAGACCATAACATCTTCAAATTGTAAATAGGACCTCTGCCATTGAGTTTTACGGGACCTCGACAGGTTGAAGATATAGTATTTTCAGATTCAAACTCTTTGCATCCTCGGGGTATAATAAGTCTCGAAAAAATTCGAGTTTTGTTTTTCTACTAAAAATTCTGATTTTATAATGAAAAACTTTAATAAATAACCCCCCTAATGTAAGGCTCACCTCATTGTTTGGGATGCACTGTTCCAACCAGTGCTTATGAGTAGATACAACTATTTGTGTGCCCAGTATTTGTATTATGTATAATAACATATTGGTAGCCTTTACAGAAGCTTACTGACACTAATAGTTACAAGTATTCCAAAACATATACCTTTAATTATGTATTAATTGTATTATGCATAATAAAATATTGGTAGCCTTTACATAAGCTTACTGACACTAATAGTTACAAGTATTCCAAAACATATACCCTTAATTATGTATTAATTGTATTATGCATAGTAAAATATTGGTAGCCTTTACAGAAGCTTACTGACACATAGTTACAAGTATTCCGAAACATATAAACCTTTAATTGCTTTGCCATATGTATGCCATGGGCTGTGCTGTTGTATGAGCTGCCACTAGACACACTAGGACAACATGAACAAGCTCTGCTTACTCTAGTGTTTTGACTATACAGCAGGTAAAAGCTGTCAGCACTTTGTGATAACAAACATGTATTTATCAGCCTGAGGACAGTAAACACATGTTGACCAGTGTGCACCAGATGGAGCTGGAGATGTGAAAGTGGAAGACAGCTAGAAAACATTTGCAGTAAATAGGTAGATGATCAATTAGAATGGGCAACCTGACGAAGGGGGAACGCCCTCCGAAATGTTGTTTGACACAATAAACACACCAGGGGTAGGACCCCGGTTTAATTCTCTCCGTGTGCCAGCCTCTTGTTTCTTTACAACCCCTGGAACTATAGCAGGGTGACTGTTACCCCAATGTTTCTATATATCTGTAACCTTGTTATGAGCTACGGGGGCCCAGTCTGAAGGTCAGTTAGGGTGAGATTTGGGGTGAGTGATTATTTGTGCCCTGGGTACCCCTGGAACTATAGCAGGGTGACTGTTACCCCAATGTTTCTATATATCTGTAACCTTGTTATGAGCTAAGGGGCCCAGTCTGAAGGTCAGTTAGGGTGAGATTTGGGGTGAGTGCTTATTTGTACCCTGGGTACCCCTGGAACTATAGCAGGGTGACTGTTACCCCAATGTTTCTATATATCTGTAACCTTGTTATGAGCTAAGGGGGCCCAGTCTGAAGGTCAGTTAGGGGGAGATTTGGGGTGAGTACTTATTTGTGCCCTGGGCACCCCTGGAACTATAGCAGGGTGACTGTTACCCCAATGTTTCTATATATCTGTAACCTTGTTATGAGCTAAGGGGGCTCAGTCTGAAGGTCAGTTAGGGTGAGATTTGGGGTGAGTGATTATTTGTACCCTGGGTACCCCTGGAACTATAGCAGGGTGACTGTTACCCGAATGTTTCTATATATCTGTAACCTTGTTATGAGCTAAGGGGGCTCAGTCTGAAGGTCAGTTAGGATGAGATTTGGGGTGAGTGATTATTTGTACCCTGGGTACCCCTGGAACTATAGCAGGGTGACTGTTACCCCAATGTTTCTATATATCCGTAACCTTGTTATGAGCTAAGGTGAGATTAAGGTGAGTGCTTATTTTTGTTCTGTAACTAGTAGAAGCTGCTACTTGTTGTGGCTGCAAAATACCCCGCCGTAGACAATACTGAAAATGACCTCTACTAAAACACACAAAGCTGCTGTGTAGCAATTTGGGCTGAAACAGGCAATAAGAAACAGATTTACATTGCAAGTAACATATGTGAAGGCATTACTTTAACATTTTTTAGGTGACGTCTCTCTCTGAGCTCTTCCCTTTTTACTAGCGGAAAGAGAGAGAGAGAGCTCTGTAATAATTACAGAACATCAGATTATCAAACCAGAAAAGATGGCTGGATGAATTTGTAGCAACAACCCCCCGTCTCTTTGATGAAGGGCTCCAACCCACTCTCTTCTCCTCTCTTTCAGTTTGCCCCCCTTTTCTGGTTTGTTCTGGCACTGGCGCTGCTAAATGTTGTATGTAGCTGTGCTTTGTAAAAAAATCCCACCCTTGACCCAACCACACACTGTCCCTCTTGTAAGAAACACACCCATTTGCAACTGTCCCCTGCCTTCCCGATGGCTAGATTGTAAATCGCCGGCGGAATGGCACTCGGAGCGCTTAGTTTTCCGAAGTCCGAAAAAGAGATTTGTCACCAGCCGACTATTCTCCCCGATATCTGAGCGTGTGTCTCTGCCCAAAGAAATATGTTCTGACCTTCATAACCTGCCAAATTTTGTAAAATGAACATGGTAATTAGGGGGTGTGGCCACAAAAACAGACGTGGTCAGTTTTTTTGTCCCTCTTTTTCTTTCCAAAATGCTGGGAGCTATGCTCCTCTAAACTATACGTATGAATGAAGTTTAAGGCTGCTAATACCAGAATTTTAAGCTCAGCAGATGTCTTTGAAAGTCAAGAGTGTCAGTGACTGTGTCTGGGATTCAGTTAACCCTAGGGTTCCTGGCTCTCAGTTCAGCCAAAAGCCTGATATTTGCAGTCTAAAAATGCAAAGATCTCAGAAACCACAGGCCAGCAAATAATCTTGAAATAACCACATATGCTAGCATAGTAACGGAATTGAGATGTGCATGTCCAGGTTTCCAACATATATATATATATATATATATATATATATATATATATATATATATATATATATATATATATATATATCAATGGTATCTTAAATGGTAATCTTAAATACCCTAGTGCTTCTATTTAAGATTTTGATTGTTAGCACTGTGGATCTTCCTTGAAAAAGATCCCTATTGGGATCGAAACGTTGGAACAAGATACCATGTCACAATAAAAGATTGTATGTTTCACCAAAAGGGAGTGCTGGTTTGGAAACCATTGATGTATGCTAATATTACCGTGCACCCCTCCGTATTCTTATTGCCTTGGAGTGCGGATACTCACCTGAGAACTATAAATATATATATATTGTAGCTTTTGTTCCCAATTAATTGCATCAGTATCAAGCAGGAGGGTCAGACTGGGCTGGCAGGGCAGCAGGAAAAAAACAGGTGGGCCCCGGACATCGGCCCAGATCCATTCCCACCTGCCTGGCAGTTTCTCCCCACCCAATAGAAGAAAATTGCAGGTAGGCAGGGTCGGACTGGCCCAGTGGGATACCGGGAAAAAACCCGGTGGGCCCATATTCGCATTGTACATGGAACATTGCGAATGCGCACAAACACAGCGCCGCATGCATGCGCACAAATGCGGGGCAGCGAGCCAGCGCGGCAGAGGGGGCCCCTTGGGGCAGTAGCAGGTTTACTGGCGGCTGCCAAAGGGGGGCTCTGAATTTGGCAGGGGGGAGTTGGAGGCCCAGAGCGGGCCCCTGGTATGGTAACCCCGGTAGGCCTGGACCCCCCAGTCGGACACTGTCAAGCAGGATTGCACGTTCACATCAAACCCTGATGTTACATAGTTACATAGTTAAATTGGGTTGAAAAAAAAGACAAAGTCCATCAAGTTCAACCCCTCCAAATGAAAACCCAGCATCCATACACACACCCCTCTCTAATTTTAATTAAATTCTATATACCCATATCTATACTAACTATAGAGCTTAGTATCACAGTAGCCTTTGATATTATGTCTGTCCAAAAAATCATCCAAGTCATTCTTAAAGGCATTAACTTTGTGATGCCACACAGACCTTAACGTGTATGTAATAGAGGCCCACACAAGGCAAGATGTGTTCTATGATATCCAATCTGTGTACAAGATAATACTGCCCCATAGTTATAATGTCTAATGCTTCGGGTGTGATTTACCTGAGATGATATTACCGGATAATTAATATATGTAACACACACCAGTGCTCAGTATTAGCAACATGTGTATGTATGTGTATGTATATATATATATATATATATATATATATATATATATATATATATATATATATATATATATATATATATATATATATATATATATATATATACATACATACATATATAGATATGTATATATAGTCAGTAGGTTGGACACTGCTTATTTGTTTTCTACCCAGGTGCACGGTAAAGTATCATACAGCATCCAACAACACCAGGGTTTTGGTGAAAAAAACCAAAACATTGTATTTATGTGTGTATATCCAGCAAGCGTGACTTTCTCAAGGCCTTTTTGGATGATATATATATATAGCCCCAACATATACCTGTACAATATATTCATATAATGCAGAGTAAAAATTCCTTGTACAGTCTGTACCTGTACCGACTATGAGCAAACTTAGGGGGCTGTTCCTGCAGAATTGTGCTTAGTACAGGGAATACCTATGCTGCCATAGTTTTATGGGATCTCTCTGTACAGACTATGAGCAAACTTAGGGGACTGTTCCTGCAGAATTGTGCTTAGTACAGGGGAATACCTATGCTGTCATAGTTCTATGGGATCTCTCTGTACAGATTATGAGCAAACTTAGGAGACTGTTCCTGCAGAATTGTGCTTAGTACAGGGGAATACCTATGCTGCCATAGTTCTATGGGATCTCTCTGTACAGATTATGAGCAAACTTAGGGGCTGTTCCTGCAGAATTGTGCTTAGAACAGGGGAATACCTATACTGCCATAGTTTTATGGGATCTCTCTGTACAGATCATGAACACATTTAAGGGACTGTTCCTGCAGAATTGTGTTTAGTACAGGGAATACCTATGCTGCCATAGTTTTATGGTATTTCTCTGTACAGACTATGAGCAAACTTAGGGGCAGTTCCTATGCAGGTGGTTTAATGTTAAAATGAATGACACTTGCATATGTAGAAGGCAAAACAAAGAAACTCATGAGCAATATCTTTTGTTTTTACTTGAGACACCAACTCTAATCATTCCCAGTACTAGTCAGTAAGCGGCGCCTATTACATACACACTGAGCGACATTTCACCTCCTGACCAGCAGGTGGCGCTAGTAACTAAGCAGTGGAGTTTATAAATACAACACGCGCTCGCTTTCCGGCCGGCAGGTGTCGCTCCAGCACACGGTTGACACTACAGCTCCCAGGGTGCCACGCGGGGCCGGAAATTAGGAAGTTGTGGCAGGATCTCGAGTCCGGGGCCCCCAGAGTGCCCATACGGAGTTCCCTATGTCGGGGTACTCGCTCCATGACTGCCTGTCGCGGCTAGAGGCGGCTGTGGAGGACCCCGAGGGGCTAAGTCGCGCGCTCTGTTGCCTCCGAAGCCGCCATGTGTCGCGGGCGGGCGGGGCCGAGCAGTTCCGGGAGAGCGGGGGGCTGAAGCTGCTGATGTTACTGTTTACTGAGCCGCCGCGTGCAGCCGTTCTGGGAGCTTCCCGCCGTAACCTGGACCTAGCGCTCAGCCTACTGGCCAACTGCTGCCTCGAACCGGCCTGTCGGCTACAGGTGAGAGACCACGCCCCCAACCGGGGACCCTCTGCGCAAGCCACAAGGGCGCGCCTTCTCCAGGCTTTCTGAGCCACGCCCACCACAATGCCCAATAGAGGCGTGAGTTTCTTGTTGTATTTCTGGCCAATCCAGGGAAGGAGATTTGTCTTAAAGGGGCGGTTCACCTGTAAATTTACTTTTAGTGTGTTATATAATGGTCAATTTTAAGAGACTTTTCCAAATGGGGGTCACTGACCCCATCTATAAACAAATGCTCTGTAAGGCTACAAATGTATTGTTATTGCTACTTTTTATTATTCTTCTTTCTATTCAGGCCTCTCCTATTCACATTCCAGTCTCTTATTCAAATCAATGCATGGTTGCTAGGGGAATTTGGACCCTAGCAACTAGATTGCTGAAACTGCAAACTGGAGAGCTGCTGAATAAAAAGCTAAATAACTCAAAAACCACAAATAATAAAAAATGAAAGCCAATTGCAGAATGTCTCCGAATATCACTATCCAGATCCTATTTAAAGTGGCCATTGATGTAACAATTCTGATCTTTCCTGTGACCATTTTCAGATATACAGGGAGAAACAATAGAATTCTGTCTGGATCTGACGATTCACCACAGTGGCCCATGTTCAGTTGCCTTCAAAGGCCGATCAAAAATGTTTCCAGGCAGCCTGATCGACGAGCGACCCATATCTAAGTCTTCTGGCTATTGGTTGGCTCATCTCCCGCCATACGTCTTTGTGTGTCTATGGCCACCTTAAAGAAGACATTTAGTGTAAAAAATAAGATTGTACCAGTGCATTATACTCATTTAGATATAGAAGAATTGTGCTTAAAAAGTAGTGTTTCAGACTGATGTATTTAATATTTCTGCAAAAACCGCAATAATCCCTCCCTTCTCTTCCACTTCCTGCTCCCTGAATTCCCAGGCTGTGCAGGGGAGCCAGCGGCTTTCAGCTCTGTAGGACAGGAACCAATCAGCAGCTGGCAGGACCTGATAGGGAACTGAAGCCTGTCTGTGCTTGTGTGACTGCAGGGCTGTGATTGGCTGTCCCCCTCCTACTGTGCTTCTGGCAGGGACTGTTAGGACACACACACCCCTCATTTGAAACACAGACAGGGACCAGAGAACATCTATAGGGAGCTCCAATAAAGCGGCTATTTTTAAAGATAATATTCATTTTTAGCACCATGTAAAAGCAACACCATATATTACTTATAATTGCCTACAATATTACGGGTTTTCTATTTATCCTATATGTCTCCTTTAAGAGTTAATTCAAAGGTGAACAACCCCTTTAAAGGGCATATTAGACTATTACTGTGAGTGTAGCCCTAATATTCATTCTCTTACTCTCCGGCATGTCATGTCACATGTGCCAGGACCCCACCCCCCTACAGATGTGGCCCCTTCCTGCATTGCCCCTCTAAATCCAGCAATTGTTCAGCCTCATTGAGGGGGGTTGGGATGCCACCTGCCTGGTTTTGACCCGGCCAGCCTTTTTTTTTGAAGGGCTGCCTGGGTCAAAACTGCCTGCCTGGTTTTCCAAATCACGAAAACCGGGCAGGATTTGCTATAATTGACGTGGCGACTGACCAATCGGCAATTACCGCGTCATAACCCCGCCCCTGATGTTGCGGCCCTGCTCCCGCCACTTCATGGCTCTGCCCCCTGCCCTGATACACGGGGTGAAAAGATGGCAACCCTAGAGGGACGGGTGCAGCTCGGCTTCATATCGCTCAGCTTCATATCTACCAGACTGGGTTGCGCAGACCCACATTGCAAAGGGCCCCTATAAATTTAAACTGAACCCCTACAGAGGCTGACCGGCCTTCCAGAGAATAAAACAAAGGGCTTTGGCCCTAGCTTGCCCCCACCTTGTTGCCAACATAAGTATCTAAGATCTGTTGTGATTGTTTCTCTGGTGGACCTCAAGAGCTGGAACTGCATTGTACTTTCTTTATAGCTGAGAGACAAGACCTTGGTGACTATCCCTGTGCAACCTGAATTTATGTATGTTATGTTTCCTTTGCAGGTGCAAGAACTCGGAGGGATCCCGGTGCTGGGTAAGGGACAGTCTCCATGTATACGTTGTGTTTAGGAGCCACAACGTGCTGAGGCTTTGATTCCAAACACTATTTTAGAACATATATATATATATATATATATATATATATGTATGTGTGTATATATATATATATATATATATATATATATATATATATATATACAAAACAGCTCATGGTGCAACAACTTTACCTAAAAAAGGCATCCGACCTTTCCTTACAACTGTCTGATTGTATCTGCCAATAACTTCGACCTTGTTGCTGCTTGTTACTGACTGAGCACATCCATGTCCTTGTGTAATTACAGTGTCTATTCTCAAGTCCGTGTGTGTTGACTCCATATGGAACCGAGTTGCTCGAGCCCTGGGCAACCTGGCGTTGGATGCAGAGAACAGTTCCATCATTCATAAATCAGGTAAGGGGTAATGAAAGTGTAACGTAGTGTAATGTTACTGGGCCAGGCCCCTTCTATACAGGGGGCTCCTCTGTTTGCTTGTGATATAGCAGGTGGGCTTAATGTTAGAGGCCCCCATTGTTCCATGTATGGAAATATTACATATGTTTACAGTAATTTCCAGTAAAAGAGAGGTCAAATGTTCATGCAATGGGCTCCACCTTTCCCGATGAAGGAAGGGTGTACCCTGAAACGTTGATACTTTTGGTGTTGCAATAAAGGGGGGTAAGCTCCCTAACAGGTGTGCGTCTCCCCTGTTCCCAGTGCTTTGGCATAGAGACCCCAGCCACCTGACACCCATCTACAATAGTTAAGAATGTGGTCTGACTTGGCTCCCCCGGGGCGCAAAACCTGAAAGGGGATCTCCCCAACAAATGATTGCTAGAAGTGATGCCACACTGTAGAGAAATCATCCAGGTCCTGCACTGGGCCAGAGTAGCAGCACATGGTTCCTGTTTGAAACATGCCCGATTTGCTGGTATTCTGCAGGTACCAGGACTTTACTTTGGAGCCGACCCAGGGGATTTGGCAGTGTCTAGCTTCAAATTAAAATGGGCCATTTAAAGGAGAAGGAAAGGCTAAAATTAAGTAAGCTTTATATGAATACACCAGTAAACCCTCAAAGTAATGCTGCTCTGAGTCCTCTGTCAAAAGAAACACAGCATTTCTTTCCTTCTATTGTGTACTCATGGACTTCTGTATCAGACTTCCTGTTTTCAGCTTAAACCTCCAGGGCTAGGGCTTGAGCATGCTCAGTTTGCTCCTCTCTCCCTCCCCTCCTCCCCACCCTGCTGTAGTCTGAGCCCAGAGCTATGAGTGAGCAGAGAGAGACTCAGACAGGAAGTGATGTCACAGCAAGCTAATATGGCAGCTGCTATCCTAAACAAATAGAAACTAGCGTCTAGAGCTGTTTACTCAGGTATGGTAAAGCATTCTGCAGCATAAATAGTGTTATTGTTTGCTCTATTGTGGCTAATCTATTGGCAGTAATATTTCCTTCTTCTTTAAATGAGATCAAGGTCATTACAGGGGGTGTGAGTTTACAAGGTTGAGAGAGGGTGGCATAAGGAAACCAATGACCATTGGGGATGCAGGAAAACTGCTGTTTCTTTGCCCTTATTTACTAACCCGTGTTTATTTTCTCTATTCAGGTGCCATTTCTCCACTGATAAACATCTTGGAAAATTCAAAGGATACTTTCTGCCTGCAGAGTTGCCTGCGTGCTTTGCGCATCTTGGGGGGCTCCCCGGTGCAGCATGTGTCTATCTGTGAGCAGGGCGGCCTCTCTCCCTGTGTGTCTTTGCTCTCATCTCCGTCCCCGGGGCTGGTGGAAGCCGCAGTACGCTCAGTGTGTGAGCTGAGCCGAGGGAGTTCTCTGGACTGTGCAGAGAAGCTCAGTTCAGCCGTGCCAGTCTTGGTAGCCTTGGCTGGAAAGGAAGATGCCAAACCGAAAACGCGTCAGGCTGCCATCAGTACTCTGTGCAATCTGTGTGGGCAGGGGGCAATGAGGCCTATTCTGGGCAATGCTGGTGCCATTCAGCTCCTTATCACAGAAGCCCGTAACCACTGTGCAGCACCGTCCCGCTGTATTAACCTGGTGAGAGCTCTCTGTCTCTGCTGCCGGGAAGCCGTCAATCGCTGTCGTGTGAAGGAACAGGGTGGGCTTGAGCTCCTCATGGATTTTTTGAGAGACTCTCAGTATCGATCTACACACTATGGAATCACTGCCGCCTTCCTGCATTTCTGCCATGACACCTCTTCCCTGGCCTTGCTGAGTGCCAAAGGCCTGGCCTCTTTACTGGCAGAGAAACTGGATGATCTGGCCCTGGCCGCTGACGATAGAGGGGAGTTGCAGGAATTGCTCAATGCTGTAGTTGAAGAAGAGGATGCAGCAGCTGCTTCCTTTGATTTCCCACCAGAGCCCAAGAGGAAGCGTCAGGGGTCAGAAATCACATCAGAGGAAAGTTTAAGGTGAGGAGATGGACAAAAGATGAGGTGGAGGTGGACAGCTATGGTTTCTTCTGTTGCAGAAAAACATTCCCAATTATGAAGAAGCTGCTCGGATGCGTAGTGAAAAGTCTTCAATGATTACTCGGCAAGACCAGTTGTTTTAGAATTAATTATAGTAGATTCCCAAGTAGCCCCCCCCCCAGCTGCCACCCAACCCATGACACCACCTAGGACTGGGATCAGCTTGCTTTCAGGGGTGACCAATAAATGTCTGTCTGTCTAATTAATAGTCTTATGTCTGTTTGCCAGGTCTTGGCTGCTTTCCGAGGGATATATCTGTAGCCTGGAGGATCTTGCCCCCGACTGGTGTTTGGACAGTGAAAACAAATCCGATGATTCAGCTGCGCCCAGATCCGCAGACCTTTCTTCGCTCCCAACTGCTGCATCTTCCTGTTCTGACGGGGACCAGTTTCTTTCGCCAAGGGTCAAACGGATGAGACTCAATGGAATTTCCCGACGGGATCAAAGACCACCTCCTTCTCCTAATACACCCAAATTGTTGTCCTCCCCTACATCTTTCAAGCCCTGCTTTTCTCCTGTGCAAGAGATTCTGGGTTCTCCATGGCCCCTTGAGCCCCGTACACCCCCTCCTTCAGAATTTTGGGGCCCAGAGTTCCCAGGTCTCTTGCTCCTATCATGTTTTTCTCAGCTCCCAGAATCCAGCTCCTGCCTGGTATCTCCCACAGTCCTTGGTGCCTTACTGACCTATGTGACCTGCCATCCACGTCCCTCCCCACGTGCTGCTCGTCTCCTGCAACGTTTGACTTGTGACCCGGCATGCTTTGAAGCCTTCATCCGGACAGGCGGTATTTGTACCCTCAGAGCCAGGCTGCTTCTTAGTGAGACACCAGGAAACAAAAGTGAAAGTAACAACCGGCACCCTGAACTGGCAAAAGAACTGGGTAAGAGCCACAGGAGCATAAGAAGAAATTAGGAGGCAGCTGAAACATATCTGAATAGGGTGTGAGGTAACGGGTAGAGGAGTTACACCGTACAATTCAATATATATTGTTTTTAACTTGTATAATGTTGACAGTGGAATTCTCATATGCAAGTGCGAATAGGTTCAACATTGCTCAAGGGTAATACATATATCATTGTACCTTTTGTGGCCACTGATTCCTTTTTATTTTGCCGTTTACTATATACTCCTTGCTCAATGTTTGCCTGGTATCTTTCAGGTCATGTACTGCTGCGGAATCTGGGTATTCAGGCCGAGTCTCCTTTTGGGGTGGGTGCTGTGACCCACATGTTGCGTTCTGGGCCACAGAGTGACAGGCTCCAGTGTGCACTTACCTTGCCATATATTTACAAGTAAGTTTTTTTATTGCCTCCTTAACCTCCACCCCTGTGTCTACACCTTTGCTGCCCTGTCTTACCTTCAGATTCTACTTCAGAAATTTTCAAAGCTTCACCTTTAAATGTATTGTTGTTCCCACAGGAAGGACTCACCTCAGCGTGAGCAGCTACTTGATGCGGCCCTGCACCTGGTACTGACAGCTCTGTTGCAGTGCACCGATTCTGTATTTCCAGTGTTTTTCTTCCACGCGTCTGAGTGTCTTTCCACATTGCTGACGCCACAAGCACTGGCTGCCCAATCGTCTGCCTCTCTTGGCCCTTCCCAGCGCTGCCATTACACAGAACTTGTGGCTCGAGGTGAGGGAGATGTGGTCTTTGTGCTGGACGGAGGGGAGAAGATAGTAGGGAGCAGAAAGGAGGTAACAGGGGGATGTGAAGTGTTCAGGGCTATGCTGGAAGGTGGATATGCTGAATCTCGCCAGCGAGAGGTGTGTGTACGTCAGATCCCTTCCTTTGCTTTCATTCCACTTCTTCATTATCTCCATGGCTGCACAAAAGAGACTCTTTGCCCTACTTTTCAGGGTTTGCAGCAACCCTATTCTGGCGGTGATTTGACCCAGTCTCCCCTGGCATCCACACTTGCTGCGGCTGGACGTTTCCTCCTGCCCGGTTTAGCGGACGTCCTGGAAGACATAGCACGGAATTATCTGCTTAGCTTGGACAGCCTTCCATCTTTGTACTGCTTTACAGAAACGCACGAGAGTGCAAATCTCAGAAGAGACTGTTGCCTGTATTTGCTTAAGAGACCTCATCTGCCTCGCCAAAGAGCACTCTGCCTTTTCCAGCTGTGCCAAAGAGTGCAAGACAAGAAAAGACTGTTTGAACTGATTGAAGACATTGTGCAAGAGGAAAGTCACACAAAATAAAGTCACATAAGAACAAGACATGAGCTTCTCCTTCATCCTCAATGTCCTAAAAGCGCAGGCATTAACGGGTCCGGTCAAGCAGTGGTGCTTTTCTATGTGTGGTCACAACAGGTGCCGGGTCTGTGCCATACAATGTGGCTGCAATGGAGAGTACAGAGATCCGCACTAGCAATGCTACCTGTGTTACAAGATTAGATTCTCGCTGTTTTTGCACACACGCCACGGGTACAGCATATCTGCTTCAGCACTCTAGGGGAGTGAATGTCAAAGGTTTTCGGTTCAAACCCCCCTTAAAAGGCCTAACTTTCAGATCTCATGTAGTTATAGTCATACTATCCCATTCTTTTACTTGTATTCAGTGCACCACTCCTCTCTACTCAGTTGCATATATCAGCAGTCCTCTCCACTCGCACATTCAGCACCCCTCTTCCCTCAACCGCACATATGACCACCCGTCTCCACTCACCTGCACATTCAACACCCCTCTCCACTCACCCACGCATTCAGCACCCCTCTCCACTCACCTGCACATTCAGCACCCCTTTTCCCTCACCTGCACATTCATCACCCCTTTTCCCTCACCTGCACATGCATCACCCCTTTTCCCTCACCTGCACATTCAGCACCCCTTTTCCCTCACCTGCACATTCAGCACCCCTTTTACCTCACCTGCACATTCAGCACCCCTCTCCACTCACCTGCACATTCAGCACCCCTTTTCACTCACCTGCACATTCAGCAGCCTTTTGATTTCTGCTTGTTTAACTAATTTACCCTCATGCTTCATTACAGTTCCACTTACAGACAGCTGCCTCCATGCCCCTAGCTGTACATAGCTCTGCTTTTTGCTGTGCTACATGTGTTTGGCTGTGTGATGCTTATAAATTCACATGGGTACATCGGTTTGTTTTCATAATCTTCTGCTTCCTTTTAGCTGAACACGCTCTGTTCAGCTGTTACCTGCTCTGCACCCTTTTCACTTACCGTTAAGTGTATAACTGTTTTGCCATTTCTTCACATAGTTTCACCACCAATTCAAGTGCCGCTCTGTAGCTGTAGTAGCTCCCAGTATAATCTTCTTGCCACAATTGTGTTATAAATATATATCAATAAAACCCAAATTTGTATGGAATGAACTGATCATATTATTAGGATTTGTGTGTATATTAGAACAACAACCTTTTCTGCAGGGTAGCTGCTGTTTATATTGCTCCTAGTGTTTCCTCTGTTACTGCTCACAGCCTGTGCCTGATATGGCCTCATATAATACAACCACCTATTATTATTTCTAAGTGCCTTCTATCTGTATGCATGCAGAGGATCCAGCGGGACACTTGTATTTCATATGCACTATATTAGACTTTGATTCCTGATTATACCCTCGCTCTGGCTCAAGTAATGGCAATTCATTGATAAATATTTGAAGGAAAATCAGTAACCCTTTCCCCCTGGTGTCCCTTCTTCTCTGGTAGTGGTCATATCTGTGTATGATGCGAATTTTATACCATCCTCACACTCAAGTTCATGTTATATAAATCACCCAGGAATAATAGGGTTAATATGAGGTGTGTCCCGATTGACTATAGACCGGGAGATCTTGTCAGTAAATGTAAATAAACCATACAATGAATGAAAGTACATTGACTCTTTTTCTTTATAAACTTGAATTGGCCACGCAAAGATCCACTAACATACTACTTAAAGGGGCTGTTCACCTTTAAATGAATTTAATGTGATATTCTGAGACAACTGTTTTTCATTTTTATTAGTTGTGTTTTTTGAGTTATTTAGCTTTTTATTCAACAGCTCTCCCATTTGCAGTTTCAGCAGTTGGTTGCTAGGGTCTGGATTACCTAGCTTTGAAGAAGAGACTGGACTATGAATAGGAAAGGACCTGAATGGAGATAGAAGTCAGTGACTGCCATTTGAAAACTGGAAGAAGGCAAATGATTTGGAAAAAAAAAACTATACAAAAATATTTTCAATGGTGCAACCCAATTGAAAAGTTGCTTAGAATGAGCCATTCTATAATATTATAGAATGGCTCATTCTAAGCAACTTTTCAATTGGGCTTCAACATTGAAAATATTTTTGTATAGTTTTTTTTTTTTATTCAAATCATTTGCAATATACATCATTTAAAATCTGCAGAGGTTTCATGATTTTTAATGGTTTTTGACAGTCCCCTAAGCCTAGCCCCCTGCTCTCCTGCTGATCTGTCTGACTACTTTGCTGAGCTGTCTGACTACTGTTACTTTGTATCAACAGCCATCTGTCCTCAGCCTGCATCCTCCGAACCCCACAATTCTCTGCACATGTGATTTCAATTAATAATGGAACATCATGCAATGCATTGTGGGTTATGTAGTTCCTGCATGCTGTCTGTAAGCTGTGGGGTAGTTGTTACAATTTGTAACATCAGTGTTTACTCCCTCCTTCCCTGCCAGGATTTCAAATGATGCAGAAAGAGAAGAAATGTTACACAGCTGGATTTCAGCATAGAAAATGCCATTTATTCATTCTTTTTGAAGAAACCGGTAACTGTGATGTTGTATGTTAGGGGTTTCTGTGTTACGTGGGCCTCTTTATTAAATTTTGGCTTGGAAGCCGAAGTTCCCCTTTAGAGGAGAACTAAACCCTAAAAATAAATATGGCTAAACATGTCACATTTTATATACTTGAACTTATTGCACGAGGCTAAAGTTTCAGCTTGTCTATAGCAGCAATGATCCAGGACTTCAAACTTGTCACAGGGGGTCACCATCTTGGAAAGTGTCTGTGACACTCACATGCTCAGTGGGCTCTGATTGGCTGTTGAGAAGCTAAGCTTAGGGCTCGTCACTAATTATCCAGCAGAAAATGAGCTTCCCCTGTAATATAAGCTGATGCTACAGGTTTGCTGATTAATCAATTCTGATGCTAATTGCACTGGTTTCTGTGCTGCCATGTAGTAATTATCTATATTAATTACTAATCAGCCTTATATTGTGACATTTCTATTCTATGTGTACTGTATATTGTGAGTGGCTCCCTAAGCTCAGTAAGTGACAGCAGCACAGAGCATGTGCAGTGAATCAGCAGAAAAGAAGATGGGGAGCTACTGGGGCATCTTTGGAGACACAGATCTTTACTGCTAAAGGGCTGTGGTTGTACAACATTTCTACCTACTTCTTTAGTTAGGCTTTAGTTCTCCTTTAAATTATGGGATAGCTGTATGACTGATAGTCTGGTGTAATGAATGCCCAGCCAGCCTAGGGCAATGGAAGAAAGTAAAATGGTCTGGTGAGTCAGCTTTTATGTTGAATTTTCACATATAGATGGGTTTGCTCATAGTTGAAGGTAACTTTTAGCTGTCGTTGCCACCCCACCTCCCCCCCCCCCACTTGGTACATGCCTACTCTCCTAGGACTTTTTCGTAAGCTGCCAGCTAGTCCATATACCTTTAGGCATTGTATAGAGAATAGTTCCTGATGTGAAATATAAGAACATTAGAAGTCACAGAGATATCTATGGATATGCTTCCCAACTGATTGATACAGTATGGCCACATTCCTATTACTGTAGATAGTAGGCTCCTATGGAGACCCGAGGCCTGTTCCTGTATAGCGAAAGGTTTCATATACAGAGTAGCAAATGCCATTGACATAGACCGGGAATCACCCATTGAATTCCAAAGAAAACACCCAGTTTTGGTTCCCTGAAGGTTGACTTCTTTTGACGTCTAATTCATTAAAACGAACCTCCATTTACATTCCATTTAAGTTGCTGCTCATTGATGCAAATGAGCTCCAGTGCCTCATAGCAACCAATTAGGTGTTTGTCTGCATTACTAAATGTGAATGAGGCCAGCTCATTGGTTAATAGAAATGACTGTACGCTGTGTTGCTGCTTAAATGCATTACTATACATCTACCGTCTGTTACAAGTGACTGCAGTCGAGTTACTCAGGGATATTAGTCTTGAAGCCAACTGTTAAAGGCACCTCCTACCAATAAATGAATTAAAACCAAATAGGTCCCTAGGCACAGTGGTGGTTTGGTGCCTCCCCCACATGCAGTGGTATCTACCAATAATGCAACCTTGGCCCAAGGCCATATTCTCCAAACTGAATGTGGAGCTGTGAATGAGTCTCCAGCTAATAGGGGGGCACTGATGAGACCCGTGGGGGGCTGCTCCATATGCCTTATGCCAGCTCTGCTTTTAGAATGTGGTTCTTTGAGGGGGCTGCTGGGATTTGTAGTTTACATCAGAACGACAGATGATTCTATGATTGCATTTTTTATAATTTGTCTTGAACTCCCCCTGATCTGTGTCAGTGGCCCATTCCCTCTGTTCCCTGTGCCCCTCGTTTCTCCTATCCCCCCTATGTCCCTCTCCTTTTTTCTCACACTATTTTCTGTCATTTCCTCCCTTTTCCTTCTCCCTCGCTTTCCTTTCCTCCCCTTCTTTTTCTAAACTGAACCTCTCAGACAGGAAATGGTTTTCTCTAAATTGTTTCCAGAGATGTAAAACAGAGAACGAGGGAAGAAAAAAAAAAAAAAAAAGGAGGGAGAGACTGGCACCCGGTGGCAAAGGGAGAGACATAGAGAGAGACACACAGGCAAATAGAAGGGGGCTAAGCACCTAGTGACTGCCAGAAGGAGCAACAAAGAGAGAGATGCAGGGAAACAGAGAGGGAAGAGAGTCTGAATGTGATGCACACACCCACAGAGGCAGAGTACTGAGGCAAGACTGAGTACTGAGTGAGTATTGTTCACCCTGCTGCCTAGTGGGGCTCCCCAAATCAGACCCTTTTTTATTTTTATTTTTTTTACCCCCTCCCAATTAATTTTGCAACCACTGGTAAATTAGCCTCTTCCCTGGCTCCTATCCATCTCTGTCAAACATGTGGGCTTTACTTCTCCCTCTCTCTCTCCCCCTATCTGTTTATATCTTCCCCATTTTAACAGAGTTCTGTTTCCCATAAAAGGAAAAAAAAAGAAAAGTCAGGGACTCCTCCCAACCGTACGCCTCTTTCTCTCTCTCATTCCAGCCCCGTACTCACATCCACATCTTCTGCTCTCATCCCTAAGCTCTTTTCCCCCTCTCATCCTCACCCTCTGCTCCCTGTTACCAAATCTGTGCTCTTATTTGTATTAGCATTCAAACATATTCTTTATATTTTATCACAGCACTTTCATCCATTATTTCTCTTCTCTTGAGGTCTTCACCAAACTCTCCACCAAAAGGTCCTCCTAATGTCATGTTAATCCTGCTTTGCACTCACATTGCTCTTTCCACTACTGTCTTCTCTAATTATTCAGTCTCCGCCCAGCCGTAGCTCCTTTTAGTATTCTGTGGTTTGTCTACATGAAGTATGGAAGACTTAGGTAAGTGTAGAAAATTCATCCCAACATAGATGATTTCTCATACTTCCATGTTCTCTTTTTTACTTTGTCTTGTACAGCGCTTTCATTGGGAGGCTGTTAGATCTCTTAATCTTTGGTGACACTGGTCTCAAGCTATGCGGGGACTTGGATCAGAGGCGGGGGGGGGGGGGGGGGTCAGGGCTCAGCCTAAATGCCTGTTAGGGTAAAAAATGTGAAGAATGTCTATTTGCTCTCCCATACACACTTAAAAGCCTAGTGTGAAGGTCATTAAGGTCAAGATTTGGGTTGAAAAATTGTTTGCTGTCCTGGATGTTTTTAAAAAAAGTGTGGATGAATGACTAATACACCAATATTCATCTATATCCGTGACCTTGTTATGAGCTAAGCGGGCTCTGACCAAACCTTCATCCATCCACTTAAATACATAGATGGTTTGTCATGCTGTCCTGTTAATTTGTCTTGTACAGCCAGGAGCTTGCACTGGGAGGCTGTAAGTGATTTTCAACTGTGGTGACACTGGTTCCCAATCAATGAGACTCCCCTAGAGAGGCTTGGAGCAGTGGCAGGGGGGCTCATTCTGAATGCCCGTTACAGTAAGATATGGAGAATGCCTATTTACTCTCCTAGATACACCTAAAAGTTGCTACTGTGCTAAGGAGTATTTGACCAAGGAGGATTGTGGTGTGTGGAATCTTCATCCATCCACTCAAATCCATAAATGGTTTGTCATTCTTTTATGTGCTCTTGTTGTATTGTCTTGTATGAGTGGGAGCTTGCATTGGGAGGCTGTAAGCACTCTTCAGTTGTGATACACTGGTTCTCATACTGTGAGGCTCACCCAACTGGAGGGGCTTGGAAAAGTGGCAAGGGTACTCAACCTGGATGCTGTTGGGTTAGATATCTGGAGAATGCCTATTCGCTGTCCAAGGTAGACCTGAAAGCCATCTTGAAGGTCAGTTAGGGTGAGATTTAAGGGGAAACCCTATTTGCTATCCTAGATATTTTTGGAACTAAGGCTAAATGGCTAATATACTAATATTATTCTGTATGTATAATCATGTTATGAGCTAAGGGAGCTCTGATCAAGGAGGGGTGTGTTGTGTCGAATCTTTCACTCAAATACAAAAAGGGTTTATAATACTTTCACGTTCTTTTGTAATTTTTTCTTGTGTGGTTGGGAGCTTGCATTGAGAGACTGTAAGCATTCTTTAGTTGTGGTGAGAGAGGTTCCCAAACTGATGCTTGCCCTTCTGGAGGGGCTTGAGCAGTGGCAGAGGGACTCATCTGGAATTCCTGTTAGGTTAAGATAAATGGAGAATGCCTATTCCCTTTACTAGGTACACCTACAAGCCAGTTTGAAGACCAGCTAGGGTGCAATTTTGGGTAAAAATTATTTGTCCTACACATACTTTTGAAAGCTATATTTTATTACGTCTGTAAATATGTTATGAGCAATGGGGCCCTGACCAAAGTCTTCACATCCAATTAGAGGGTCTTGTACAACAACCACTGCTCTAGGATGTTCTGTTTTGATGTTTATCCCCCAATACTCTCCTAGTGAACCTCTGATATGAGGCTGCAGCTCATCTGCTGTGTATAAATTGGAACTCTGATTTTAAATCCCTGGATTTTATGTTTTCCCACAATTTACTCTGTTTTGACCCCTGGGAAAAGTAAAACCAGGGTTCTGCTGTATCATTTAAAAATTATATTGGCTGTTATTTTTGAAGAGTTTCTTCCCCACGGACTGCATGGACATATTATATATTTTTGTTTTGAGGAGCTCCCATTAGAAGGCTTTTCACTGAAGAACATGGAATTATATATGAATATGTAGCCATTGGCTTCTTTTTAGGCACATGAAACTCCCCTAAATCTTAATTATTTCTCACCTGTGTTTGTGTTCACAAACCCCCTTTGTGTCATTGTAAGGTTACAAAATAAAGTTCATCTAGTCACTATTTTGGGTCCTTCCACAGATCGTGAACCTCTGCATGGTATATCTCTGTTGTATTGACAAAATGCCACCTTCTGTCAAAAAACCCATGTTGAGCTATTCACATTGTGTCATGTTGCAGTAATTTGATATATCTTTCAGATGCACTACTTGCTGACCTCCAGATCACAACCCCTCCACGTTGTCCAGTTTTACTAACAGATTCTCCTGAGAAACCTCAGCCTACTGAGACTCGACCTCCTCCACCACCTTACGATCCCAAGGTAATGATTTCCCTCTCACTGATAGTGACTCATAAACTCTCAAATCAAACTATCAATTAAATTTACTCTTGTATTCTTTCGCAGACTGCAATGTCGAATAAAACCTCTGACCATGAGACCTTTCCAGTGGATAAGGACCACCTCTATAGGTATGGCAACTAGGCTTTTTTTCTCTTTTAAAATACTTCAGTATCTACTGATGACATTTTCTTCTTCTTCCTACTAGTACTTCTTTCTTTATGTAGGTACTTTATTGTAACTTTATTGCAACTGTGCCTCAGTTTCTACAATCTACGTCTTTGTCTTTACCCCATCTCTCCTGCCTAAGTATCACTAATTATATAGGTTTTGTCATATGTTCTTTTTGTGAGACCTTCAGACTTTCCCACCTCGTTGACTTTCCCACTTTTCCTTGTTGACTTTCTGCTGTTTGATGGACTTCCAAAGGCAATTCTCATCTCCTCTTACTCCCACAGCACGGTACAGAAATATCCTTTGCCTTCGGTCTCGCCAGCTTTGGGCGGTGGGCTGTGTGAATTGGATCGGTTGCTCAATGAACTCAACGCCACACAATTCAACATCACTGGTAGGAGGTGGAAGAAAGTACAGCTGTCGTTTTGGGGTGTAGGTTGGGTTATTGGCCTGGGCCTTGTACATATGACTAGAGGACAAGATGGTATATGTGGCACTATTTCAGTAAACTTTTATATGAGATGGTGTTGTCCAACCTGTGGCCCTTTCAGTAGGTGTAGTTGTGGTGGTTAAGTAGAGGTGGTAAAGGCCCATAGGCCAGACAGTCTTACTGTGTATAAATAATGGTGTCTCACACAACCTGTTTGACCCACCATCTCTAAAGACAATGATAATATCTTTCTTTCCTATTTTTTATCATGTTTTTCTGTTTTGACCACTTCCACCTTTTCTTTATCTTTCTGTTGTTATATTATAAATGTTACTGTATTTTACAGCAATCTGTTTCCCTCCTCCATCTTTCCCCATACGTAAATGCCTTTAAAGGGATACTGTCATGGGAAAACATGTTTTTTTTCTTAAAAAAACATCATTTAGTAGAGCTGCTCCAGCAGACTTCTGCACTGAAATTTGTTTCTCAAAAGAGCAAACAGATTTTTTTTATATTTAATTTTGAAATTTGACATGGGGCTAAATATACTGTCAGTTTCCCAGCTGCCCCCAGTCATGTGACTTGTGCTCTGATAAACTTCATTCACTCTTTACCGCTGTATTGCAAGTTGGAGTGATATCAGGAATGAAATTTTATATTGTAGAGTCAATTATTCGCAGTGTAAACAGTATAATCTAGAAATAAAAACAACACCTTAAAAATAGTGACAGAATCCCTTTAAGGGAATGTAACAGGGTACCTTGGAAGATGCATGTAGATATAATGGAATTGAAGAATATCTATTCTATGCTTTGTCTCACATTGTCACACAGTCCTTTCCTACTTCCCCTTTATCTGTATACTCATTAATTGTCTTTCAATTCCTCCCCGTTATTTTCCTGAAGATGAGATAATGTCTCAGTTTCCTACTCGGGATCCCAGTGAACAGAAAGCTGAAGCACAGAAAGAGGCAGAAAAGAGGTAAGGAAGAGTAGGGAGTAGGGTACTTCCTGAGCTTGGAAACCCAACAGAATATCATGGAAGAATGTAGGGGGTTGATCTCAGGATAGTATCCACTAGGATGATTTTTTCTTCATCCAATTTTTTTACATTGCCTAAAAATGGAAAAAAAGATACACCCCTGTCATCCCTTTCAGTTAAGTTCAGGTGGTACCATCTAACTGACCTCGGGAAAGAGAGCAGCCCAGCAACAGAGAATTAATGCTCTAAACAACTGGAGTTTCTTTGTACAGGAGATACATATGGGTCCCAATTACATCTAATTTGGACTTCTCCATCTACTCCTTATTGAGTACAGTTTGGTTTTTCATTAAGATACTGCAAGTACCCTTCCACTGTTTCAAAAATGGGCTACATAGTAAGCAGTATTTTATTATCCTCCAACGGACCATATTTCGGGCCTTATCAAAACGTTATTTTTTCTCATTCCCTTAGTAAATTCCTTTTATGGTTCTCCACGTTTTAGATGTTTCACCTTAATATTTGTATAAGACTTGCTCATCCAAAGGTTTTCCCCTTCCTGTTTGCTCAATCCTCACACCTGTCATTATAAGAAATTGTAATGTTACAATATTTTATTAGGGAATTTTTCCAAACCCATGAGATGAACGATATCAGGGTCTGTTCCAGTGCGGTTATTACTGACTCTGACATTTAGTTGGCCATCTTTGTCTTATACAAAAAACGTTTCTCATAGTTTCATCAGTTTAAAGGAGAACTAAACCCTAAAAATAAATAATTTTATACACTGAACTTATTGCACGAGGCTAAAGTTTCAGCTTGTCAATAGCAGCAATGATCCAGGACTTCAAACTTGTCACAGGGGGTCACCATCTTGGAAAGTGTCTGTGACACTCACATGCTCAGTGGGCTCTGATTGGCTGTTGAGAAGCTAAGCTTAGGGCTCGTCACTAATTATCCAGCAGAAAATGAGCTTCCCCTGTAATATAAGCTGATGCTACAGGTTTGCTGATTATTAAATTCTGATGCTAATTGCACTGGTTTCTGTGCTGCCATGTAGTAATTATCTGTATTAATTACTAATCAGCCTTATATTGTGACATTTCTATTCTATGTGTACTGTATATTGTGAGTGGGTCCCTAAGCTCAGTAAGTGACAGCAGCACAGAGCATGTGCAGTGAATCAGCAGAAAAGAAGATGGTGAGCTACTGGGGCATCTTTGGGGACACAGATCTTTACTGCTAAAGGGCTGTGGTTGCCTTCGGGCTGGTACAGAAGCACAAAATATAATGTACAACATTTCTAGCTACTTCTTTAGTTAGGCTTTAGTTCTCCTTTAAAGTAGGTAACTGACCCATTGTTTCCAAAATGTTGGGATATTTTGATGAGAGTGTTATGTGCAAGGGACTTCTACTGTAAAGTATGTTCTGTGTTGGTTTTGCTCCAGCTTCCTTCCAAGTCCATACAGTTATTTTAATTGGTTCCTGGTTCTTCTGAAGCTATTGTGTGATAGGGATCTTAGATTGTAATGCTCATCTGATGCAAAGACCAATCTTTCTAGAGGAATGGTATGCTCCAGTCATAAAATTATGATTCAGTAGAAAGAACTCTCTGGATCAATTAGAACGACTTGGGGCCTTCCAGTTGGATAGGGCTGCAATAAGGGCAGGCACTGATGAAGGGAATGGCTTTGACATTTGATTAATGTAAAGACTTTCTCACCATAAGTTGATTGGGAGGAATATTGATGATGGGGTTGTTAGATACTTGTGTAGATGGTTGAAGCATGAAGGAAAGATTTTCCATTGGGAGAGAAGACATTGATGGGAAATGAATCTCTGGTCACATAAGAATGGGATTATTGTTGGGCTAGCCATAGTGACAATGGCATTTGGAATAGTCCTGGTAGAGAGAATATGATATGGTGGGATGAGCAGAATGTCTAGTCTTCTGAAATGACACTGATTGCTCCTGTTAGTGCCATGTAATTCTACTTGTCTACTCTACTGACACATGTTCATCTTCCTTAGGGCCCTGTCGGCCTCCTCTGCCACCCTCGAGTTGGAACGACTGATGGCTTCTCTCTCTGATTTCCACAAGCAGAACACGGTAAGTGCCCAGGAATGTTCCTTCTAATCAATTCAGTTCACAAAACAAATCTTTTCAGCCCGGTCAGCCCTGCTAAGGGAAAAGTTTAGGTCATTCTGACACAGAGATTAAAAATACATAAACTGAAAAAGGGCTATTTAGATTTAGGACACTGAGCTATGCAGAGTTAGGAAATAAAGCATCTGCTGGAGTAACCACTGGCTCTCACGGCAAAACCATTTTGTAAATGAAATATTTTTCAAAATAATATACTAAGGCTGGATCAGTAAATACCCAACTGGGGCCCCTATACCTTCTTGCCCCCCCCCCAACATACAGTTGCAGGGTCTGTTTCCTCTATATTAATGAACCTGGATGAACTGATATCTATTTAAAGAAACACATTAGCCTGTGTTAACTTCCTCCATGGACATCAAACAGAGGAAATAATCTCAAGCTGGTCATTTGCATGTGCCACCCACACTGCTGAAATGAGCCGTGCAAAAGGTTGCTGCTTGGAAGCCTACAACTAAATATATCAGCAAACTTCAATGCCAAAAAAAACATAGAATATACTGCTCTGGTAGGTGTGCGTTGGATCTCACTCATGGTCCATAGAATCAAACACTGTGAAATGATGACAACCATATGACAGTAGGTGGTCCAGATATGAGAAGCAGATCATCTATGTGGTCCAAGTTATTCCCCTGGGAACATGCAAGAGATTGGCTTGAAGCTCGTTCCATCATACTCAATGTGTACAGCCAACTCCCAGTCCTAAGGGGTAATATAATAACAGGACTGCAGGTCTAGTAACCCATAGCAACCCATCAACGGGTAGCATTTACTGGTCTACTGTTTGAAAGCAAAAATCTGTTTGGTTGCTGTGGGTCTGGGCAAACTTTGCTCCCATTATTACAAGAATATCCGGGATTTTCAGGGATTTGTGTGGCCCTTTGTTATGAGAATCTGCAGACTGTGTGGATTTGATAGGATTATATTGGTGCATTACAGACCTGGGGACTAGCTCAGCTCTAATATAGGAGGAGGAACTGGCGTCACACAAATACCAGGAATAGCAGAAGACCAAAACGAGAGGCTCGGTGTTTATGTTGGCGCCGTTTCAGAATCAAGTTTCATGGGATTTTTCAGTGCGAGCTGCTCTTCCTGACATGATCCAACGACTGACCCAAATACAACATGGAATGTATCTCCTGCTTTAAAGGAGAAGATCATTGCGTGCTTTTAAAGGGGAACTCCACCCAAATAATTTAAAAGAATTTTTCAAAAAATGAACTAGATATAGTTTCCCTTTAATTATGCAACTTTATATAAAATAACATGCACACTATTGCAAAATACAAGTATATCTGGGACACAACCATTTATAATGCTATTTTTACCAGTCATTAATATTAACTATTGTATAATGTGCAGCAGTAAGAATGAGAGGAAAAGAACTGTGAGAGGAAAAGAACTGTGATCTGAAGAGCTTGCAATCTAAACTCCAGTGGCATAGCCAGTCAGCACATAACACCTTACAGATGCATTGTGCCTTATCAAATGCACATGAAAAGCAGAAGTAGAGACATGTAACTGACTTTACAACATCTCTAAACCCAGAGTGGCCTGTCCTAATGCAGATACAGTAAAGGAAACCTCTTCCCCCCCCCCCCCCACCAGATCCGGTTTCTGTAGAATGTCCAGACAGAGCTCTGCAGAAAAAGATAAACCCACGCAAGGCGCATATGGGAGTGACACAGCAGCTAGAGATTGTTTAGGCACTACAAGAAACTGAGAAGCATATGAAATTCTAATTTTAAGCAGGGATGGTGCTAAACTGTAATCCCCCAGCTTTCATTGATATAAGAAGCAGCTGCATAGAACCGGGACAAGTTTGCTTCCCAAGGAACCTGTGCCAAACTGCACCATCCCACTGGATAGATGATTTGGGGAACAGAAGGCCCGTGCCATTTAGGGTCACTCTCAATCCCCCTATGTGTCTGCATCAGCTTGGAGGGCCTTTAGGAGGCCATACACTGATTGACCCACTAGCTGAACAGGCAGTACAGGTATAGGATCAGTTATCTGGAAACCCATTATCCAGAAAGCTCTGCATTACAAAAAGGCTGTCTCCCACATATCCAAATAATTCACATTTTTAAAAATGATTTCCTTTTCCCCTATATAATAACAAAAACAATACCTTGTACTTGATCCATACTAATATATATTCCTTTTTGGAAGCAAAATCAGCCTCTTGGGTTTATTTAATTTACATGATTTTCTGGTAGACTTAAGGTATGAAGATACAAATTACAGAAAGATCCGTTACCAAGAAAACTCCAGGTCCTGAGCATTCTAGATAGCGGGTCCCATAACTGTACTGGGGCTCATTTATTAACATTGGGTAAAGTTGCACCTGGGCAGTAACCCATAACAACCAATTTAGCTTTTTTTTTTCAGCCAGCTGCAGACCCAAACAGTTGGGCAGTATGGTCTGACCATGTGTAGGCACATATGGCCAGCTTTACTGATGGCCTGCTAATTGGTGAAGGGTTCCTCTACTCAATGAGCTGTCAGTACCAATATCAGCAGAGTCAATTCTAGTAATATATATATTAATATGAGAATTATTATCTTTGCACCTTCCTCTGAGATGCTTAATAGAGAAGATGTGCCATTATTGCAGGTGTCACAAGAAGTGGAGGCTCCTGGTGCTTATAAAGGCTCTGAAGAAGTTTCAAGACCTGGAGATACAGAGGACCTATCAAGCCCAAGAAGCACAGCTTGTGTTCCTAAAGATTTGGAGGACGCACCAAGTCCTAAAAGTTTCAAGGTGGTGTCCGCTCCTGGGCATTTGGAAGTCAAAACCAACCAAGTAAATTCTGATGAAGTGACAGCTTCCCGGGTGCCTGACCCTGTGTCTGGTTCCAAAGTTCCAGAAGCCACAAGTGTTCCAAGAAGTGACCTGGACTCCATGCTTGTAAAGCTACAGTCTGGGCTCAAGCAACAAGGCATTGAAACGTACAGCAAAGGATTATGTGAGAGCTGTCAACGACCAATAGCTGGGCAGGTAATATACAGTATGCACTCGTGATCATATATCCTCCACTTCTCTCCACTCTAGGGGAGGCAATGTTAATAAAGTCCTGCAATTTGCACTAGACCTTAGCTAACCCATAAAAATCCAATCAGCAAGTAGCATTTGCTGGTAACCTGGTTTAAGTAAATATTTGATTGGTTTCTATGGGATACAAGACCCAGGCACAGTCCAATTTTTGCTGATTTACCTTAATTTGTAATATTTCCATTTTTTTTTAACTTCATTTTCGTTTATTCGTTATACTTTTTTTTAGCTTTTCACTTTGACACCAAACACAGGTGGACCTTATATTTATGTATTTTCGCCTGGTCCACTGAAAAATCTAAAAGCATTTTTTTTAAAAAGGCGGCTGAAAGATGTTGTTGAAAAAAAAAAAAAAAACAGTGAAACCACAAATGCCTTAATCAACAGGGTAAAAATAACAAAACTTTGATGCTGAGGGGGTTTGGTTCTTTTCTATTTATATAAGTGATACCCATGAAGGGTTGGCCTTGATGAAGCAATTCTGTTCGGAGGTTCTTTTTACAGTAACGTTTTTTCCTTCCACTGTGAGTGTAAATCACAACTGTGTGATATTCTGACATTGGTCTTGTAAAAATCTGAATTTTTCAGTTCTGCAAGCATTCAATACAAACAAGAACCCATAGCCACTGGTGTTCTCTAGGTTAGTCCATTTAGACTAACCAATGTCAATGTGCCCTTCAGCTTGTGTCTGGCTTAGGGCTTTAGACATTGGCCAGGTCTTGTTGGTCTTTGCTAAACTGTCCTGTTTACCCCTTCAGGTGGTTACTGCTCTCGGACATACCTGGCACCCGGAGCACTTTGTGTGTGCCCACTGCCATACTCTGATCGGCACCACCAACTTCTTTGAGAAGGACGGGCGGCCATATTGCGAGAAAGATTACTTTATGCTCTACGCTCCGCGCTGTGCTCTATGTGAATTGCCCATTGTGCAGGTAAGACATCTAGGGGTAATGTAATAAAAGTCACAACATTTGTACTAGGTCTGGCAACCCATAGAAACCAACCAGCAGGTAGCATTTACTGGGCGCCTATTTGTAAGCAAACATCTGATTGGTTGATAAGGGTTACCAGGGTTGATTTATTGTAGGGGTATATAGTTGTTTCACTGATCACTGGGATATCTGATTAGTGCAATTTAGTAACTTGCTGTTGTGAACCCTTCACTTACCCCGGGGGTCATGCAGAAATTCCAGGGGATTGCCAAAGATGGGCTGTGACTGGCTATTGGTAGCTCCTATGTGGACTGGCAGCCTACAGGTGGCTCATTTTATGGTTTTTATGCGACTTGGTCATGCTTTCTCAAATAAGCAGCATGTTGCTCAAGACCCACTGGTTTGGGATCACTGACTTAGCCCCTGCCCTGAATTAGGCTGTAATTACAGAGTTCCCATGTGCTCTAGCCTTTCTGAATATACATAAGACATGGGCAAGAATGGTGGGTGTTCCCTACCAACAAACTGGGGTAAGGCAGGACTTTTCTGGAAGACCCCAAGAATTTGCTAGTGGGGATTGAAAGGAAATCTCAGCTAGACATTGTGTCATCAGGCCATTTGATAGCCCCGGGGCCACTACAACTCCCAGCATTCTTCTCCTGGAGGGCAGGTCAAGACTGAGAATTAAAATAGGCCCTGGCATTTCAGGTACACAGTGGCCCACACAGAGGCCCAAACAGCTCCCACCAGTCCTCTAAATACTGACTTTCTATGCACCTTATAGCAGCCCCTCTGGCATTTGCCAGATCCGACAGATTGTCAGTCCGGGCCTGCTGGAGGGCCTCATGTCTGATGCAGGCAATGGGATCTCTCACATGCCGGGGGACCTTGGGCAAATGCCTTTTCTGTCCTAACTAAAATCGATCCTCCTGATCACTGATTCTCTTTTGCTGCTTAGCATATCGCCCCTATATTGTCCCGACTTTTCTGTTTCTAATCCTATTTTCTCTTTCCTTTCAGAACATGGTTACAGCACTTGGTTGCACTTGGCATCCAGAGCATTTTTGCTGTAAAGTCTGCAAAAAACCAATAGGGGAAGAGGGTGAGTATTCCCACAGTACTTTGCCATAGTAATTCCACTGCATCCAATACTAATTGCTCATTCTATATTATACTAAAAGTTAACTCAAACCCCTTTAAGTCATATTTTGCACTTTAATACTTAATGCATGCAGATGTCATAATGCAATTGCTAACACAGGGTCAGACTGGGACGGCGTGAACCCGGGTAAAAACCCAGTAAGACCTGGCCCCTTTGGGCCCCGCTGACCCAGACCCAGTCCCCAACTGCCCTCTGCCATTGCCCTTGTACTGCCCTCCCTCCCTTGATCACAGTAAAAGTAAGAATAAGGTGTCTACCCACTGGGGCAGGAGGGACTGGTGGTGGGTAAGTGGCTGGACAGCAGGGGTCTAGCACACCCCAGTCCTTACAGTAACCATCCAGCTATCTGCCCTGACTATAATGATGTTATAATGTATCCTATAGCCAGGATTAGCATTAAAACACATACATACACACACATCTACCTAGTATGATGTCAGAATGGTTTACTTTTCATTTAAAAAAATCAATAAAATAAAAGAGAGTCTGTGCATTTGCAATTTATAAATCATGGATGCAGAAAACAGAAATCCCAGAAGCCCCCCCCCCCTGCACAGACAATTCACCCCCAGCATGACCTGTACAAGATAAACCTGACTTAGGAATTCCCTTGTTACCAGGCGCAGGTCTCAATCCTCTATTCTCCTGCCTGTGAGTGCAAATTCTGGTTCCAAACTGGCTCAGGGCTATTCAAACATCTCCTTGTTGTAATGTCTCCTTGATGTCTAGAGATGTATCTCTCACCGTGAAGGTGCCTTTCATGCTTCCAAAGACAACCTGTCTAATTTATATACATATTCACCGTCTAGCAGTTTGCATTTGTGGAATGCGGTATTTCCTGCAATACGCAGCAGCTGCATGCCCTTTGTTTTGCTTTAGTGGGGGACCTGCTATATTTTACCATTTATGCACATTCTGCAGTTTCCAGCTTTATAAAATCACTCAAACACAGGGCCGGATTTACATAGAGGGCGCCCCTAGGCCCACTGCCATTCGTCGCCCCTGTCCCCTCCCCTTTATTCGTGCAAATTTTCATCATCAATGGGAAAATTTAAAAAATGATCGTATCTCCAGCGCATCCCCAGTGTTTTTGAACCAATGTGGGTGTGGTTGGGCAACATGCCGCCCCCCTAAAATCCTGCCGCCCTAGGCCCGGGTCTAGATGGCCTTTACACAAATCTGGACCTGCTCAAACAGTGTTTAAGAATATTTAGGAACACACAGCGCAAGATGTAGCTGTTTATTTTTACCCACAATACAGTGTTTGGCCTCTAGCAGTAAATGTTTCCCTTCATTGTTTTCTTCAGGTTTCCATGAGAAGGATGGGGAGCAGTATTGCTCAGACGACTATTTCCGTCTGTTTGGAGCTGTCTGCGCAGGCTGCACTGAGGCCGTGAAGGAGAGTTATATCTCTGCCCTGGGAGGCTTGTGGCACCCACAATGCTTTGTGTGCCATGTAAGTAACACACTGTGTACTCTTTGAGATGCTCATATGTCTTATAATCTAAAAACATGAGTGCAAAAGCACCCTCAAGTGGGCACAAAAATAAACCTGCAGTCCTGTTAATATTTATTGAATATTCTGTGTCTGAGATAAGCAGTGTGCCAGCTCCACCTTGTGTGTATAAATGCAATTGCAATTTTACCGGTCTGGAACAAAAGGGATAATGTAGCCCCAACTGTAAATGATAAGGATATTAGAAATCACTGAGGAGTTATGTGACCATATAAAGACAAAAGGCTATAGGGTTAGTTATACAGGGAACTCTGGGTATCACTCATGTATTATAAGGGATAATGTACCCCCTACTGTAAATGATAAGGATATTAGAAGTCACTGAGGGGTTCTGTGACCATATAAAGGCACAAGGCTGCAGGCTTAGTTATACAGGGAACTCTGGGTATCACTCATGTATTATAAGGGATAATGTACCCCCTACTCAGTAACGTAACTTGGTGGGGGCCGGCCCGTCCCCACCCTCGTCTGCGCGATTTTTCTCTGTGCCTGCAGCCGACTCCAGCCGGCTGCAGCGCGCACGATCTTCCGGGGGGGCCCTGCGGGGGTGCGGGCCCTGGCCCATTTGCACCCCCTGCTCCCCCGGTAGTTACGCCCCTGCCCCTACTGTAAATGATAAGGATATTAGAAGTCACTGAAGGGTTCTGTGACCATATAAAGGCACAAGGCTGCAGGCTGAGTTATACAGGGAACTCTGAGTATCACTCATGTATTATAAGGGATAATGTACCCCCTACTGTAAATGATAAGGATATTAGAAGTCACTGAGAGTTTCTGTGACCATATAAAGGCACAAGGCTGCAGGCAAGTACTTTTATACAGACCATTCCTCTGTAACTTTTAATATCCTTATGTGTTATAATATATATATATCTATATATATATATATATATATATATATATATATATATATATATATATATATATATATATATAGCGCAACGGACGAAGCTTGCACTCACAGGTCTTGAAAGAAATTTTCAAGTGTTTATTGGATCAAAAAACAACTAATGTTTCGGCTAGCACGCTAGCCTTACCTGTGAGTGCAAGCTTCATCTGTTACTATATCTGTACTTATTGGGCTTTTTGCACCCAGACATGCACCATGTGACGAGCTGTGCTGGCTTCCAGAACCATATATATATATATATATATATATATATATATATATATATATATATATATATATATATATATATATAATACACAAAAGCCATGAATATCTTGTAAATTATATCCTTATAAACGGGGGGTACTTTATTCACTATATATATACATATATATATATATATATATATATATATATATATATATATATATATATATATATATTTAGCTCTTTCTTTTCCTTTTTTTTACTTTAGGTGTGTCACACACCATTCATCAATGGAAGTTTCTTTGAACATGAAGGCTTACCTCTATGTGAGACTCATTACCACTCCCGTCGTGGCTCCCTGTGTGCTGGGTGTGAGCAGCCAATAACAGGGCGCTGTGTGACTGCAATGGGCAAGAAGTTCCACCCCCAACACTTGAATTGCACCTTTTGCCTCCGACAGCTGAACAAGGGCACCTTCCGGGAGCACGATGAGAAACCTTATTGCCAGGCTTGCTACGCCCGGCTGTATGGGTAGGGCAGTTATATGGTTTCACAAAGGAGTGTCATCAGAGATATCCAGCTTCAGAAAGACTATAAAAAGGATGCTGTCCAAGGCACCAGACTTTAAAGATACACATGCAAGGCTCTGCAGGGGAAAGGGCTGGCTGCTCTGAAGGGCACATAATATGCACTGCTCATCAAGCTCTGCAAGACAGAATCCACATGCACTGTTCTGCAGTGAAATGAGCTAAATGCTTTTGGTGTTGTACATGATCACATGCATGAAAGGGATCTAGATGTCCTGTAAACAGGAGACCACATCCAAAGCTGTGAAGGCACTGGAAGAGCAGGGTTGTCAGTGACCACATAAAATGCTCTGCAATGGCGTGGGTTAGTTGTGCTGTGATTTTGTTGGAGACCACAAAGTCTTCTGTGATCATATGCACTGATAAAATGGAGAAGATGTCATCTGCTGGGCAAACCTGTTGGGTACCACATTAACTGGTCTTCTGGAAAAGATCCAGCTGCTCTACAAGCCTTCTGAGACTTAGCGCAGAGTTCTGCAAGAAAAGACCCAGCTGCTATGCACACTTTCCAAAGCTATGTGCAAAGTTCTTCTCCAAGCCTTCTGAGATTAAGTGCTAGGTTCTGCAAGGGAGGAGACATCTGCTCTGCAAGCCTTCGGAGACTTAGTGCAAAGTTCCGCAAGGGAGGAGACATCTGCTCTGCAAACCTTCTGAGACTTAGTGCAAAGTTCTGAAAGGGAGGAGTCAGCTGCTTTGCAAACCTTCTGAGACTAAGTGCAAAGTTCTGCAAGGGAGCAGTCAGCTCCTCTGCAAACCGTCTGAGATGCCACCAAAAGAGCTGATATTCACTGGTTTACTTTATACAGTATTTGAAAACATCTGATTGGTCCACCACGTTTCTGCATAAACCTGAGAGTATTTCACACAAACATCCAATTAAAAAAAGCATTGTAATGACAGTGGTAGAGTTGCTCCATGTCTAGTAACCCATAGCAACCAGTTAGATGATCGGTTTCTAGCATGCTACATGCTACATGCTACAATACATGCTACTGTGGATTACTAGAACTGGATCAGGCTTTGTACCTGTTATTACATTACCATATATTCTGCATCCATTGTCTGACAAGAGAGTATAACGTGCTTGCTCTGCTACACTGTTCCCGTTATATGTAACGATGGTCTTCGGATGTTGTGGAACTACATGCTTTGCTGACGCTGCACCAGAGATTGTGTAACTGAATAATAGAATAACAATTCAATTCACCTATCCATATTGGCCCATTATTTCTGTGTTACCTATTAGTTTTTAATTTATTTACAAGAAAAAAATGGTTTGCTAGTCTTTGTTGTAAGTTATAGGTGCTGCTACTTCTACTGGCTGTCCATTCCAAACACCCCCGTTTCTTCCAATTAGGTTACTTGTCCTAATGTCTGGGCTTGGACTTCCCACTTGGCCAATCATGAGAGTGCGGCGGTGCAGGGTTTTCATATAAAAGTGGGGGTTAACCATAGAGTCTGTTGGAGGTCCATGATCATAGACCCTGGAAGCAAGTGCTTTTTAAATGAGTATTAATTGTCATGATTTGCAAGGATGCCATGATGCACCCGGGACGGTCACGTTCACATTTAATCTCAATACACATTATCACATTCATTCATATATATGCAATAAAATGTTCACTGTCTGTGCGTTCTCCCATAATTTGTGCCCTATGTGACATAATAATGAATTTTTTCAGTTGGAATATACATATCAGTATGTACCTTGAGCCACCATTTTTGTTGCTGATCACCTGACAGGAAATGGAGGTTCTAAATAACAGTAAGGTTTGTAAGAGTGAAAGATACAACTCTGTCCAATCATTAGCTGATGTAACTTTGCGTGTATAATGTGCCCTCACACTTACATGTGCCTCATATGAGCCAGAGGATGGACTTTGTGCTCAGGGGTATAGTTTACCTTTAATAGTCTTACTCTTGGGTGATATAGATCACAAAATTTGCAGCAGGTGGCCATTTACAGGCAAATTAAATTCATTTAAAAACCCTAGGCCCATACAAGGGTCTCTCTTCATCTCTGCCAAACAGCAAACTGTTTGCCATACCTCCATGGTGCAGCAGGGTTGGCAGTCACCATCTTGGCCTACTTGACATCCTTAGCTCTCCGGTGAGCAGGTAAATGCATGGTTGAATTCGCTTTGGTCCTTCAATTGGACTTCAATTGTGCATGTTCCTGTATGGACATCGCTTGGAAAAGAGCAGTTGAGCACAGGATATTTTGTCACCCGCTGGACAGATTTCCCATGGTCAGGGGTGAAACTATAGAGTAGTGATCCCCAACCAGTAGTTCGCAAGCAACATGTTGCTCTCCAACCCCTTGGATGTTGCTCCCAGTGGTCTCAAAGTAGGTGCTTATTTTTCAATTCCAGGCTTGGAGGCAAGGTTTGGTTGCATGCAGTAACGTAACTAGAGGGGGGGAGGCCCTGGTGCGGGACGTGCAGCCGGGGCCCCCTCCGTACGGCCGGAACTCCGTCGAAGTCAGTGGCCCACAAGCTGCCGGGGGCCCTGAGGGTATGCGGGCCTGGCCCAATCGCACCCACTGCTCCCCCGGTAGTTACGCCACTGGTTGCATAAAAAACAGGTGCATTGCCAAATAGAGCCTCAATGTCAGTTCATAATCCACGTTGGGGCTGCTAAATGGCCAATCACAGCCCTTATTTGGCACCCCAATGCTTGTGCTGCTCCCCAACTCCTTTTACTTCTGAATGTTGCTCACGGGTTCTAAAGGTGGGGGATCCCTGCTATATAGGAAGCAGACCCAGCAGCTGCAGGGGGGCCCATGAGGTAAATGGAGGCCCATTAGGTATACGGGGGTTTATGAGGCCTTAGTTAATGAGCAATTTCAACATATATTTGAAGAACAGGTCAACCTCTGGATATGATGGGGGCCCTAGAATGAATTTGCTGTAGGGCCCAGTAACATCTATTTACGCCACTGCTCATGGTCATTGCCTTTACTGTACAAAAGCACAATTGCTTTCTCTATATTAGCGCTTGCCCCATGCCCAGATCCATGATGGAGAATAGGTAGGCATGGGAAATAGGGTGCAACATGGCTTTTCTGCCTTGTGCAGTAGAATGGCCCCAGCCCTCCTCCAGGTCATTATCAAATTTCTCTTTACCAGCTGCTGTACCAGTCCCCCCTCTGTCTGCTGACTGGGCTATTAGACCGTGGTAGAAAAAGAATAAAAATTCCCATGCATTGCAGCTTTATTTCAAGCACACGTGAAATTCCATAGAAATGTGCAGAGGTCAGACTTCCTACCATAAATGGCTATAATGGAGCTGCCATGTAAATGACTGAGGGTTTACTCACATCACTGTGGGTGGGAGCATTTAAGCAATAAAACACTTATGTAGTAATGTAACCCAGTCTGAGCATCTCTTTGGGGACTGGTGCCAGGTTATAGCGCAAAATCCTTATTTTACTGAATAAGTTTGTTCTTTTATCAAATTAAACACTTTACCCTTCCCTAGACTGAAAATGGAAGATGATTATTGGGAACTGACTACAGCACTATCTATTCATGGAAACCTGGATAGAGTCACAATTTCTACCCAGAATAGTTTGGGGATGAGAACTTAGCTCTGATAAGAAGAGGCAACGTCCTGGGTAGCATTGAGCAGACATGGGAGATACCTTAAAGGAGAACTAAACCAGATAAGGCTTAAAATGCTGAAAAGAAGATGGGGAGCTACTGGGGCATCTTTGGGGACACAGATCTTACCAGCAAAATGGCTGCTGTTGCCTTGGGCTTGTACAGAAGCCCAAAACATAATGTACAGTATTTCTAGCCAACTTCTTTAGTTAAGCTTTATTCTCCTTTAAATGGCATTTTTTCAAACAGTTTTTAACATTACCCCTATTGTTAAATATAAGGAGTGTCGGACTGGGATGCCAGAGGCCTACCAGAAAACCTTAGACCATTGGCCCACACTCTAAACCAGGGGTGCCCAAAAGGTAGATCGGGATCTACCAGTAGACCTTTAAGCTGATGATCAGTAGATCTCAAGGCACGGTCAACAAACAGCTTGACTCAATTACCCTCCTGTTTAATTATTTTCATTAAGATATTTATTACAGTTTATTCATTAAAGTTACATAATAAATAGTTTCTACTTAACCTAGCCTAGCAATATACATTTGCTCATAAATCAATCCAATATTTAAGTAATGTCTTCATTGGAACAGAATGCTAACAATGTTTTTATGGCTGTAGATAATAATGCGACGACATCCCTAAAAGTAGACCTCTCATTAGTAGAATATAGAGATGGCGCGAACTGTTCGCCGGCGAACTTGTTCGCGCGAACATCGGGTGTTCGCGCTCGCCGGAAGTTCGCGAACGTCGCGCGACGTTCGCCATTTTGGGTTCGCCATTGTTGGCGCTTTTTTTTGCCCTCTCACCCCAGACCAGCAGGTACATGGCAGCCAATCAGGAAGCTCTCCCCTGGACCACTCCCCTTCCCTATAAAAACCGAAGCCCTGCAGCGTTTTTTTCACTCTGCCTGTGTGTGCTGAAGAGATAGTGTAGGGAGAGAGCTGCTGCCTGTTAGTGATTTCAGGGACAGTTGAAAGTTTGCTGGCTAGTAATCGTGTTGATACTGCTCTGTTATTGGAGGGACAGAAGTCTGCAGGGGTTTGAGGGACATTTAAGCTTAGGTAGCTTTGCTGGCTAGTAATCTACCTTCTACTGCAGTGCTCTGTATGTAGCTGCAGTGGGCAGCTGTCCTGCTTCTGATCTCATCTGCTGACTGCTGCAATAACAGTAGTCCTTGTAAGGACTGCTTTTATTTATTTTTTTGTTGTTTTACTACTACTACTACTACTACTACTACTACTACTACTACTATAAGAGCCCAGTGCTATTAGTCTAGCAGTGTTGGGGAGTGGGACTGGTGTGCTAATCTGCTGCTCCTAGTAGTTCAGCAGCACCAACTGTAATTTTTTTTTTTTAATATTCATTTTTTTTTTATTTTACTTTTTTTTATTTTACTATCGCTGTAGTAGTGTATAAGTTGACCTTTTAGGCATTATTTGCCCTGTAGGCATTTTTTGCCCAGTGTGTTATTCAACCAACAGCCATCTAGCTGTGTGACCTTGTTCACATTCTGTCTAAATATCCATAATATTACCGTCTCCAGAAAAAACACCGGAGTGACTTTTTTCAAGCAGCCATAATAAATTTTACGTAATCCGTATCCATCGCTGTAGTAGTGTATAAGTTGACCTTTTAGGCATTATTTGCCCTGTAGGCATTTTTTGCCCAGTGTGTTATTCAACCAACAGCCATCTAGCTGTGTGACCTTGTTCACATTCTGTCTAAATATCCATAATATTACCGTCTCCAGAAAAAACACCGGAGTGACTTTTTTCAAGCAGCCATAATAAATTTTACGTAATCCGTATCCATCGCTGTAGTAGTGTATAAGTTGACCTTTTAGGCATTATTTGCCCTGTAGGCATTTTTTGCCCAGTGTGTTATTCAACCAACAGCCATCTAGCTGTGTGACCTTGTTCACATTCTGTCTAAATATCCATAATATTACCGTCTCCAGAAAAAACACCGGAGTGACTTTTTTCAAGCAGCCATAATAAATTTTACGTAATCCGTATCCATCGCTGTAGTAGTGTATAAGTTGACCTTTTAGGCATTATTTGCCCTGTAGGCATTTTTTGCCCAGTGTGTTATTCAACCAACAGCCATCTAGCTGTGTGACCTTGTTCACATTCTGTCTAAATATCCATAATATTACCGTCTCCAGAAAAAACACCGGAGTGACTTTTTTCAAGCAGCCATAATATATTTTATGTAATCCGTATCCACCGCTGTAGTAGTGTATACGTTGATGTTGTGGGCATTATTTGCACAGTGTTTTCTTCAAACCGCCATCTAGCTGTGTGAGCTTGTTCACATTTTGTCTAAATATTGATAATATTATCGTCTCTAGAAAAACCACTTGAGTTACGTTTTTTCAAGCAGCATTCTTATATTTTACGTAATCCGTATCCACCGCTGTGTATACGTTGACCTTGTAGGCATTATTTGCACAGTGTTTTCTTCAAACCGCCATCTAGCTGTGTGAGCTTGTTCACATTTTGTCTAAATATTGATAATATTATCGTCTCTAGAAAAACCACTTGAGTTACTTTTTTTCAAGCAGCATTCTTATATTTTACGTAATCCGTATCCACCGCTGTGTATACGTTGACCTTGTAGGCATTATTTGCACAGTGTTTTCTTCAAACCGCCATCTAGCTGTGTGAGCTTGTTCACATTTTGTCTAAATATTGATAATATTATCGTCTCTAGAAAAACCACTTGAGTTACTTTTTTTCAAGCAGCATTCTTATATTTTACGTAATCCGTATCCACCGCTGTGTATACGTTGACCTTGTAGGCATTATTTGCACAGTGTTTTCTTCAAACCGCCATCTAGCTGTGTGAGCTTGTTCACATTTTGTCTAAATATTGATAATATTATCGTCTCTAGAAAAACCACTTGAGTTACTTTTTTTCAAGCAGCATTCTTATATTTTACGTAATCCGTATCCACCGCTGTGTATACGTTGACCTTGTAGGCATTATTTGCACAGTGTTTTCTTCAAACCGCCATCTAGCTGTGTGAGCTTGTTCACATTTTGTCTAAATATTGATAATATTATCGTCTCTAGAAAAACCACTTGAGTTACTTTTTTTCAAGCAGCATTCTTATATTTTACGTAATCCGTATCCACCGCTGTGTATACGTTGACCTTGTAGGCATTATTTGCACAGTGTTTTCTTCAAACCGCCATCTAGCTGTGTGTATTATCGTTTCCAGGAAAACCAACTGAGTTTTTGTTGTTGTTGTTTTTTTAAAAATAATGCCAGGCAAAGGCAGGCCGCCACGCAGAGGCCGTGCTAGGGGCCGTGCTGCTATGCAATCCTGTGGCCCTAGCAAATTGCCCAGTTTTAAAAAGCCAATGACCCTGAACTCCCAAAATGCTGAAGAGGTAGTTGACTGGCTTACACAGCACACCCCATCCTCTACCGTTTCTAACTTTACCACAACATCCTCCTCATCCTCCACTGCTATGGCCACCCCACGTAACACTTCCTCCACCACCGGTGCCCCTTCTTCACTGGAGTCAGAGGAGTTATTTTCCCATGAGTTTCTTGAACTGAGTAATGCGCAACCATTATTGGCAGAAGAAGATGAAGGAGATGAGGACGTTACACCAGATTTAATTCTGGCAGAGAACACGACAGAGATGGACATAATGATGAGTGATGAGGAGGAGGTCCCTGCTGCTGCTTCCTTCTGTGATGTGTCAGAAGAAATTGATGCATCTGAGGAGAATGATGATGAGGAGATTGATGTTTTGTGGGTGCCTAGTAGAAGAGAGCAAGAGGAGGGTAGTTCAGATGGAGAGACGGAGAGTCAGAGAGGCAGTAGGAGAATAAGACTTAGAAGAAGCAGGGAGGACAGCCCGCAGGGATCAGTAGGGCAACAACATGTATCGGCACCTGTGTTCAGCCAGCCAACGCACCCGCCATTGCCGCCACTGCCGCCAACTTCTACTGTTACCGCCAGATCGCACACTTCCAAAAAGTCAGCAGTGTGGGATTTTTTTAATGTGTGTGCCTCTGACAAAAGCATTGTAATTTGCAATGAGTGCAGTCAGAAACTGAGCCTTGGTAAGCCCAACAGCCACATAGGTACAACTTCTATGCGAAGGCACATGAGCGGCAAGCACAAAGCACTTTGGGAGCAACACCTCAAAGGCAACAGGCAAACTAAAAGCCACACTCCTTCTGGTCCAGCATCTTACTGCTCTACCTCTGCTCTCCTTGACCCATCTGAACCACCCTCCACTCCGCCTTCCACCTTGACCACCTGTTCCCATTCCCAGTCATCTGCCACCAGCCAAGTTTCTGTGAAGGCCATGTTTGAGCGTAAGAAGCCAATGTCTGACTGTCACCCCCTTGCCCGGCGTCTGACAGCTGGCTTGTCTGCACTCTTAGCCCGCCAGCTTTTACCATACCAGCTGGTGGACTCTGAGGCCTTCCGCAAATTTGTAGCAATTGGGACACCGCAGTGGAAGGTACCCAGCCGCAATTTTTTTTCTAAAAAGGGAATACCACACCTGTACCAACATGTGCAGAGCCAAGTTACCGCATCTCTGTCACTTAGTGTTGGGCCAAAGGTCCATATGACTACTGACGCATGGTCCTCCAAGCATGGTCAGGGCAGGTATGTCACCTACACTGCCCACTGGGTGAACTTGGTAATGGCTGGGAATGGGAAGCAGGGAATGGGTAGCTCAACAACAACAACAACAGTGGAGTTGGTGTCACCGCCACGGATTGCACGCGGTTCTGCCACCACCTCTACTCCTCCATCGCTCTCTACCTCGTCTTCTTCCTCTTCTTCTTCTTACTCTGCTGCTGGGTCCTCCTTCTCCTCCTCCACACCTGTGCACCCCCAGCTCCCCCTAGGCTATTCGACGTGCCAGGTACGCCGTTGTCACGCTGTCTTGGGGATGACGTGCCTGGAAAGCAAAAACCATACCGGATCTGTACTCCTGTCATCTCTGCAGTCACAGGCCGATCGGTGGCTGACCCCACACCAACTGCAGATCGGAAAAGTGGTGTGTGACAATGGAAGCAATCTGTTGGCAGCGTTGAGACTGGGAAATTTAACACATGTGCCCTGCATGGCACATGTGTTAAATTTAATAGTCCAACGTTTTGTCTCCAAGTACCCAGGATTCCAGGACGTTCTCACCCAGTCCAGAAAGGTGTCGGCCCATTTTAGACGTTCCTACACAGCCATGGCACGCCTTGCTGACATTCAGCAGCGCTACAACATGCCAGTCAGGCGTTTGATTTCTGACAGCCAGACTCGCTGGAATTCAACGCTCCTTATGTTGGAACGTCTGCTGCAACAACAAAGGGCCGTCAACGAGTACCTTTTTGAACTGGGTGGTAGGACTGGATCTGCAGAGCTGGGGATTTTTTTCCCCCGTTACTGGGTGCTTATGCGCGATGCCTGCAGGCTCATGCGACCTTTTGAAGAGGTGACAAATATGGTCAGTCGCACCGAAGGCACCATCAGCGACCTAATACCCTTCGCTTTCTTCCTGGAGCGTGCCGTGCGACGAGTGACAGATGAGGCTGTAGACCAGCGTGACGAGGAGCTGGAAGCGCACGATTTATGGTCGGAATCACCAGAACGAACCCAGGCACCTGCTGCAACGCAGGGAGAGGTGCCAGAAGTGGAGTCAGAGGAGGAAGGTGGCTTTGTGGAGGAGGAGGAGGAGGACCAACAGGAGCAGGCTTCCCAGGGGGCTAGTGGTGACCTTTTGGGGACCCCTGGTCTTGTACGTGGCTGGGGGGAGGAGACCGTGGATGATGCAGTCCTTGATAATGAGGAAGCGGAGATGGATAGCTCTGCATCCAACCTTGTGAGAATGGGGTCTTTCATGCTGTCATGCCTGTTGAAGGACCCCCGTATCAAGAGGCTTAAGGAGAAGGACCTGTACTGGGTCGCAACGCTACTAGACCCTCGGTACAAGCATAAAGTGGCAGAAATGTTACCAACATACCACAAGTCCGAAAAGATGCGGCATTTACAAACCAGCCTGCAAAACATGTTGTACAATGCTTTTAAGGGTGATGTCACTTCAGGAACTCATCAACATTCCAGGGGCAGAGGTGCCAGTAATCCTGCCACGAGCACACCTGCAAGGACAAAGCCCTTTGGCCGGTCTGTAACATCAGACATGCAAATGTTTTTCTGTCCAAGGCAGCGCCACAACCCTTCTGGATCCACCCTCAAAGAACGCCTCGACCGGCAGGTAGCGGACTACCTGGCATTAACTGCAGATATCGACACTCTGAGGAGCGATGAACCCCTGGACTACTGGGTGCGCAGGCTTGATCTGTGGCCAGAGCTGTCACAATTTGCCATGAACCTCTTGTCTTGCCCAGCCTCAAGTGTGCTCTCAGAAAGGACCTTCAGTGCAGCAGGAGGGATTGTAACTGAGAAGAGAACTCGCCTAGGTCACAAAAGTGTCGATTACCTGACCTTTATTAAAATGAATGAGGGGTGGATCTCGGAGGGTTACTGCACGCCGGAAGACTTGTTCTGACTTCTATGCAGCTGTCCTTCTCTTCAAGCCTCATGACTCCACACACAGCTGTCCTTTAGCGTCCTCCTCCCTCCGCCACCGTTACAAACTAGGGTGCAAACCCTACTGGTTTAATTTTTTCTGGCCTCTGTGCTTCAGTGGCTGCGTCCAAAAAAACTGGGCAAACAATGTCTACAAGGTCAACGTATGGCGAAAAATTACTATTTTCAGCATTTATATGGCATATTTTTTCTGGCAACTGTGCTTCAGTGGCTGCGTCCAAAAAAATGCATATTTTCTGCATTTATATGGCATAATTTTTCTGGCCTCTGTGCTTCAGTGGCTGCAACCAAAAAAATGCATATTTTCTGCATTTATATGGCATAATTTTTCTGGCCTCTGTGCTTCAGTGGCTGCAACCAAAAAAATGCATATTTTGTCCATTTATATGGCATAATTTTTCTAGCCTCTGTGCTTCAGTGGCTGCAACCAAAAAAATTTATATTTTCAGCATTTATATGGCATAATTTTTCTTTCAACTGTGCTTCAGTGGCTGCGACCAAAAAAATGCATATTTTCTGCATTTATATGGCATAATTTTTCTGGCCTCTGTGCTTCAGTGGCTGCAACCAAAAAAATTTATATTTTCAGCATTTATATGGCATAATTTTTCTGGCAACTGTGCTTCAGTGGCTGCGACCAAAAAAATGACTATTTTCAGCATTTATATGGCATATTTTTTCTGGCCTCTGTGCTTCAGTGGCTGCGGCCAAAAAAACTGGGCAAACAATGCCTACAAGGTCAACGACGTTGACCTTGTAGGCATTGTTTGCCCAGTTTTTTTGGCCGCAGCCACTGAAGCACAGAGGCCAGAAAAAATATGCCACATAAATGCTGAAAATAGTCATTTTTTGCCATACGTTGACTCAACGTATATGGCAAAAAATGACTATTTTCAGCATTTATATGGCATATTTTTTCTGGCAACTGTGCTTCAGTGGCTGCAACCAAAAAAACTGGGCAAACAATGTCTACAAGGTCAACGTATGGCGAAAAATTACTATTTTCAGCATTTATATGGCATATTTTTTCTGGCAACTGTGCTTCAGTGGCTGCGTCCAAAAAAACTGGGCAAACAATGTCTACAAGGTCAACGTATGGCGAAAAATGACTATTTTCAGCATTTATATGGCATATTTTTTCTGGCAACTGTGCTTCAGTGGCTGCGTCCAAAAAAACTGGGCAAACAATGCCTACAAGGTCAATGTATGGCAGTTGTTTAAAGAGAACAGTAGATTACTAGCCAGCAAAGCTACCTAAGCTAAAATGTCCCTCAAATCCCTGCAGACTTCTGTCCCTCCAATACAGAGCAGTATCAAGCAGATTACTAGCCAGCAAACTTACTATCATCTGTCCCTGAAATCACTAACAGCTCTCCCCCTACACTATCTCTTCCAAGCACACACAGGCAGATTTTTCAGATACATTTTTGCCCTTGATCCCCCTCTGGCATGCCACTGTCCAGGTCGTTGCACCCTTTAAACAACTTTAAAATCATTTTTCTGGCCAGAAATGTCTTTTTTAGATGTTAAAGTTCGCCTTCCCATTGAAGTCTATGGGGTTCGCGAACCGTTCGCGAACCGCTCGCATTTTTGCGCAAGTTCGCGAACTTTTTTTCCGACGTTCGCTACATCCCTAGTAGAATATGGGCACTCCTGCTCTAAACTATTGCTCTTCTTCCTTTCCGCACTCAAACTTTGTTCCCTAAGTCTCTCTTCTTTCTATTCAATAATCTATAATTCTATCTATTTAGCCTCTTTGTTCCCATACACAAGTAGGTAATGACCATTAAACAGGCCAAATGGTTAGAAGCAGGAGGGCCCACTGACGCTTGGGCCCACCGGGAGTTCTCCTGGTATCCCGGTGGGCAAGTCCGACACTGATTAGAAGTCACCTTGGAGTTCCATGACCTGTATAAAAGCACTGGGCCAAAAGGGATAGGGAGTGCATTATTTATTATAATACACAAATGTCAGTAAATAATGTGACACCATTACATCACTGAACACCGCCACCAATTATAACTGATGACATCACCCAGTACCATTTATAAGGATATAATTTATACGATATCCATGGCTCTTGTGTATTTTATATGTACAGTATATACGATAAGAAGCATAAATTAGTCCTAGTCCTTCATAGCAAAAATGTCATTATGACTTGCACTATGCTGCAGTGATACCTGATTATAAATGGTTATATACATGATTATATCATCTGTGATGTCACTGTGGTATCATCGTGACTAAATGATGTTCAGGGCTGCTTTTGCTCCTAAGCCTGATTTACTGATTGCTATCTTGGGCATGTATCTGTATATCCAAGAACCTATTCTTTATAAGGCTGTTGAATTAGCAACAAACCACAGCTGTTCTCCCATGCGTTATGGTCTCAGACAGCAAATGGCAAGTTAAAGTGGGATCTCCATAAAAAATAAATTTTTTTTGGCTTAAGTTGGCTTTTGCTATGCTGTTTCATGAGTCAGAACCAGCAATGCAAAAAATATAAACTGCCAGATTCTGTAGATCATGCTAACAAATATCGTTCAATCTATCAAAGCATTGTCTTTGAGCTTGTATTATAATGTAGAGAATGTTTTTGTGAGACAATTTGCAATTGCTTTTCATTTTTTATTATTTGTGGTTTTTGAGTTATTTAGCTCTTTATGCGGCCGCTCTCCAGTTTGCAATTTCAGCAATATGGGTGCTAGGGTCCAAATGACCCTAGCAACCATGCATTGATATGAATAACAGACTGGAATATGAATAGGAGAGGCCTGAATAGAAACATGATAAATAACTGATTAGCAATAACCATACATTTGTAGCCTTATGGAGCATTTGCTTTTTAGATGGGGTCTAGAAAGCTGTAAAGAGCCAGAAGCAGAAGAAGGCAAATCATTTTAAAAAAAAACTATAAAA
>CM076688.1:13748429-13757832 GCA_038501925.1 Xenopus petersii
AAAAAACTGTAAAACTATAAAAAAGATAAATAATGAAGACCAATTGAAGAGTTGCTTAGAAATGGCCATTCTATAACATACTAAAAGTTAACGTACAGGTAAAACACCCCTTTAAACAACTAGAGTTATAAAAGGTTGTTACAAATCTTCAACAACAGTTTGCCCTTGGGACCTAAAGTTAAGCTAAAGTGCTTTTTCAGCATAGTTATTTTACATCTTAAATTAAATAAATCAGTTGGCGTATTGCAAATATTCTAGCTTGGAGTCTGTAGCCATAAATCTGCTATGAATCTTGGAATCTGCAGTCATTGCTAAAGCATTTTTGGATATGGCGGTTTTACAGAGAAAACATACACGTCTAAAAAAATTATGTTAAGATACTTTGTGCTGCCAGTTAACTAGGCAATAAATATCTTAATGGTTTATCCCCAGACAGCCCTGAAATCACTTCTATGTACTGCACTTATTGTAGGTATCCCCACCCTTCTCACTAGGATTTCAAACCAAATAGTAAAAGAGCAACTTAGCCTGAACCAGATGTAAATTAAAAAACAGTTATTTTACATAATCTCAAATTTATATTGCCAGCTGCAGGCATCAGCACAATTCAGGCAGAGTTGACATCTAGTCAGTATTTTTAACCTGCCGATAAAATTGGTACTTGGTTGTAATGTTATTAATAGGGACGAAGAACAGTTAGGAACAAATGTATAGAATACAGCGGGGAAAGGTTGTGCTTGTAGTAGGAGTGGGGATCATAGCCTCTGTGATAGGACTGTAGCTGTGGGATAGCAGGTATAGTAGGGAGAGATGGTGTCTATAGTAACAGTGGATAATAGTCTCTGGGAAGGGAGTGTGACTGTGGGATAGCAGGTATAGTAGGGAGAGATGGTGCCTATAGTAACAGTGGGATAATAGTCTCTGGGAAGGGAGAGTGACTGTGGGATAGCAGGTATAGTAGGGAGAGATGGTGCCTATAGTAACAGTGGGATAATGGTCTCTGGGAAGGGAGTGTGACTGTGGGATAGCAGGTATAGTAGGGAGAGATGGTGTCTATAGTAACAGTGGATAATAGTCTCTGGGAAGGGAGTGTGACTGTGGGATAGCAGGTATAGTGGGGAGAGATGGTGTCTATAGTAACAGTGGGATAATGGTCTCTGGGAAGGGAGTGTGACTGTGGGATAGCAGGTATAGTAGGGAGAGATGGTGCCTATAATAACAGTGGGATAATAGTCTCTGGGAAGGGAGAGTGACTGTGGGATAGCAGGTATAGTGGGGAGAGATGGTGTCTATAGTAACAGTGGATAATAGTCTCTGGGAAGGGAGTGTGACTGTGGGATAGCAGGTATAGTAGGGAGAGATGGTGCCTATAGTAAAAGTGGGATAATAGTCTCTGGGAAGGGAGTGTGACTGTGGGATAGCAAGTATAGTAGGGAGAGATGGTGTCTATAGTAACAGTGGATAATAGTCTCTGGGAAGGGAGTGTGACTGTGGGATAGCAGGTATAGTAGGGAGAGATGGTGCCTATAGTAACAGTGGGATAATAGTCTCTGGGAAGGGAGTGTGACTGTGGGATAGCAGGTATAGTAGGGAGAGATGGTGCCTATAGTAACAGTGGGATAATAGTCTCTGTGAAAGAACTGTAGCTGTGGGATAGCAGGTACAGTAGGGAGAGATGGTGCCTATAGTAACAGTGGGATAATTGTCTCTGAGAAGGGAGTGTGACTGTGGGATAGCAGGTATAGTAGGGAGAGATGGTGCCTATAGTAACAGTGGGGATAATAGTCTCTGGGAAGAGAGTGTGGTTGTGGGATAGCAGGTATAGTAGGGAGAGATGGTGTCTATAATAACAGTGGGATAATAGTCTCTGGGAAGGGATTGTGACTGTGGGATAGCAGGTATAGTAAGGAGAGATGGTGCCTATAGTAACAGTGGGATAATAGTCTCTGGGAAGGGAGTGTGACTGTGGGATAGCAGGTATAGTAGGGAGAGATGGTGCCTATAATAAAAGTGGGGACAATAGTCTCTGGGAAGGTACTGTGGCTGTGGGATAGCAGGTATAGTAAGCAGAGACGGTGCCTAAACTAGTAATGGGAATAGTAAGCTAATGTTGTTCCAGAAAATGTTGCCTAAGACCAAGTAACCTAATGCACTGGCTGAAGCAATGACAATAATTCAGGGATCCGGGCCAATATTCACACTGGTTGGGTGAATGTGAGCTCTCAAGGTCAGGGCATAAACAACAGAAGCCCAATAAGACTTATTTACATGTGAAGGCAAGTGACAACATCAATACTGTAAGTGTTAAGGGGGGAGAACAGGTTTCACTCCTAATTCTGTGAGCTCCTGGGGGGTGCAGCTGTTGTAACAAATCGCTTTCTAAAAAAAAATCCCAAGTAGGCTGTGCATGCCTCTGGTCTATGTCAGCTGTGATAAGCTGAGAGCCTGTGTCCTAGGGCAGATAGAGCGGAGCATTGATAAGGGGACATATCGCCAAGTGTGGGTCATATAAGAGCTGGCTGAGCTTGCAGTCACTACTCAATGGATGCTCTTGGACTGGAGAGCCATTCCCTTCTTCTCCCACGTCTGACTCATGTGAGTAAATCACTTTAGTATGAAGTTGTGTCTTCTGTACACTAATTACTTATTCATTTTTCCATGGAATGGCACTAGGTGGCTACTGAGGTTGTTATTACTTTGCAATTGCAACATGGAAAGAAATGCTGTGGGCAGAACATCTGGACATGCTCTGTGCATCATTGCCCTTGCACAAGGAACTATATAACTTAAACACCCACACACTGTGATCTGTACATTGCACAAGCACGTTGTCCGCAGTCTGTAGCTGATGGTTCATGCCAATTAGTATCTACAGTCTAGCAAGCTGAGATACATCAGCCAGCTCCATGTCACCAGAAGGGTAATGATCTTGTCATGCCATAGTAGCGGGCTTATTATATATTACATATTATTTCAATCATGGAGTTAGCTGTCAACTGCAACTGCCTGCAAATGACAATGAGTCTGTATTTCTTATAGCGTGTCTCCAAATTGCCTCTACAATGCATCAATTTGTTTATAAAAATGCAATTAAGCCAGCACTCACCAGGAACTCCAATTTCTTATTGATAATCAGGTGCACGTCATTCGGTGTCCACTCCAACCGACTTTGAATAACCAAACAAACTGTAGCAGACAGCACCATCAAAGATTTCTGTTAAAAAGCCTTTATTTTGCTATTTTTTGGCTTTATGATCTGGACCAGCGATCCCCAACCAGTAGCTCGTGAGCAACATGTTGCTCTCCAACCCCTTGGATGTTGCTCCCAGTGGCCTCAAAGCAGTTGCTTATTTTTGAATTCCAGGCTTGGAAGCAAGTTTTGGCTGCATAAAAACCAGGTGCACTGCTAAACAGAGCCTCAATGTAGGTTGACAATGCACATACAGTAGGGGCTACTAAATGGCCAATCACAGCACTTATTTGGCACCTTAGGAACATTTTCATGCTAGTGTTGCTCCCCAACTCCTTTTACTTCTGAATGTTGCTCACGGGTTCACAAGGTTGGGGATCCCTGATCTGGACAGTAACTGTCCAGATCATAAAGCCAAAAAATAGCAAAATAAAAGCTTTTTGACAGAAATCTTTGATGGCGCTGTCTGCTACACCAATTTGTTTAACCAGCCAGCTCAGCCAAGAGTTTTAGCTGAAAACTTGTGATGTTTGCTCTTGTAATCACTTATATGCTTAAGATGAGATGATGGGAGTTGTAGCTTAACAATACTTGTATGACCACAGGACACCTATCCCCCCACCTAAAAGTTAATTTACACCTTTCCCATGTGTATTCCTAAACAATTTTTTGAGATACCTACTACATTTGCCAGTATCCCCATGGCTGTCAGCCAAACGGATGGAGACCAAGCAACAGGTGTACCAAACTAAATGGCTCCAGGAAAAATGGGGATGTAGGAGTATCAAGGCTAATTAACAGGGCCCTGATTGATAAGACATTTCACTATATGTTTGTGAAGCAATATTTTTTTTACAAATATCAGACCCTAAAATAATTATGTTGTAAGACCCTTAAAATCCTGGTTAGAGTTAAGAGTTCAACAACAGCATACCCTTCAGCTGTCCTATCTTCATTAAGCCAGCACACTCCTGAATAGTGCACTCCAGAAGCGGTAGGTCTATCCAGAAAAAGGTTTTCAGGTCGATTAGGGCAGAACTGGGCATGGCTGGGTAGGTTGATGACGTGGTTCTTAAATGTCTGATTTATTAGATGCAGTTGCTGGAAGGTCGGTAACAGCTGCATTATCTATTCCCCTTTATATTTTACAAGGGCACCCTGCACTAGGGAATTTAAAACATGGCATAAAACCCAGCGTGCTTGATACATCCCTTTTTTTATATGAGGTTTATAATGCATAGGCACTATTCATTATAGGGTTAAGGTTACTAGAATGTGATAATGTGTTATATGGGAAATATTAGAATCTCAAAATCTAAGCTGAATGAAGGCAAATATATTAGATTTTCATTTCATTTTCTCTTATTCATGTGCTTATTTTGTTTTTTCTTGTCTTCTAGGTACTGCAAGGAAGCTGTTGCCTATTTTATTTCTGGTAAATGCATCATTTCTGAGAGGAAACGGAAAGCAGTGATTAGCCAACACTCTCCAGCCCAAGGTTGAATGAAGGTGCTGAGGTTTAGCCCATAGCAGATCATATGGTGTAGCTCAATATATCTGGTAGAAGGAAGTTGATACAGTGCAGCACATAGCAGATTACATGATGTAGCTGAAGATGTCTTGTAGAAGTAAAGTGATGCAATTCAACCCATAGCAGATCATACAGTGTAGCATAAGGTGTCTTATAGAAATAAGCAACTAAGGTTCAGCCCATTGCAGATCGTATGATGTAGCTCAAGATATATGGTAGAAGATGATATAGTTCTGCCCATAGCAAATTATACAATAGAGCTCAAAATGTCCAATAGAATCAAGGTGCTAAGGTTCAGCCCGTAGCAGATCATAAGATATCTTGTAGAACTAAGGTGCTATGGTTCAGCCCTTCTCATATGTAGCTCAAGATATCTGGTAGAAGGAAGAGGATACAATTCAGCACATAGCAGATGATACAGTGTAGCATAAGATGTCTTATAGAATAAAGGTGCTAAGGTTCAGCCCATAGCAGATCATAAGATGTCTTGTACAATTAAGGTGCTAAGGTTCAGCCCATCACAGATCATATGGTGTAGCTCAAGATATCTGGTAGAAGGAAGAGGATACAATTCAGCTCATAGCAGATCATACAGTGTAGCATAAGATGTCTTATACAATTAAGGTGCTAAGGTTCAGCCCATAGCTAATCAGACCATGGAGCGCAAAATGTCTTGTAGAAGGAAGACAATACAGTTCAGCCCATAGCAGATCATACAGTGTAGGATAATATGTCTTATATAATCAAGGTGCTATGGTTCAGTCCATAGTAGTTCAGAAGATGGAGCTTAAATGTCTTGTAGAAGGAAGACAATACAGTTCAGCGCAGAGCAGAGCATATAGCATAAGATGTTTTGTAAAACCAAGGTGCTAAGTTTCAGACCATAGCAGATCAGTCAGTAGAGTTTAAGATGTCTTTTAGAAGAAAGGTGATACAATTCAACCAACAGCACATTGTTGATCAGGACATTACCTGTAGACACACACACACACACACATATATATATATATATATATGTCCACTTGCTTTGTCTATGGTGTCTAACCAACACTTGTGTGTGCTAGGGTGCCACATGTGATGACTAAGTCACTGTTTGAGGTCTAGGTGTATTAGCATTACTCACTTTTTTAATGGAAGGGAGGAAGAAAGGATTCTGTATACAGTTGAGTTTAGCATACCACTGCCCTGCCATCATCACCGCTAACCTTCCTCATGTCTGCTCTCCTCTGAGGATCTTCTCTCTCTATCTCTACATCCATTTCCAGCTGAGACTCTTTATCTCCTGATATATTCTGCATTTCTCTCTGTAATGCTATAATATATTCTGCGTGTCCCTCTGCAAGGCTCTGTTATATTCTTCTCTCTGTAAGCTTGTGCTCTGCTCTCTGTAATGCTCATATATAATATTCTGCATTCCTCTCCGGAAGCCTGTTTCTCATTCAACTCTGCATTTCTCTCGAAGTCTCCCACCTGTTCCATTCTGCATTCCTCTGTGTACACCTGTTTTCTGACTATATTTCTCTTGGTGAACCTTTAATTCTCCATTAAATCTTTCATTTCTCTCTGTAAAACCAAGTCTTGGCTGATATTCTCTGTGTTCTATCTGCAAAACCCATTCTCCTCTCTGGCACTGAGTTTATTTTACTGTGAGCTCTCCTCATTCTCTCTTGCATCTCTGTCTATCAGATATCTCTCCCTTATTGTCCATTTTCCTCTCAACCTTTGGTTTAAAATGTTCTATCCATTTGGTTGCACCTTAAGGGTAAGACACAAAGTTTTGGTTTGAAATATTCTATTCAGTTGGCTGCACCTTTAGGGTAAGATACAACATTTTCTTTTAAAATATTCTATCCAGTTGGTTGCAGCTTTAGGGTAAGACACAAAGTCTTGGTTTAAAATATTCTTTTCAGTTGGCTGCACATTAGAGTAAGACAAAGGGGTAAATTTATCAAAGAGTGAAGTTCCGCCACTAGAGTGAAATTCCGCAGCTCTCCATTCATTTCTATGGGAATTTGAAAGGCGTATTTTTGAATGGGTGAAAGTGAAATTTCACCCTTTGATAAATACGCCTTTAAAAACCCCATAGAAATGAATGGGAAGTGGGGGGCTTTCACTCTAGTGGTGGAACTTCATTATTAACTTCACTCTTTGATAAGTATACCCCAAAGTTTTGTTTTAAAATATTCTATCCAGTTGGTTGCACCTTTAGGGTAACACACAAAGTTTTAGTTTAAAATATTCTATCCAGTTGGTTGCACGTTTACAGTAAGACACAAATTCTTAGTTTAAAATATTCTATCCAGTTGGTTGCACCTTTAGGCTAAGGCACTCAAACTTTTGTGTTACAATATTTTATCCAGTTGGCAGCACCTTTAAGCTAAGGTACTCAAACTTTTGTGTTACATTCTATCCAGTTGGTTATACCTATAGACTAAGGTTCACAAAGTGTTGTGATCACTGTTGCTGAGCCCAAGTTCACTGTGGGTCAAATATCTCTTACCTTTAAACGTTTTAGCTTGTATCTGCCTTCAAGCCTGTTGGTCAGGCACTGTACAAGATCAGGCAGGGCATGGCTACCTTTAAGGCCCTTCAACGGGTTTTCCCGATTGATATCTAGCTGAAAGTCAGCCAGATGTTGTTCTGTGGATTGAAAAATCACGTCGGATAGAGGACTGCATCAGTTCATTGATACAGTTGATCTCATTGTGTTCAACTTGGGCCCTAGGGCCCATGATTGGATCAGCCCAATATCACCCACCTCATGGTGGACATATCGGGAAGATATTTGCTTGTGTGGCGACATCGCAAAACAAGCAGATCTTCCTATGTATGGCCAGCTTTACAGTATATATTACTGGATGAGCAGTCCAATCCAATGCCACCCATTCACCTGTTCTTTAGGTGCTAATATTAGAGTGACATCTGATGGTTATTGTGAGTAACTGACACAAGAGACAAGCTGTTCCACTCTATGGCGTGGTAATGCTCATCGCTGTTCAGCACAACTCTGAGTACCCACTAAATCTGTGCTCCCCAATGCAAATCACCAATTTTCATGCAGGACCGAATCATTCCAGTGCAGGAAATAAGTTGTGAAATCCAAAAGTGTTGTGTTAGCCATACTGTTAGCACAATAATGCCAGGCAGGTGTAGGGGCTCCTCTATAAAATACAAGCTTGAGCTCAGTAAACCTGCTATAAGAATTAAAGGAATCACCACTGGTACTTTCCATCTGGGTACAGAAAAACCTAAATGGCCCTTGGGTAAATAATCTAGCAGTCCATCATTGTCCCTGCAGTTACGTTACTCAGCCTCCATGACCTATTCACTTACATTGATGGCGGCTTCAATTAGGGCTTGATAGTGACACCTAGTGGCATTGCAGCTATATTGCACATCTCACCTGTGCATACTTCCCCAATGATATCCGTCAATTTTATAAAGTTAGACACTTGCAAATGCAGTTCAATTAAAGGGGTACTGTCACCTGTTAATTTTGTTTTACTTTGTTAGGATATCTTTTGTCAGTAACATTGCACATGCTCATTGTGTTCTACGTTGCACAGATAATAGTAAATATAGTTCATACACTAGCACTATAGCACTATCATGCTCAGTGGAGTAACTACAACATGCCCGGCCTCCCTGCAAACAAAATCTTTAGAGGAGCATAGCTTCCCCGCGAAACCTGGCTGGGAAGGTGGGATTTCTAACAACTACCATATTCCTCAGTTATGGAGCCTACTCACAGGTAGGCTGCTGCTAGAGGAAGTCAGTCAATGCACCCAGGTTAAGGGAAGGGTGGTGGGATCAAAAAGTTCAAATGGTTTTTCCTGGTAAAATTTCTATCCATTTCCTGCTGGTCAATTTATTCACATTTTTTAAACCTCTTCCAGACGCACAACTTTGTTTCAAAATTAAAATGCTCTTTCATATATATCTCTACTACTCTTTTATTTCTCTCATTCTTTATTTTTGCATTTTTAAGATTCATTTTTCATTTTTCTTAATTTCTTTTATTCTCCACGTTCTTTGATGAACGTCTATTATCTTGTTTCTTTCTATTTACTTTCTCTAATTTTTACATAATTTTTGCATTTCTTTCTTTCTTTCTTTCTTTCTTTCTTTCTTTCTTTCTTTCTTTCTTTCTTTCTTTCTTTCTTTCTTTCTTTCTTTCTTTCTTTCTTTCTTTCTCACTATATTCCATCCACTACTTCATACATCTTTCTTTCAATTTTCTCTCCCAAAATTCCTGAATTTGCTGTTCCTTTCTGCTTTATATATTTCTCTATTCATCTCATTATTTTCCACTATTTTTACAAAATGTTTTCATTCTTTCTTTCTTTCTTTCCTTCTTTCTTTCATCTTCTTTCACACTATATTCTGTTCACTTTCTCTTTCTTTGACTTTGACATTCCTCTTCTCTTACTTTTATTTTCTACTTTCTCTCACTTTATATTCTAACTTTCTTTATTACATATATCTATTTTACTCTTTCTTTTGTTTTATTTTCTCTGATTTTTATATTCTACTTTCTCTCGTTATATTATTTTTTTCTTTTGTTCTTCTTCTTTCACATTATATTCCATCCAATTTCTCTTTATTTGATTTTATATTCCTCTCTCTCACTTTATATTCCATCTTTCCTTGTTTCAGTCACTACTTCATACATCTTTCTTTCT
>CM076688.1:14440532-14765532 GCA_038501925.1 Xenopus petersii
GACACTAAAAAAATATTATTCAAAATATCAATGTACATCAAAAGTTACTTATAGGTCATGTTGATCGTTTTTCAATCATGGGGCTGCTTTTATAAATAATTGTTACTTGAAGTTCCTAAACCTGACTGTTTTACCAACCTGACTGTCCCTTTTCAACCTGTCAGTTAGCGTTTCTAATGCTAACAGAAGCTCAAATATGGCAGCCCCCTCAGAGAGGAACATGGGGGATCAGATGGGTAATATAAAAGCATATGTAATTACTTTTATGGCAAAGTTATAGATAGCAAGCGAAGACAATATTATGATAGATGTAAAAAAAAAAAAGGTTTAATTTCTGGTATCAGTAGCTCTTTATGGGCCTACGTTTCGATTCCATACAGGAATCTTCGTCAGGGAGATAGAGGGTTTGCTTTATACTCCTGACGAAGAAACCTGTGAGGGTTCGAAACGTTGATCTTAATAAAGATTATTTTTGCTTCAACTGAAAAAGATCCTATGAGTGCCGTGATTTCCTGAATATTCTATACATTTTCTTACGAGCACCCGGGTGTAAGCAGAGTTAACGGTGTGCACCTTCAAGCTCCGTGTACATATATATATATATATATATATATATATATTAGGGATGCACCGAATCCACTTTTTTGGATTCGGCCGAACCCCCGAATCCTTCACAAAGGATTCGGCCGAATACCGAACAGAATCCAAACCCTAATTTGCATATGCAAATTAGGGGTGGGAAGGGGAAAACATTTTTTACTTCCTTGTTTTCTGACAAAAAGTCACGCAATTTCCCTCCCTGCCCCTAATTTGCATATGCAAATTAGGATTCGGTTCGGCCGGGCAGAAGGATTCGGCCGAATCCTGCTGAAAAAGGCCGAATCCTGGATTCGGTGCATCCCATATATATATATATATATATATATATATATATATATATATATATATAAACAATTAGCTAGGTGCACACAGAGAACCAAGAAATGCCTAGGTGCTGGAATAGGAATCTTACTTACAATAAACAAAAAAAGTCCACACTCATAGGTCTTGTGTAGAAAAAAGGTGGATTTATTCAACGTTTCAGCTCCTAAACGTATATATGTAGATATACAGTATATGCTACACAGCCCCAGGACATCTGGAGGTGTTACATCACTTGACCTAATCCCCGCAGGGAGCTGTGTGGTTGCGTAGTTTTCTTATGTGCGACTGAATATTTACATTCTGTTCCTTGATCACAGAAGCTGCTTGAAGTGTAAAACTGCTCCGGTCGTACCCTCTGGAGACTCCGGTCACCTAAGCGATTTGTCTCCAGGAGTCAGGACACCGACTTCCATCAGGTACACATCTACTTCTGTGTCTTGTCTCTTTAACTGCTTGAGATCTATTATTCCTGATGTGGAGGCAAATACTGAAGTACTCATAGGGGCACATTTACCTAGGGTCGAATATCGAAGGTTAATTAACCCTCGATATTCGACTGCCGAATTGAAATCCTTCGACTTCGAATATCGAAGTCAAAGGATTTATCGCAATTCGTTCGATCGATGGGGAAGGCCCCCATATGCTTTACAAGGTTTTTTTGATCGAAGGAATAATCGTTCGATCAAACGATTAAATCCTTCGAATCAAACGATTCGAAGGATTTTAATCCATCGATCGAACGAAATTCCTTCGATCAAAAAAACCTTGTAAAGCCTATGGGGACCTTACCCATAGGCTAACATTGGCCTCGGTAGGTTTTAGGTGGCGAACTAGGGGGTCGAAGTTTTTTTTTAAAGAGACAGTACTTAGACTATAGAATAATCGAATAGTCAAACGATTTTTAGTTTGAATCGTTCGATTCGAAGTTGAAGGTCGTAGTTGAAGGTCGAAGTAGCCAATTCGATTGTCGAAGTAACCAAAAAAAACATTCGAAATTCGAAGTTTTTTTCCTCTATTCCTTCACTCGAGCTTAGTGAATGGGCCCCATAGTGTTACACGGCTAAAATATTAAAGTCCAGGTACCCAACTAATAAAACAAGTCAGTATCATCAGTAATTTTTTTTTAAAGAGACAGTACTTCAACTATAGAATAATCGAATAGTCAAATGATTTTTAGTTTGAATCGTTCGATTCGAAGTTGAAGGTCGAAGTAGCCAATTCGATTGTCGAAGTAGCCAAAAAAAACATTCGAAATTCGAAGTTTTTTTCCTCTATTCCTTCACTCGAGCTTAGTGAATGGGCCCCATAGTGTTACACGGCTAAAATATTAAAGTCCAGGTACCCAACTAATAAAACAAGTCAGTATCATCAGTAATTGCTATGGGTGTGTTGAACACCATTGTTCTTTCTGAGAGGGCTGCAGTGAACCCAATGGCCTTTGCATGGCAAAGTAAACACCTCCATTGTATTTTTAAAATACAGTATATTTACAGAGACTATGGGGCTGATTAATCAAACCTGAAAACTCTAAAAAAAACTCAAGCATTCTGTTAACCTCTTCAAGGGACCTCTGCCATTGACTTCTACAGAACCTCAACAGGTTTTAGGTGATGTATTTTGGGATTTGAGCTATTTCCAGGGTTGGGGTATAATAAATCTTGAATATTAAAGTTTTTTTTAAGAAAGCTCAATCGATTCGAGTTTTGTTTTTTTAATCCGAAAATGTACGTTTGATCAAAAATATTCAACTCGAATACTTGATTTTTCATGAGAAAAAAAACTTGAACCTAAATAAATCTGCCCCATATTTTCTCAAAAGGAGCACCACGAGCACTGGTATTCCAAAGTGCCTACCACTTAATTGCCTTTATATCAGCTACTAACACTACACATACATACATACCAGATTGTAAAACCCTCCGAACACTAAATCGTGGAAGAGAAGATTCAGGGAATCACCTATTTTTCCTTTTTCTTTTGTCTGCGTCAAATAGTTTGCTGTAATGCAGTTTCCAAAGGGCAAATCAAAGTCAGGAAGGACATGTCCAACAGGTTGTATGGAGGTGTCAATTGGCAGCCAGAGCAACATTTGTAACATTTCAGTGCCGCCAAAACATACTGAGAAGGCAGATTTTTGCTTTTAACCCCTTGGGGCAAGGTACTTTGCACAGGAGGAATTCACTCTGACATTAGTGCAAATTCTTCACCCAGTTTGCCTGTTTGCTGCCCCTTTAAGAAGATTTTTAAAGGGTAATTTACAAATGCAGTTGTGTGGATTCACTTAAATGCAGGGTCCAAACACACTCCTTCTACTTCCATTTATACTTGTGCCAAGCACCATGGTGTCTGCCCTGCCTTTTCTTCTCAGTCCTGCAAAAGCTCGCACTTGTGTTGCTAGGAAACCCAGTGCTACCGCCAATCTGAAGTGTTGGTAAATGTTAGCTACAACTTGCACAAAACTTGACTAGAATTCTGGGGAGGAGACATTGGGGCTCATTTATCAACACTGGGCAAATTTGCCCATGGGCAGTCACCCATAGCAACCAATCAGTGATTAGCTTTTTAAAGTCGGCTGCAAGTAGAACAAAGAATGAATCTGATTGGTTGTCATGGGTTACTGCCCATGGGCAATTTTTCCCAGTGTTGATAAATTACCCCCACTGTATTATTATGGGGGGACGGACGGTGATTTGTGCCTGAAAATTGCACTTTGCACTGGTTTAGTAAATGGCCCTTATGGTCTGTCAAACTTTGGTGCACTCATTCCAGTTCTGAATGAACAAACCCAACCCCTGGGCAACAGCGACCCCCCCCCCATACACACCAATACGCCGTCACATTTGGGAGCTGTCAGTTGACATTGAACTTCTCTCCTGTGATCTCTGCAACTGCCGTGCGGCTTCATCTCTTGGGTAAGAGAAATTTGCCAGTCCACATGGGAAAACAACAATCCACAGTGAGGTCATACAGGTATCCCCAAAATACAGTGCAGGTGCTGTTTCCATGACTCCTTGAGCACCTTAGGGGTTAGAAGGGGTTGATGAGAGAGACTGGGGGTCGCTTAGTGCATACAGAGACTAACCAAAGAAAAGGGATCAGTGCATTCATTGCAGGTTTGGCCAGTTTAAAGGAACAGTTCCGTATAAAAATTAAAACTGGGTAAATAGCCCGTGCAAAATAAACAGTGTTTCTAATATAGTTATTTAGCCAAAAATATAATGTATAAAGGCTGGAGTGACTGGTGCTAGTTAACACTAGCACCTGAGGAAGGATCATCTGGGTCCGAAACATGTAGTTTGATTTAATAAAGGATAACTTGTTTGATGCAAAGGTTCTCCAGAGTGTTACATTGCTACTTGTGGAGTGACTGGATGTCTAACATAATAGCCAGAACACTACTTCCTGCTTTTCAGCTCTTTTGGTTTCCACTGATTGGTTACCAGGCAGTAGACTGAGGGGGCCACATGGGACATACAGTAACTGTTTGCATTTAAATCTGAGCTGAATGCTGAGGATCACTGAACAGTAATGTCCTACGTGACCCCCCTTTAAAGGAAAACCATACCCCCCCCAAACAATGTAGGTCTCTATAAAAAGATATTGCATAAAACAGCTCATATGTAAAACCCTGCTTTGTGTAAATAAACCATTTTCATAATAATATACTTTTATAGTAGTATGTGCCATTGGGTAATCATAAATAGAAAATTGCCATTTTAAAAAAATAAGGGCTGCCCCCTGGCAGTGGCGTAACTACCGGGGGAGGAGGGGGTGCAATTGGGCCAAGGCCCGCACCCCAGTAGGGCCCCCCGGCAGTCACGTGCCGACTCCAGTGGGCACGTGACTGCCCCCCGACAGTCACGTGCCCACTGGAGTCGGCTGCAGCCGCATGGACTAGGGTGGGGGGCGGGGCCCGGCTGCACGGCCCGCACCAGGGCCCGCCCCCACCGAGTTCCGTCGCTGCCCCCTGGGGTCGTACGATTTACAATGCACATAAACAAACCAAACAAACTATACTTGTTAGGTCACATGAGCCAATTAACAGACAGAGTTGTGTATTTTGCTTCCACACTTCTTCCTGTTACAGTTACAGCTGCAGTATTTCTGGTCAGGTGATCTCTGAGGCAACACACAGACCATCACGAAATGGGGGTTCAAGGCAAGAGATGTAAAAGGGCAGTATTTACTTAAATATATATTCCAGTTTGGTAAGATTCTTTAATATGTCACTTAATATGATATAAACTATCTGTTGCTTAAATATGCATTTTGGGGGTATAGTTTTCCTTTAAGTCGCTGACTAACTCCGAGTTAGAGAGCTGAAAAGCAGGAAGTAGTGTTCTGGCTATTATGTTAGACATCCAATCACTACACCTTTTATAGATTACATATTTGGCTAACTAACTATATTAGAAACACTTTTTATTTTGCACATACTATCTATTTCCCCAGTTTTTATTTTTACACTGAACTGTTCCTTTAAGATTGATGAACGCACAATCTGATTGGCTGTTACTTCTGTGCCCCTGGTTTTTTTTTCAATCTGGACCCTGCCTGACATATACTAAGACCCGTTACGTGTCCGTTGCTGGATACGGGCATGAGAAGGAACAGCTAGTGTATGATTAGACGGTTCCATATCCAGCAATGTGCCAGATCAGTGTTGGAATGGGTAGGAAACAGGCAGTGCTGTTCTGCTGTCAGGTTGTGTATGACCGGCTTGAGCGATCTCTGAGCAGATGATAAACCCGTGCGTGGCGGAATCTGTCAGAGTAATGTCCTGCCAACCTCTCGCTGGTGCAGCACTGCAAAACAATAATCGGTTGTTTCAACATCAACCGGTCCTTTGTGCCCATTCTCTCATGCCAATCCTCCCACTGCACCTCGCTCCCGGCACAAAGGCTCTTAAGTGTTGCGGAACATAAACCCAGAGGGGCCCTTGTTGTTTCTTTAGATGTCAGCAGAGTCGTGTGGGCCCCCTGCTAGAGAAGGAATGGCAGGAGTCATCAGATTAAATGTGGATAATAGCACACATACCACAGAGCTGGGATATGCCTGTTGCAACTTGCCACACACACATGTCAGATAGTGGCCTTCAATGTAGTATGAGCTGGATACAGATAGGGGAGAGGGATTGTATCAAGCAGTGTTACTTTAAAAGGGATTCTGTCATGATTTTTATGGTGTCGTTTTTATTTCTAAATTACACTGTTTACACTGCAAATTATTCACTCTACAATATAAAATTTCATTTCTGAACCAGCAAGTGTATTTTTTTAGTTGTAATATTGGTGTGTAGGTGCATCTCAAGGTCATTTTGCCTGGTCATGTGCTTTCAGAAAGAGGATGGAACTGCTTTCTGGCAGGTTGTTGTTTCTCCTACTCAATGTAACTGAATGTGTCACAGTGGGACCTGGATTTTACTGTTGAGTGTTGTTCTTAGATCTACAAGGCAACTATCTTGTGTTAGGGAGCTGTTTAGGGTTGCCACCGGTTTTGATCCGCACAGCCGTTTTTTTGAAGGGCTGCCCTGGTCAAAACAGCCTGCTGGTTTTCCATATTAGGAAAACTGTGATTGACTTGGCAATTGGTTATAGCCCGTCCCCAACGACCCACACACCCATGTGACATCAGAGTCCCGCCCCCACAACATCTCTATCCAGCCCCCCAGTCCGGAGTTTAACTGGAAGAAAGGTGGCAACCCTAGAGCTGTTATCTGGCTACCTTCCCTTTGTTCTGTTGTTAGGCTGCTGTGATATCACTCCAACTTGCAGTAAAGAGTGACTGAAGTTTATCAGAGCACAAGTCACATGACTGGGGGCAGCTGGGAAACTGACAATATGTCTAGCCCAATGTCAAATTTCAAAATTAAATATAAAAAAAAATGTTTGCTTTTTTGAAAACCGGATTTCAGTGCCGAATTCTTCTGGATCAGCACTATTAACTGATATGTTTTGTGGGAAAAAAACATGTTGTCCAATGACAGTATCCCTTCAAAAATACAGGCCTTATATTACTAGACTGCCCCTGGGTTTTGTCCTTAGTAATATGTTCAGCTGCATTTGGGCAAGGTATGGCTTTGCGATACTGTTCTAATCCCATTTACTCTTGTTTTAGTGGTCAGTATTTGTCTGCCCTTTGCTATTCTTTGCACTGTTGGTTCAGACTGCATGTGCCATTGCAACTTTACAATACTCAGGTCCCCTCCAGCCAAGATTCCAAATCTTAGGATGCCTTGCATGTTCTTTTATTAGCAGAGCAATAAGGAAAGAGAACAGGGTTAATTTACAGTGCTTGGAGATGGGCGCAAAATACAGGTGCAAATTAATACTTAGTCCCATGCACCGCACCGATAGGCGTAGATCAGTAGCGTAAGCAGACCTTGCAATTGCATAGGGGGCCAGTATGGTATCCCCCTCTCCCATTCCCAAAAGATTTTTGCAGTGGGGGGCCCTTTAAAAACCCAGAATGTAGTAGTATGGTTCCAGAGCCTGTATTTACTACCTCTTCTATGCCATTAGGTAAAGGCTATGATTTACACTTGCAGCATGGAATTTGAGTAAATGAGCTCTAGTAACAGGCGTATGCAAGGCATTGTGGGAATTTTAGTCTTGGCTGGAGGAAACCTGGCTTGCTTCATTGTTTCACTTGTACATGTAGTCAGAACCAGCAGTGAAGACAGAAATACCCTACAAATAGCTTTAATACTGGACAGTTGTTTAGAAACATTTAGGGGCTTATGTATTAAAGTCTGAATGCTAAAAACTCAAAAAATTTGATTTTTTTTTTTACTAAAGAATCCGAATTTTTAGTGGGAAAAAAACCCTCAAATATTCCGAAATTTATTATACCCCGAGGATGCAAAAAGTCCAAATCCAAACATAATCCATCTTCAACCTGTTGAGGTCCTGTAGAAGTCAATGGCAGAGGTCCTATTTGCAGTTTGAAGATAATAAGGTCTGCGCTGGGTTTCGTACAATAAACCAAACATTTCGGGCTTTTCTGATGTCTTTATCAAAAATGTGGACTTTTCAAGCGTCATATTCAAAAAATTCTAATTTTTCACGCGACAATCCGAAAAAGTTGCAGTTTTTGTGTGACAATCTGAAAAAGTTGCGTTTTTTTCAGATCCGATTTGTTCTGTGTTTTTTAATGATAAATAAGGGTAAATTGTGAATTTACAATGGTCTGACTTTTTTTTTTAAAACATAAGAAAAATTCAGATTTTTATAAATAATCCCTTAAATGTTTGGGTCCATATCCCCTTTATGACACTTGACAAAGGTGACCACCGTCACTTCTCAGATTATGGATTCCTTATTCAAATATATATATATATGATTTATTTATTTTTCTGTATATATTCCACAAGAGGTGTTTGTTTTCATATCTCAAATGATGCTTTCAGATAACGTTTGATGTTCTTTTAAACTGATTAGTGCCCAGGGGTATCTGTAATCAGGAAAGAAGGTGACGTAGGTGTAACCCCCAGGGCGAGGTGTTTAGGTTCCACTATTACGTGCAGCTGATAAATAAAGCTATTCCCACGGGGGCTGTCGGCCTGTAGAGGGTTTGAGCCAGTTTTTTATTTTCCTAGTAATATTATTTTCTAACAAAGGTATGCTATTGCTGCAATCAGGTTATAGGGTAAGTAAAGGCTAAAATAAAATGTCATTCTGATATACATTCATTAAAGTGATTTTTAAAAGTGATTGCTATTGATTTCCCACCCACTAAATCTTAACTGCAGAGAAGGAATGTGCAAGCACTGAGCTATGCTTTCCTGCTATTTAAAGGGAAATAAATGGAAATATACGGTGCATAAAAATAGGCGATGTTTTTTCCCTTTCAGTATTTATCTCTGCTAAAAAAAAGCTGAACTGTACCAGAAATAGACCTGTTAATACGGTATCACTTCGGCTGCCGTTACATAACCCCGGACAGCGATCTTTCTGCATTAGCGCAGCACAAATCCCTTAAAAAAGAAGCTCACTTTTGCTTTCTTTAGCCGTCCAATTGGAAAGACTTGGCTTAGAGGCTTATACAACAAGTGGCTAATTCATTCTTTAAATAACATGTTTGACGTGTGCCTTATAGAAAAAGTATTGGAAAAATTAACCAACATAGTTATTCCTATATTAAGCACAATTCTGCAAGAACAGCCCCCTAAATTTGTCATAGTCTGTACAGAAAGATACAATAAACGATGGCAGCATAGGTATTCCCCTGTACTAAGCACAATTCAGCAGGACCAGCCCCCTAAGTTTGCTCATAGTCTGTACAGAGAGATCCCATAAAACTATGGCAGCATAGGTATTCCCCTGTACTAAGCACAATTCAGCAGGAACAGTCTCCTAAGTTTGCTCATAGTCTGTACAGAGAGATCCTATAAAACTATGGCAGCATAGGTATTCCCCTGTACTAAGCACAATTCAGCAGGAACAGTCTCCTAAGTTTGCTCATAGTCTGTACAGAGAGATCCCATAAAACTATGGCAGCATAGGTATTCCCTGTACTAAGCACAATTCAGCAGGAACAGCCCCCTAAGTTAGCTGTTAGAACACAGTTCCTTGGCGCTTGATTGCAGCACTTGTAGAAAATATCAGCCAGATCACTAGTAATAAAGGCAAGATTATTAGGTACATGCTGTTAGCTGCATGTTTTTCGGTCACAATCTGATCTGTGCATAAACACGTCACATCCTCATAGAAGACAATTGTTCTTTTTCTTTTCCTTTATCCCCAGACTAGCAGGATCCAGCTGTAGGCAGCAGCAAGTAGGAACAACTGAATTCAAGTGAAAGCCTGTAAAGGTGGCCATACACGGATAGATCCGCTCGTTTGGCGATGTCGCCAAACGAGCGGATCTCCCTCCGATATGCCCACCTTCAAGGTGGGCAATATCGGGCAGATCCGATCGTGGGCCCTAGGGCCCAACGATCGGATCCTAGCTCTCAAAAACTGGCGGTCGGATCGCGGGACCGCATCAACGAACAGATGCGGCCGCGATCCGACGGGATTTTTAACCCCATCCGATCGAGATCTGGCCGACTTTCGGCCAGATCTCGATCGGGGAAGCCCGTCGGGGGCCCCCATACACGGGCCAATAAGCTGCCGACACGGTCTGTCGGCAGCTTTTATCGGCCCGTGTATGGCCACCTTTATGAGCATGGCCAATGCTCCCTGCACACCTGCTAGTTATATTAAGGTGGCATTCTGAGACAGTTTGCAATTGGTTTTCATTTTTTATTATTTATGACTTTTAAGTTATTTAGGTTTTTATTCAGCAGCTCTCCAGTTTACAATCTCAGTACTCTCGTTGCTAGGGTTCTAATTACCCTGGCAGCCATACATTGATTTAAACAAGAGACTGGAATATGAACAGAAGAGGCCTGAATAGAAAGACGACTAATAAAAAATAGCAATAACAATACATTTGTAGCTTTACAGAGCATTTGTTTTTAGACCAATTGAAAAGTTGCTTAGAATTAGCCTTTCTATAACATACTAAATGTATCACCAGGGAGCAGTTAGGGGTTTCCAGTCTGCTTCCTCCCACTGAGGTTTATTAGTTTTATGCATATTTAGTGAATTAAGTACCCCCTATTGTAAAATATAAGGATATTATAAGTTACTGAAAAGTTCCATGACCATATAAAACCAGGATTTCAATTTAAGCAATCTGTTGCTAAGGGTCCCTAGCAACTATGCATTTATTTAAATAAGAGACTGGGATATGAATAGGAGAGGCCTGAATAGAAAGACGAGTAATAAAAAGTAGCAATAACATAATAATAATACATTTGTAGCTTTACAGAGCATTTGTTTTAGATGGAGTCAGTGACCCCCCCTTTGAAAGCTGGAAAGAGTCAGAAGAAAAAGGCAAATAATAAAAAAAAAATATACAAAATAAATAATGAAGACCAATTGAAAAGTTGCTTAGAACTCTATAACAAACTAAAAGATAATGAAAGGTGAACCACCCCTTTAGCAGGTAAAAGGTACCTACTCAGAGGGGCAAATTCACTAACCTCCGAAAATTCGCCAATGATGGCTTCGCTCACACAGCAACATTTCGCCAGGCGTAGATTCGCAACGGTAATTCACTCAAATTTGAAGTTGCGTCCCGGGCGACGAACGTTGGTGAAGTTGCGCTAGCGTGACTGCGCCAAGCGCTAACGTTGCCTAATTTGCATACGGCAGGAAGTTAAAGTTGAATGGACATATATGTTACAGCAAATACATTACACTACACAAGGCAGGGAAACCTTAATAAAATAAAATAGAGTTGTTATATTGCCCCACACATGAGCCCAGTGTATAGTTTATGTTCCATATGTTAAGAAATGTAGGGGGGAAGCTGGGTACGCTCTTTTGCAGCCTATCACCCTGAAAAATGAAAAGTCGCCAGCGTTTTTTGGGACTATTTTTTGAGGAGGTCCTATCTACTCTTTTGCACTTCACCTGGTCTGAGGTGGCGAAAGCAAGTCTGGCGCAAGAGGTAACGTTCAGTAAAATCCGCATCTTAGAGAATTAGCGTAGTTACGTCCATTCGCCAGAGTGCAACTTTGCCAGGCGTAAGAGAGCGAAGTTACGCCTGCGCCCGTTAGTAAATCGGCGACGTAACTAAATGACGTCACGCTGGCGAATTTTCGTTAACGTTATTAAATCTGCCCCTCAGTCAGCAGCTTATTGGAAATGACAGACAAACTGACGTTCCTGCCTGCAGTCCCTTCCCATTCAAGCACACGGGACACGTGGATTTACCTTTTTTTTGGAAGAGAAAGTCAATAAAGTCAATAAAACAGAATCCGGTTATTCTGCAACAATACCTGTAACGTTTTCCTGGGTGTTAACAGTGTCAGATTGTGCACACGCTTCCAAAATACTTTCTCTGGTTTCCCTGTTTAACTGGTTCTGCGTCCCGAATCCCCTGTGACTTACTCACGGCACCTCCTCCCCCCCCCCCCCTCTTGTGAGGATTAAGAAGCAGCAGCCGGTACTATCTGAGGTATGTGAGCTGTAGTGAGAGAAGGTGCCTGACTCATGAACATCGCTCTTTTCTGTTCCCAGACGCCCAGAAGAGATGGTGCAGAAATACCAGTCCCCGGTGCGGGTCTACAAGTTCCCCTTTGAGCTGGTCATGGCAGTGAGTATCAATACTACCACTAACAGAATGCTTTACTCCCAGCAACCTGCTGCTCTTTAGAACTGTTCAACTACAACTCTGGTTAGCGCTCATTAGACGTTGTAGTTGGGGGGTCCTGCTGGGTTAAATGTCCCCTCTTTATTCTTGGTGCTGCTGAAAAACTTCCATATTGTCCATTGTATTGATTCCTTGTATATATATATATATGCATGCTGAGGGTAACTTTATATCTACAAGTTTACTATTTGCCCTTTGGGGCAATACCCAGATATTCTGCCTTTATACATTCATTTATTGTTCCTGCCGCCTTTGTTTCATGTTTAAAGGGATGGTTCACCTTTCAGTTATCTTTTAGTATGTTATAGAATGACCGATTCTAATCAGCTTTTCAATTGGTCTTCATTATTTTTATTTTATAGTTTTTAAATTATTCGCAATTAGGGATGCACCGAATCCACTATTTTGGATTCGGCCGAACCCCCGAATCCTTCGTGAAAGATTCGGCCGAATACCGAACCGAATCCGAACCCTAAATTGCATATGCAAATTAGGAGTTGAAAGGGGAAAATATTTTTTACTTCCTTGTTTTGTGACAAAAAGTCATGCACTTTCCCTCCCCGCCCCTAATTTGCATATGCAAATTAGGATTCGGATTCGGTTCGGCCGAATCCGAATCCTGCTGAAAAAGGCCGAATCCTGGCCGAATCTCGAACCGAATCCTGGATTCGGTGCATCCCTATTCGCAATTCCTCATTCACTTACTGTTCTACACCCATTACTCTCTTTATTTCTTTACACTTGTTATAGTTCATTATTCCTCTCTGATCATTATGTTCTTATCTCCCTGCACCCCCACATTCCTTATAGGGGTGGCTCACCTTTAACTTTTAGTATCTTATAGAATTGTCAATTCTAAGCAAATTTTCTTTTTTTTTATAGTTTTTGAATTATTTGCACCCACCTCACTTCCTCATTCACTTACTGTTCTACACTCCCCATTCCTCCCTTTATTTCTTTACACTTTTCATAATTTATTATTCCTCTCTGATCATTATGTTCTTATTTCCCTGCACCTCCACAGTCCTTATAGGTTCACCTTTGAGTTAACTTGTAGTATCTTATAGGATGGTCAATTCTAAGCAACTTTTCAATTGGTCTTCATTATTTCTTTTTTTTTTTATAGTTTTTTAATTATTTGCACCAACCTCATTTCCTCGTTTACTTGTTCCTACTGTTCTATACATTCCTCTCTTTATTTCTTTAGCAACTTTCCAATTGGTCTTCATTATTTATTTATTTTTATAGTTTTTGAATTATTAGCACCCACTTCATGTCCTCAGTTACTTAATGTTCTACATATTCCTCTCTATATCCCTTTAGCAACTTTTCCATTGGTCCTCTTTACAGTATAACCCCCATTTTACATTTTTTCAGGAGACCAGAAATAAAATCGTGTAAAATCCAGGAAAATGTAAAATCAGGGAAATGTATTATGCATAATATTTAGGTTGGATCACAAAACAAAAATGTAAAATGAGGGAAAACTTAAAATTGAGGTTTCACTGTATTTATTTTTTTTTATCGTTTTTAAATTATTTGCACCCACCTCAGTTCCTCGTTCACTTACTGTTCTACACTTCCAATTCCTCTCTTTATTTCTTTACTTGTTATAGTTCATTTCTCCTTTCTGATCACTACAGTCTTATCTCCCCATATACGGATGGTTCTCCTAAGTTAACTATTAGGATGTTATAGAACAACCAATTCTATGCCTTTTTTCAGTTGGCCTTCATTATCTATTTTTTTATCATTTTTTAATTACTTGCTTTCCTCTTCTGATTCTTTCCAGCTTTCAAATGGGGGTCTCTGACCCCATCCAAACACAAATGCTCTATAAATGCTCTCCTGTTTATATTCCAGTCTCTCATTCAAAGTAATGCATGGTTGCTAGGGTAATTTGGACACTAGCAACCAGATTTCTGAAATTACAGACTGGAGAACTGCTGAATAAAAAGCTAAATAATTCAAAAAATAATAAAAAAATGAAAAACAATTGCAAATTGTCTCAGAATATCATCATCATACTAAAAGTTAACTCAAAGTTGAACAACTCTTTAAAATGAGACATCAAAAGTCCGAAAATTTCATCCAGGGTCCCTGGAGATTATTTATTATCAGGCAAGAAACCATTGATTTGTCCGTAAGCATCACTATGGGGCAACTTTTGTCATTTTGCAATAGACACAACATCCACAAACATCAAAATAGCTACTTGTGGCTACTACGAGTAGTAGTACAAAGCAGGGTTCAGTCCAGTGCAGTGTAAAGCTGTAGTTATAGGATTAAAAGCTGTCATTATGGACCTTCTTTAGCGAGAGAGAGAGCCCTTAAGCTCTGATGACAATTGTGGGAATGTGTGCTGTGCAGTCGGAGTTATGCAGCAGGAGTGTTCAGTCTGCGGAAGGATTGGAATCAGTCGGAGGATGCTGGAGGTCAGCTTGCAGCACCCACATGACCATCCCCTTTATATAATATACGGTAAAAAAATGTATCCTTCTAATTCTCTGGTGTCCGACATATCTGTAGTGAATAATGTACCCCCTACTGTAAAATATAGGGATATTATAAGTCACAGGGAGACCATATGAGGCCGAAGTCATGGAACTCCAAGATGACTTCTAATATCCTCATATTTTACAACAGGGGGTACATTTTTTATTATAATACATGAGTTTCAGCGAGTCATGTGACAGAGATGACATCACAGTTTATAACTGATGACATCACTAGTCACCGTTTATAAGGATATAATTTACAAGATATTCATGGCTTTTGTGTATCATATAGTGAATAAAGTACCCTTTCTTGTCAAATATATAGTGAATAAAGTACCCCCTCTTGTAAAATATAAGGATATTATAAGTTACCGAGGAGTTTCATGACCATATAAAAACACAAGGCCAAAAACCAAGTGTTTTTATACAGGTCATGGAACTCCGAGGTAACTTCTAATATCCTCATATTTTGCAACAGGGGGTACTTTATTTATTATAATACACAAGTTTCAGTGAGTCATGTGACAGAAATGACATCAGAACTCACCGTTTATAACTGATGACATCAGAACTCACCGTTTATAACTGATGACATCACCGTTTATAAGGATATCATTTACAAGATATTCATGGCTTTTGTGTATTATAAAGCTATAATTCACTGATGATGCAATCTCCAGGTGGTGCGGCCAGCAGACACCTGTTACCTGGTCAGATTCCTCCATTTGAAAAGACTTGGCTTAGAGGCTTATACACATTACGAGATCTGTTTCTATGTAAAAACCCAGTGGTTTGGACCCACCACCTCTGCTGTTCGTTGTTGGGCAGGAAAATTCACCACCTCTTTCCCCACCACTTTTGACCTGCACCCGATCAGGTCTTCAGGGATGGGACCCCCCTGACCTAATACCCTATGGTGATGTCACCAAAGTGTCAAAAATGACAAGATTTAGGCAGTAGTAGCCTTTACTCTTTACATGGGTATCGTCCTAGGACCCCTGCAATGGTCTGGCTGCACAAAGAGCAATGTCTCGTTGGTTACTTATCAGAATGACACGGCACATTTATCAAAGGTCGAATTTCGAATTTATGTGAGTTTTTAAAAACTCCCCTAAACTCCCATAAATCTGACCAACCGAAATGTATTATTAAAAAAAACGAATTTTTAAAATTGAATTCATTAAAAATGAATTCAATCAATACAAAAACTGGGATAAAATCCGATTCATATTTTAAAAAAAACTAGATTCAAGTTTTTTCTCCGAAATAAAGCTTGAATGTTGCAAGCAACTCCGAATTGATCCCTGGACCTCTCCTATTGACTTAAACAGCATTTCAGCAGGTTTTAGCCAGCGAATAGTCAAATTCAAAATCTTAAAGGGCCAGAGTATGAAAAACTTGAAAATTTTAATTTTCAATTCGACCCTTGATAAATCTGCCCCTTACAATCCATTTAGACTGCCTGCAGCCTGTGTGTGGGATGAGCCGATCCTCCTCTCGGCACCTTCCCGGACAGCCTTTTGTAGCTTCTGACATTCTGTACCAGCAGAGAGGATTAAGCAGGAGAACGGATATTAAAGTGCAGAGAGAGCAGATCAGATATCTCTGGGCTCGGTGGCCCTTTATTTTGAAGGCTTAATGAGTATTTGGAGGCAACAATGTTCCCTTTTTTTGGCTTGTGCAAGGCATCATTCATAAGAGTAATCCATGCTAAGCCTGATGGGAAAATGCTAATGTACACTGAAGCTGGCTCAAGCCTATTTTCATGATCTGTTTGATTGGTCAGCATTGGAGACTCTCTTTTGCTGCCTTGTGTGCACCCGCCAACATGGTGCATCAGCAGAAAAATGAGATGCAATCCTACGGGGCTGCATAATGGTCAGTCAAAACTAGGGATGCACTGAATCCAGGATTCTTGTTTTTTTGGCCGAACTGAAACCTAATTTGCATATGCAAATTAGGGGCGGAAAAGGAAATAACTTAAAGTAGAACTTAACCCTAAAAATTAATGTGGCCACAAATGACATATTTTATATGATGAACTCATTGCACGAGGCTAAAGTTTCAGCTTGTCAATAGCAGCAATGATCCAGGACTTCAAACTTGTCACAGGGGGTCACCATCTTGGAAAGTGTCTGTGACACTCACATGCTCAGTGGGCTCTGATTGGCTGTTGAGAAGCTAAGCTTAGGGCTCGTCACTAATTATCCAGCAGAAAATGAGCTTCCCCTGTAATATAAGCTGATGCTACAGATTTGCTGATTATTAAATTCTGATGATAATTGCACTGGTTTCTGTGCTGCCATGTAGTAATTATCTGTATTAATTACTAATCAGCCTTATATTGTGGCATTTCTATTCTATGTGTACTGTATATTGTGAGTGGGTCCCTAAGCTCAGTAAGTGACAGCAGCACAGAGCATGTGCAGTGAATCAGCAGAAAAGAAGATGGGGAGCTACTGGGGCATCTTTGGAGACACAAATCTTTACTGCTAAAGGGCTGTGGTTGCCTTGGGCTGGTACAGAAGCACAAAATATAATGTACAACATTTCTAGCTACTTCTTTAGTTCCAATTTAGTTCTCCTTGAACTTTTTGTCACAAAACAAGTAAGTTAAACATTTTTTTTTTACAGTTTTTCCCTTCTCGTCCCTAATTTGCATGTGCTCGGTGCGCATGGATGAAGGCACCACATGCATGTGCAGATGGGACTGCGCGGCGCATAAAAATAGTTTTTTTTTTGTAAATCCGAATATCGGGAGAGAGGGTCTGGCTCGGCAGGGGCCCAGGAGGGTCGGGCCCACCGGGTTTTTTCCCGGTGTCCCGCTGGGCCATTCCGACCCTGGAGACACGGATCTTTACTGCTAAAGGGCTGTACGTTTTTGACGAAAAACAAGAAAGTAAAAAGGTTTTTCCACTTTTTCCCTTCCCATCCCTAATTTGCATGTGCAAAATACGATTTGGATTTGGTTCAGGATTCGAATGAATCTTTCATGAAGGATTCAGGGATTCGGTAGAATCCAGAATAGTGGATTTGGTGCGTCCCTAGTTAAAACCAACTGCAGAGCTGACATGTATACCCAGATGGTCTACAGCATGGTCTATATTGGCCAAATCCGGGCATGTTTGGCCAGTTAAAATGCTTCTAAGTGGCAGCATGGAAGGCTGGCACTTTTGCCTTTTTCGTTCTTTAGGTTATTGGACCAGGCAAGGTGGGAGCAAGGTGCTTCTTGTGGATAGTGATGGAAGTGTCCTGCCTGTCAGCGATAAACACAACCAATAATGCACAATACAAAGCCCAGATCTGAAAAGCAGAATGCAATGGCACCCACAGGGATTTCAAGCATTTTACTATCCTTACCTTGTTTCCAAGAGATAATCTGCTGACTCACAAGTAAACCAGCAGGATCTAGATGATAACCATTCACAATAGCCCCTCATACCTTTGCCCATTCATTAAGGACGTCTGCATATTGTGAAATAGAAGCTGCATTTTGCACCTTGGGTCGATTAATTCCTGCACAGACTGTAGCACTCACTGGCACAAGGGGTCCTGTACTAAAAGGGGCTGTTCACCTTCTTTTAGTAGGCTATATAGAGTGATATTCTGAAACAGTTTGCAATTGGTCTAATTTTTTTTTATCTGCGGTTTTTTAATTATTTTGCTTTTTGTTCAGCTGCTCGGCAGTTGTCTGGTTGCTAGGGTCCAGTTTAACCTAACAACCAGGTAGTGGCTTGACCTGAATATGAATTGAGGAAGGACTAATTAGAAATATTAGTAATAAAAATATGGGACCACAGGGCAACTTTCATAACCTGGTGCTTCTTCCTTGTGCCCCTTCCAGTAGTGTCAGACACATTTTTGCTGATCAATCTTTTTTTGCCAAAAAAACTAATTTTTCATTAAAAACAAACTAAGATTTTTTGAGATTTATTATATTCTGATGCTGCAAAAAGCCCAAATCCAAATAAACAAAATCCGCCATCTCAGATCTGTTGAAGTCCTGTATAAGTCAATGGGAGAGGCACCTATCCCAATTTGAAGTTTTTGGGGTCTACCCCGGGATTTTCGCACAAAACCTCAAAAACAATGAGTGATTCGGGAAAAGAGCCCTAAAAATTAGAACAATTTGGGTTTTCACTTAACCTCCTGAGCGTCAGGTGTAATGCATTGATATCTATGGCTCTTGGTTGATAACAAAAAGTTGGGGCACCTTCCCCACCCCTTCTAATTATGTACCCCAATAGTGATGTTTGGGTAGAGAAAAACTAAACCTGCACCCAGCTAACTCCCAGTGGCAAATATTGCTTTCATTGTACAGGTATGCAATCTGGAAACCTGTTATCCAGAAAGCTCCGAACTACGAAGAGACTGTCTCCCATAGACTCCATTTTATCCAAAAAATCCAAATTTTAAAAAACAAATTATTTCCTTTTTCTGTGTAATAATAAAACAGTAGATTGTACTTGATCCAAACTAAGATATAATTAATCCTTATTGGAAGCAGCATTTATTTAATGTTTACATGATTTTCTAGTAGACTTAAGGTATGGAGATCCAAATTATGGAAACATCTGTTTTCCGTAAAACTCCAGGTCACGAGCATTCTGGATAAAGGGTCCCATACCTGTATTGGGACCCGGATGAAGGTGCTTTGACGGAAAATACCCTGGGCTGGTGCAATTTTTTAAGAAGATATATGCCTGTCTGGGATAAGGGCTTTAGCCTGTGGGGTAACAAATCTGGGGCCCACATTAGGCCAGTGGTGCAGCAGTTTTTTCTCAGCAGTATTTTTGTTATGAAAAGGAAAGGTAAATTTTGCTTGCACCTCACCTTGATTGTTACCTTCAGCAACTCCTAAAAGGGCTGAATTCGCAGAAAACCAGGAGGACGAGTCCCGGGTGTACTGAACCCTCTGTTCTCAGCGCTGATTAATTGTACAGCGGGAAAGGCGATCCGTTAGCTGATCTACGTGTCACACAGCGATTACCCTGGCTCGTAGCCCTCAGTGATATCTGAGTGGCCGCATATGTGTTACTTAGTTTCCTTGCCCTGCACACTGATCCTACACGTCACTCTCTCCCACGGCGAATGCACTGCTGTCACAGCCGTTGTTATCATTAACCTCTTGCCACTCGCACGGCACTATGGGAAATAACTGCCCCACGTGACATTGGAGCTAAACAATGGAATGGGTTGGGAAGTAATTGTGCAGGGAATTATGGATTTCTTTTTTGATAAAAGGGATTCTGTCATGATTTTTATGATGTCGTTTTTATATCTAAATTACACTGTTTACATTGCAAATAATTCACTCTACAATATAAAATTTCATTCCTGAACCAGCAAGTGTATTTTTTTAGTTGTAATATTGGTGTGTAGGTGCATCTCAGGTCATTTTGCCTGGTCATGTGCTTTCAGAAAGAGCCTGCACTTTAGGATGGAACTGCTTTCTGGCAGGCTGTTGTTTCTCCTACTCAATGTAACTGAATGTGTCTCAGTGGGACCTGGATTTTACTATTGTACTGTTCTTAGATCTACCAGGCAGCTGTTATCTTGTATTAGGGAGCTGTTATCTGGTTACCTTCCCATTGTTCTGTTGTTAGGCTGCTGGGGGGGAGGGGTGATATCACTCCAACTTGCAGTACAGCAGTAAAGAGTGACTGAAGTTTATAAGAGCACAAGTCACATGACTGGGGCAGCTGGTAAACTGACAATATGTCTCGCCCCATGTCGCATTTCAAAATTAAATATAAAAAAACTGTTTGCTCTTTTGAGAAACTGATTTCAGTGCAGAATTCTGCCGGAGCAGCACAATTAACCAATGCGTTTTGAAATATAAAACATTTTTTTCCCATGACTGTATCCCTTCAATAAAAGAAAAATAATTCGGCCATTTTCGTTAAGGTAATAGATTCATTGGGTGGTTTTAAAGTTATTTGTAATCAGGGATGCACTGAATCCACTATTTTGGATTCGGCTGAGCGAAAGATTCGGGCGAATACCGAACCGAATCCGAATTCTAATTTGCATATGCTAATTAGGGTTGGGAAGGGAAAAACATTTAGAAATTGATCGCTGGCTGCATTAGACAGCTCTCTATCGAAAAGGTGGTGGGTGTGGGGAGGCACATAGGCTTCTTTTATCCCACCCAGGGCGGCCATCGGTGGGGGCAGGGGGGTACAACTGTACCGGGCCTGAAGGGGGGGCCCGGCTGTGCTGTACATTTTTCGAAAGAGCCGGGCCCCCTCTTGACAGCGCCGAACAGCTGAAGTCCCGAATCGGCGAAAAAGACCTGAAGTCACGGAAACAGGTGAAATTGAAGTCCTGTTTAACTGTGGTGTGGAGTGGGCGGTATCTGGGGTGGGCAGGGCCCAGGGGGCCCCAAAAACGTTGTTTGGAGGCCCTGATCCCACCCCCCTACCAGACCCCTAACCTGTGCATTAGTCAGGGCTTGCTTGTGCTATTGCAGGGTTAATTCCCGTGTATAATAATACCCCAGAACACATGGCATACCAACAGTGCCTTGCATGCTTGTTCACATGTCTGTTCAGCTGCCTTCTAGAACCCCGATTTCAAGAGTCACATCCAGCAGTGCAGAGAATGCACTATACAAAAACAGAAAGCACATGTGAATGCCATAAAAGCACGGCGGCAGCAGTCTCCTGTGTTCCTTTACTCCATCAACTTCATTGTGTATTTCATCACTGTAGGAACATTAATATAAATAGTTGCCCTGTTGCCCTGTAGGGAAAGTATGAAGGATAGAAGTGGCTGCTGAAATCCTTCTCTCTCTCTCTCTCTCCAGTTCCAATGCTGCCCCCTCCCCTGCTCTCATATCATATTGCATATGTTCCCCAGGAATTCCATTGCTTGGATTCTACAGACTCGGAGTGGAAAGCACATTCCTTGCACCGTTACTCTCTGAAGAGATGAAGCAGCCGATAGGGCTGGAATGAGCGAGTCCCTGCTTGTGCAGCTTATCTGGAATGACAGATTGCAGTGCATTGCACGGATATGTACATATCTGCATCGCTTTGCTCCAACAAGTAGTTTAGGACCCCCTATTTTAAGTGGCACCCCCCCCCCACCTCTGCACAGAGTGTATTATACTGCTTGAATGAATGGTAGGAGTAAGCACAGCATTTATCAGGCACAAAGGGTAATGTAATATGATTATATGATATGTTCTGTGAGTCAGCGCTCATTAAGGTAAAAATAACTTCAGCTTTGTGTTGGCCCCATTGATTATCAGCATGGAAAGCTCTCCTCCCACATACCTGTGCCATCCTAATGTAACTACATGCCTTGGTAGCCTGGGACTCTTTAGTGAATACGAATTTTGTAAGACTCTCAGTGATTTCTAATATCCTTATAACTTACAGTAGGGGGGTACATTATCCCTTATAATGCATGAGTGATACTCAGAGTTCCCTGTATAACTCAGCCTGCAGCCTTGTGCCTTTATATGGTCACAGAACCTCTCAGTGACTTCTAATATCCTTATCATTTACAGTAGGGGGGTACATTATCCCTTATAATACATGAGTGATACTCAGAGTTCCCTGTATAACTCAGCCTGCAGCCTTGTGCCTTTATAAGGTCACATAATCCCTCAGTGGCTTCTAATATACTTATAATTTACATTAGGGGGTACATTATCCCTTATAATACATGAGTGATACTCAGAGTTCCCTGTATAACTCAACCCTGTGTGACTCTAAATGTGTCATTTACTTAGCAACGTGTGAGTGTGGCATACAATATGTGGATCGCACTTGCCGACCTTTAAAAGAACGGGTACGAGAACATCTCACACCCATTAATTTGAATAACCTGGATTACACCAGTTATAGCCATAGGAGAGTATCAGCTATAAGCAAACATATTATGCTAAATCATAATGGTAATTTCAACCTAATAAAATTCCAAGGCATAGAACTAGTTAAACTAGGAGTGAGAGGAGGAGATCTGCAGAAAAAGATAGATCAAAGGGAGGTATACTGGATTTTCACATTAAAAACACGCCTCCCAAAGGGATTGAATAGTGATTGGGAGGTTTCATGCTTCCTTTAAACTAAAGTGAACTAAAAATACCAGAATAATCTCAATTTATTTGGATTCTGATTATTATATAAATTTTGATTAAACATTCCCACAGATACATAGAGAAAATATAGCCTGAAAACAAACCATAAGTGTAATATGCTAATTTTAATGGGTGTATTGTTTTAATTGTACTCACTATATAAGACAGAGAGCTAGGAATAGACTCCACCTCTGATGAAGTGCCAAAAAGAGGCACGAAACGCGTCAGGTGACTAGACACGCTATGGTTTAGTTGAACAGTCTCAAGAGAATGCCTGTCTGTGTTTTTAAAGATGCTTGGAAATAAAGACTTTTTTTATCTTAAACATCCCGTGGTTATAGGCTCCAGTCTATCTAGTGCTTCCCTGTATAACTCAGCCTTGTGCCTTTATAAGGTCACAGAATCCCTCAGTGGCTTCTAATATTCTTATCATTTACAGTAGGTGGTACATGTTCCCTTATAATACATGAGTGGTACTCAGAGTTCCCTGTATAGCTCAGCCTGCAGCCTTGTGTCTTTATATGGTCACAGAACAACCCCTCAGTGACTTCTAATATCCTTATCATTTACAGTAGGGGGTACATTATCCCTTATAATACATGAGTGATACTCAAAATTCCCTGTATAACTCAGCCTGCAGCCTTGTGCCTTTATATGGTCACAGAACACCTCAGTGACTTCTAATATCCTTATCATTTACAGTAGGGGGTACATTATCCCTTATAATACATGAGTGATACTCAGAGTTCCCTGTATAACTCAGCCTGCAGCCTTGTGCCTTTATATGGTCACAGAACAACCCCTCAGTGACTTCTAATATCCTTATCATTTACAGTAGGGGGTACATTATCCCTTATAATACATGAGTGATACTCAGAGTTCCCTGTATAACTCAGCCTTGTGCCTTTATAAGGTCACAGAACCTCCCACCTGTCAAGAAACTGTATGTTGCTAAAAAAGAAACGCTATGGTGTGGCTGGCAGAAGGCAAACGACAGCAATGTATAATGTATTCCTACAAGATGCAGATAATAGATGCCAATCTCAGCGGCTGGCAGGTGAAAGCATTTTCATACTCTCCAACAACATCCCTGTTATCTCCCTACAGAAAGGTAATCCGGGTTCTAGGAGGGTAAACTTCCCTTGCTATATTTAGCCGTTTTGCATACGTTCCCAGTGTGCTCTTGTTGCACGTCAGGAGTCTCTGCATCTACAGTTGCAGAAACATGATAATCCACTGCCCACCTTTGCTTTGTTGCTTGCACATTGTGACGTCACTTTACATAATGGTGATTCATAGAATAGATCTAAGAATAGTCTTCACTCCAATTACATCCATTCCTCTGTATATTAAAATAGGATTTTACCTGGAGCTGATCTTATCAACATTCAGGGGGTTGTTTTCTAAAATCCAAATTTATCTCATTATTAAAAAAAAAAAAAAACATGACTAAACTCCCATGCCCGATTTTGTCTCATGTATTAATAAAATAACTCGAAGAAATAGGATCAGGAAAAAAACGGATAAAATCGAACATAAACCCAAATCATACAACTTTTTTTTCGCTTGCTTTTTACAAATATTTTCCTGAAAGCTTGGATTTTCTGGCTAGATCCAACGAATACCACGATAACTTCAATTTGGGATAAGTGCCATTGATTATACAGGACCTGAGGTGGCGTATTTTCGGATTCAGGCTTTTTGTAGCATCGATGTATAATGAATCTTTTTTTTTTGCCACGAAAAATGTGACTTTTTGCCCCAAAAAGCCCAACCAGATAAATTCGAGGTTTATTGAATTACCCCCTAAATAAACCATCACAGGGCTCCCCATTAATAAATTAGCTTCTAAAATTAATAGGATTTACCTTATTTTATTTACATGTTGTTTCCAATTTTTTTAGCCCCAGGCCTGCTTAGCCTAGTAAATAGGCTGATTTTTTTTATATATATTGTTTTTTTTTAGCAATGTACAGCAATGCCCTCTGTATGCCCAATTTCTCCTTCTCACAGTAATAAATGACTGCACTTGTATTCTCACTGTGCCTGCCTCTCTTTTGACCCACTTTTATGTCATTGAAATTTTACCTTGGAAATGTGTTTTGTTCCCAGCATGATAAGTGGTGTGCATAGAAACAAATGAGAAAGTTCTGGGATATTATACATGGAATTGGCACTGTATTTATCTGCCATGTGTTCTGGGGTATTATACATGGAATTGGCACTGTATTTATCTGCCGTGTGTTCTGGGGTATTATACATGGAATTGGCACTGTATTTATCTGCCGTGTGTTCTGGGGTATTATACATGGAATTGGCACTGTATTTATCTGCCGTGTGTTCTGGGGTATTATACATGGAATTGGCACTATATTTATCTGCCGTGTGTTTTAGGTATTATACATGGAATTGGCACTGTATTTATCTGCCGTGTGTTCTGGGGTATTATACATGGAATTGGCACTGTATTTATCTGCCGTGTGTTCTGGGGTATTATACATGGAATTGGCACTATATTTATCTGCCGTGTGTTTTAGGTATTATACATGGAATTGGCACTGTATTTATCTGCTGTGTGTTCTGGGGTATTATACATGGAATTGGCACTGTATTTATCTGCCGTGTGTTCTGGGGTATTATACATGGAATTGGCACTGTATTTATCTGCCGTGTGTTCTGGGGTATTATACATGGAATTGGCACTGTATTTATCTCCCAGGTATTCTGGGGTATTATACATGGAATTGGCACTGTATTTATCTGCCATGTGTTCTGGGGTATTATACATGGAATTGGCATTATATTTATCTGCCATGTGTTCTGGGGTATTATACATGGAATTGGCACTGTATTTATCTGCCGTGTTTTCTGGGGTATTATACATGGAATTGGCACTGTATTTATCTGCCGTGTGTTCTGGGGTATTATACATGGAATTGGCACTATATTTATCTGCCGTGTGTTTTAGGTATTATACATGGAACTGGCACTGTATTTATCTGCCGTGTGTTCTGGGGTATTATACATGGAATTGGCACTGTATTTATCTGCCGTGTGTTCTGGGGTATTATACATGGAATTGGCACTGTATTTATCTGCCGTGTGTTCTGGGGTATTATACATGGAATTGGCACTGTATTTATCTGCTGTGTGTTCTGGGGTATTATACATGGAATTGGCACTGTATTTATCTGCCGTGTGTTTTAGGTATTATACATGGAATTGGCACTGTATTTATCTGCCATGTGTTCTAGGGTATCACATCAACAAATCAATGCGGTCCTCGATCCGATGGACATCTGACTAGATATCAATCCGGGAAGCCAGTTGAAGGGCCCCATATACTGGGCAATAAGCAGCCGACTAAATCTGTCAGCAGCTTATATCTGCCTGTGTATGGGGGTCTTAAAGGAGAAGGAAAGGCTAAAACTAAGTAAGCTTTATCAGAAAGGTCTATATAAATACACCAGTAATCCCTCAAAGTAATGCTGCTCTGTGTCCTCTGTCAAAAGAAACACTGCGTTTCTTTCCTTCTAGTATGTACTCATGGACTTCTGTATCAGACTTCCTGTTTTCAGCTTAAACCTCCAGGGCTAGGGCTTGAGCATGCTCAGTTTGTTCCTCTCTTCCTCTCCCCCTCCCTGCTGTAATCTGAGCATAGAGCTATGAGTGAGCAGGGAGAGACTCAGGCAGGAAGTGATGTCACACCATGCTAATATGGCAGCTGCTATCCTATACAAACAGAGAGAGTTTCTAGAGCTGTTTACTCAGGTATAGTGAAGCATTCTACAGAATAAATATAGGGTTGTAATTTGTGGCTAATCTTTTGACAATAAACTGCTTCGGTAGCTTTGCTTCTCCCTTAAGGCTGCCTAGTTCTGCTCTGAGCCGCTGCTGGGCCGGCTCATGCTGATTCTTCCCTAGAATTCTGTCTGCACACATTCCATTGCCAAAACAGAGCCCTCTGGGCGTCTCTTCCACTTATAGCAGCACATTCAGGGCTGCAAGGTCACATAGCACATAGGGAGGGGCAGATAGGAAAGATCAGGTATGGAATATAAACAAGGCTGAAAGCTGGTGGTTTATATAGGATTTGTGCTCTCCTCATGCTTCTCACCCCAATACAGTTGACATACGGGGTTGTAGGAGGCAATGAGTCCGCAGCCATGTGCCTTTAGTTGCTCACAGAAATTTTATGGTTGAGGGTAACATGATGGCCATCCCTTACACAAACTGGAGAAAGGATCCACCTGCATTAAGCAGCCTGCACTTTGCACCTCGACCTGCATGTTGAACCATTAGGCACAACTCTGCACTCATTCCGCACATTGTGAACAGGGTTCCTTGCACTTGTGAGTTGCACAGTGTACTTTGCCCCCACATACAATTATAATTACTTGCTGTCACTTCACTCACTAACAAATTATAAAAAGAAAAATCTACCCACTGTGTTAAAGAATATTTGAAGTAATATTGGAGTTCTCTGATATCAAACAACCTGACATGCAGCCTTGTGCCTTTATATTATATTATCCCTTATAATACATGAGTGATACTCATTTAGTTCCCTCTATAACTCAGCCTGCAGCCTTGTGCCTTTATATGGTCACAGAACAACCGCTCAGTGACTTCTAATATCCTTATCATTTACAGTAGGGGGTACATTATCCCTTATAATACATGAGTGAGACTCAGAGTTCCCTGTATAACTCAGCCTGCAGCCTTGTGTCTTTATATGGTCACAGAACCCCTCAGTGACTTCTAATATCCTTATCATTTACAGTAGGGGGTACACTATCCCTTATAATACATGAGTGATACTCAGAGTTCAGTGTATAACTCAGCCTGCAGCCTTTTGCCTTTATATGGTCACAGAACCCCTCAGTGACTTCCAATATCCTTATCATTTACAGTAGGGGTACATTATCCCTTATAATACATGAGTGATACTCAGAGTTCCCTGTATAACTCAGCCTGCAGCCTTGTGCCTTTATATGGTCACAGAACAACCCCTCAGTGACTTCTAATATCCTTATCATTTACAGTAGGGGGTACACTATCCCTTATAATACATGAGTGATACTCAGAGTTCAGTGTATAACTCAGCCTGCAGCCTTGTGCCTTTATATGGTCACAGAACAACCCCTCAGTGACTTCTAATATCCTTATCATTTACAGTAGGGGGTACATTATCCCTTATAATACATGAGTGATACTCAGAGTTACTTGTATAACTCAGCCTGCAGCCTTGTGCCTTTATATGGTCACAGAACCCCTCAGTGACTTCTAATATCCTTATCATTTACAGTAGGGGGTACATTATCCCTTATAATACATGAGTGATACTCAGAGATCCCTGTATAACTCAGCCTGCAGACTTGTGCCTTTATATGGTCACAGAACCCCTCAGTGACTTCTAATATCCTTATCATTTACAGTAGGGGGTACATTATCCTTTATAATACATGAGTGATACTCAGAGTTCCCTGTATAACTTAGCCTGCAGCCTTTTGCCTTTATATGGTCACAGAACCCCTCTGACTTCTAATATCTTTATCATTCACAGCAGGGGAAGATATTCCCTTTATATTTTCAGAAGGCAGATATTACAGCTGGCAGTGCAATAAGTGTTGCGATATAATACAAACTCACTCCCATCCCTGCCTGCTAACCATGCCTTATTTATTTAATTCATAAAACCTCCTGGAAGAAATAGAAATTAAAAAGCAAAAGCCTTAGCCGCCTGCAGAGATCAGTGTGACTTTATACATTGGAATGAAGGTCTCCTGGTTATGATAATGGTTTTGCGCCGGGGGGAAAAACAAGTTTTTCGAGACTCGTCAGAACATCAGTGTAGGCAATAACCTTTAGAAGCTGCACGACCTCTCCATTTAGTTCCATTGCATTTCATTCTATGATTTCTTTTAATTAATATGGGTCTAATTATGTGGATGAAGGTAAGACAGCTAAGCTAGGCTAAGGAAACCGAACCCCTGATAATTGCACAGCAGCAATTAGACAGACATTAAATATATCATTAAAGTTCTGGCAGGATAGTTTCCCTTTAAAACCTGTATTTAGTTTTATTTACGCTCTAGTGAGAAACATTGTGCTCAAGAAGCTGGAGGAAAGTGGTTTATGGAGCAGTTTTTTTGGCCTCTAGTCAAATATCCGTCTATATGAGAAAGCCCTGGGAGTGCTAGCATAAAGGGGAACTCCACCCAGATATTAGTGAAATCAAAATGTAACTCTCAGAAAAGGTTTTACATTTAGGGGCAGATTTATCAAAGGTCGAGGTGAATTTTCGAATGAAAAAAATTCTAATTTCGAACTATTTTTTGTGTACTTCGACTATGGAATAGTCCAAATTCGATTCGAATTTGAAAATTCGGATATCGAAATATATCATGTACTGTCTCTTTAAAAATTTGACTTCGGCCATTCTTTTCCCGAATTTAATTAGATCGAATGCGCTATTACTTCGATTCATTCCATTTCGAATACGGACCTATTCGACTAAAAAAAAAAACGTCGACATAATTTCGGTTGGTCTTTTTGAATTCGAATTTCGAAGATTTTTCATTTCTAATTTCGACCCTTGATAAATATGCCCCGTAAACATGAAATATTTGAATCGCTTTGTTAGTGCATATTGGAAAGCTGCTTAGAATTCTATATTCTTTCATTACACACAGAACTCCTTTTTAATATTCATAACCAGCAATGGCAATGTCAACTTGCAACTGCCAGTTGCAGCTGGCAGCTGCATTCACTTGTCTGGGAATATGTCCCCAAGGGTTTAGGAACCTATTAATTTCAAATAGTAAACCATAAATAAGGGTTTTTGGAGGGGGTTTAATTTTTTTTTTTGATTTACCAATTTATTCCGCCACCCCCGTAAACTTCAAGTAGGCACTCAAGCTGCTACAGAAAAATGTCAGCAACTAATGTATGAAATTGTAACAGTAACATTATTAATTAAAGGGGTTGCTCACTTTTAAATTAACTGTTAGTATGATGTAGAGAGTGATATTCCGAGACAATTCGCAATTGGGTTTCATTTTTTATTATTCGTGGTTTTTGTGTAATTTACCTTTTTATTCAGTAGCTCTCCAGTTTGTAATTTTAGCAATCTGGTTGCTCAGGTTCAAATTCCCCTAGCAACCATGCATTGATTTGAATAAGAGACTGGAATATGAATAGGAGAGGCCTGAATAGAAAGATGAGTAATAAAAAGTAATAGGGATGCACCGAATCCAGGATTCGGTTCGGGATTCGGCCAGGATTCAGCCTTTTTCAGCAGGATTCAAATTCGGCCAAATCCTTTTGCCTGGCCGAACCGAATCCGAATCCAAATTTGCATATGCAAATTAGGGGTGACGAGGGAAATCACGTGACTTTTTGTCACAAAACAAGGAAGTAAAAAAAAAATTCCCCTTCCCATCCATAATTTGCATATGCAAATTAGGGTTCGGTATTCGGCCGAATCCTTTGCGAAGGATTCGGGGGTTCGGCCGAATCCAAAATAGTGGATTCGGTGCATCCCTAAAAAGTAACAATAACAATACATTTGTAGTCTTTCAGAGAATTTGTTTTTTTAGATGGGGTCAGTGACCCCCTTTTGAAAGCTGGAAAGTGTCAGAAAAAGAAGGCAAATAATTCAAAAAACTGTAAAAAGAAATAAATAATGAAGACCAACTGAAAAGTTGCTTTAATTGGCCACTCTATAATATACTTAGGGGCACATTTACTAAAACTTTAATGAATCTAACTCCCATCCACGAATTGAACTCAATTATCAAATCACCAGCTCAAAAAAGTGGGGTTGGGAAAAGCCTCGACAAAATCGAATGAAAATCAAGTTTTTAGGATTTGAACCCTGAATTGCTCTGATTTTTTTAGCCCCGAAAACCCGGAGTTTTTTGGATTATCGTACGAAACCAGTTCACGATATCGTCAAATTGTAAAAGGGGCGTCTCCCATTCACTTCTACATGACCTCGACAGGTTTGAGAAATGGCAGATTTTCGGATTCGAATTTTTAGCAGCAGTTTTTATTTCTTAAATTTTTCTCCTAAAAACCTTGAAAGAAATCAAGAATAAATGGGCCCCCATAAGTTAACTTAAAGGCGAACCACCCCTTTAAAGCTTCAAGTCATAGAGCTGCTGCAAATTAATCGCAGCAACTAGTTTCGAATTCATGTGCGTTTTTAAAAACTCAACTCGGGTGAATAGGATCGACCTGAAAACTTGAATCGAAAACTTGATTGTCAGGAAGGCTGCAAATAACTCCAAATTGATCCCAGGACGTCTCCCATTGACTAAAACAGCAATTCGGCAGGTTTTAGGTGGCGAATTCGAGTTCTTAAAGGGCCAGAGTATGATAAATCTCTATGAATCTAAATACATGTTTTTTTAAAAACTCGAATTGAATTTGAACAATTCCCTAGTCGACTTTAACCGTTTTTGCAATAAAAAATAAGAATTTTCAATTTGACCCTTGATAAATCTGCCCCTGAGTGTGTGTTTGCACTGCTTTGTGTGGCACTTGTATGTATAGTGGAAGGCACCTTGGAGGAAGGAGAATGATCTGGGAAGCAAATTGCTCTTGCTCAAGGCATCAGCAAAAGTGACTAATATGAATTTTAAATAAGGGCAAATTTTTCCGGCATGCTAAATAAATAAAGACTTGTGGAAAGCTGGTAGCCTTTAGGCACAGACTGTACATTAATAGGCAGATTTATCAAGGGTCAAATTTAGAAGTAACGGGAGTTTTTTTTTTAACTCCCATAACTTCGAAATTTAAATTTAAAAAGACCAACCGAAATTTATTTAAAAAGTCAGTTTTTTTCTTCGGGTGAATTTTTATTCGAATTTTAATTCGACCTTTGATAAATCTGCCCCTAAGCATGGGTACTCAGGGGCCCCTCTGGAGGTTGTTTAACTACAACTCCCAGCTTGGAACCTTTGGTATAGAAATAATGCAGGATATATAGAGAGAATCACATACCTCTTGTACAAAGGACGGGGATCCATATCCCCCCCTCCACGTTATTGGGGAGAACACCTGCCTAATTAACTTTTGTTATTCCTGCCGGAACTGTGATGCGGAACTACAATTCATGTAATGCTTGATTGATGAAGGCTGCTGGGAATTGTTGTCCTGAAATAGATATACAGGTATGGGATCCGGAAACCCATTATCCAGAAAGCTCCACATTACGGAAAGACCGTCTCCCGTGGGCTCCATTTTATCTAAATAATCCACATTTTTAAATATGATTTCCTATTTCTGTGTGATAATAAAACAGGAGCTTTTGCTTGATCCCAACTAAGATATAATTAATCCTTATTGGAGGCAAAACCAGCCTATTGGGTTTATTTAATGTTTACATGATTTTCTAATAGAATAAAGGGGTTATTTATCAAAGTGAATTTATCTCAATATTTTGTACTACAAACTCCGATTAAATCTGCTCGGATTTTTCACGCTTATTTCTTAGGACATTTTCCCGGAAATTTGCATTGCGGGGAAAAAAAACAGTTTTTCACGATTTTTACTCATTTTTTCCCATACTTTTTCACAATTTTTTTGAAATTTTTACCCGAAAACTTCTGGGTATTGCTCCTAACCCAGCGCACATCAAAAAATCATTGGGACTTCTCCCATTGACTTATATGCAACCTCAAAAGGTCTGAGATGCCGGATTTTCATATTCTGACTTTTCCATCGTAATAAATTCCAAAAGATTCGTGATTTTATAAAAGTCCAATTTGATATTAAAAAAATCAAATTTTTTTCATGATTTTTGCATTCTTGGTTTAGTAAATAACCCCTAAAGGTATGAAAATCTAATTTATGGAAAGATCCATTATCTGGAAAGCCCCAGGTCCTGAGTATTCTGGATAACAGGTCCCATACCTGTATATATAATCAAGCTGAGTGGCCTAGCTCCATTGGTATTTTACTAATTATTTAACTATAGGAGTCTCCTTCATTTCCGTCCCGTCTTATAAAGAGAGAGATGTTGTAGCTGCGACTCTGTATTTCCTTACTGACTCTCACTGCAAATGTGACTCCAAAGTCACCCCCTCCCCGCTAGGTATGCCGCAGTGCAGGGACAGGTGTGCAGTACATATAACGCAGCATTTATTACAACTAGGGCATCATCTTTAAAGGGGAACCGTCACTCGAAAACAACACTTTCTAATTTCTTGTTCTTACTCTCGTCTAGTGAGCAATCGCTTCAGGAGTCAGAAGCAGCAGTGCAGAGACTAGAAACAGCCGCTTTCAATAGCAAGAATGCCTATTGGAAAGTTGCTTAGAATGGCATTTTCTTTCATTAGGCCATGGAGGAATGACGGCCGCACTAGGGACTAAAATAGCGAGGAGGAAGGAGGTTGAAGGGCTGCGATAAAGAGCCGTCCCTCTCACTATCCGGGGGCTGCACTCACCGCACTCTCAGTGCTGTTTATATTTATAGAGCGACACAGTACAAATCAGATTACAGCACAAGCTGCTTAACTGTGATACATGTTGTGTAGGAACCCTCCATGGGGGGAGGTAGAATGACACCTCAGTGTGGAGGAGACAGGGTTGGGGAAGACACATGTCCATCAAATATACTTTTATATTATATAAGGAATTATTTATGGCTCAGCCATAGGGCAAGTGCTCATGGAATGTCTAGAAAAAGATTCTCAAGACGCCGGCCCTTTAAATTCTGCTGCACTGTGTGTCCTACTATTTACTACTGATTGTATTTCCTTGTGTAACACTCAGGGATTAGGATCAATAGCCAATAGCAGCAGCAGATGTGCAACACCCAGAGAACCTTAGTTTCTAGGGATGCACCGAATCCAGGATTCGGTTCGGGATTCGGCCAGGATTCGGCCTTTTTCAGGATTCAGATTCGGCCGAATCCGAAACCTAATTTGCATATGCAAATTAGGAGCGGGGAGGGAAATTGCGTGACTTTTTGTCAGAGAACAAGGAAGTAAAAAATGTTTCCCCCTTCCCGCCCTAATTTGCATATGCAAATTAGGGTTCGGATTCAGTTCGGTATTCGGCCGAATCTTTCACAAAGGATTCGGGGGTTCGGCCGAATCCAAAAAAGTGGATTCGGTGCATCCCTACTAGTTTCTAACACCAGTGCCCTCAAAGGGGTTGTTCACCTATAAATTAACTTTTAGTATGATGTAGGGAGGGATATTCTGAGATAAGTTACAATCGGTTTTCATTTTTTATAAAATATGGTTTTTAAGTTATTTAGCTTTTTATTCAGCAGCTCTTCAGTTTGCAGTTTCAGCCATCTGGTTGCTAGGGTCCGAATGACCCTAGCAACCAAGCACTGATTTGAATAAGAGACTGGAATATGAATAGGAGAGGTCTGAATAGAAAGATGGGCAATAAAAAGTAGCAATAACAATACATTTGTAGCCTTACAGAGCATTTGTTTTTTCAGATGGGGTCAGTGACCCCATTTGAAAGATGGAAAGAATCAAAAGAAGAAGGTAAATGATTCGGCCTTTTTGAGCAGGATTCGGCCTGGCTGAACTGAATCCAAATCCATATGCAAATTAGGGGCAGGAAGGGAAAGCAAGTAACTTTTTTCTCAAAACAAGAATGTAAAAAAAATTTTTTTCCACTTCATCCTTTCCAATCCCTGATTTGCATATGCAAATTAGGATTCGGTTCGGTATTCACCCTAATCTTTCATGAAGGATTCGGGGATTCGTCCGAATCCTAAACAGTGGATTAGGTGTATGCCTAGTTTTCATGGTTTCTTGAGTTATTTAGCTTTTTATGCAGCAGCTCTCTTTGCAATTTTAGCAGTCTGGTTGCTGGGGTCCAAGTTACCCTAGCAACCATACCTTGATATAAAATAAGAGGCTGGAATATGAATAGGAGAGGCCTGAATAGAAAGACGAGTAATAAAAAGTAGCAATAACAATACATTTGTAGCCTTACAGAGCATTTGCTTTTTAGATGGGGTCAGTGACCCCCATTGGAAAGCAGGAAACAGTCAGAAGAAAAAGGCTAATAACTGACTATAAAAAAAAATGCTTAGAATTGGTCATTCCATAACATACCGAACTAGGCGAAGCTGGTTAGACTATGGCAGCTCCAACAGCTGCTGGAGGATTGTGGGAGTTGTAGTCGAACATTCTCTTAGCTGACCATCCGTGTGCTTTATTTTGCAGGCCTATGAGAAGCGCTTCCCCACCTGCCCCCAGATCCCGGTTTTCCTGGGCAGCGACATCTTGCAGGAGCACAAGAGCGAGGACGGGTCCATTCACATGGTGGAGAGAAGCTGCAAACTGAACGTAGACGCACCACGGCTCCTCAAAAAAGTGCGTTCCCGGTGGTTGTATTGGTGTTGTTGGGGTGTTGCTAGCTTAAAATAGGGTTTTAGCCTTTAAGTTGTTGTTGAACTACAGCACCCATGAGAAGGATAGGGTATTCCTGACTAGTGCAGGGGGCAGGGCAGTGGGTAACTGCAAACATTAGGCAGCTTCCCAACATGGAGTAGTGGGGACAAGGAAGGGCAATACCAGAGGAGCAAGGAATTGTTTTTTTTAAGGCACAATCCCTTTATTTGACACCTAACAAGTCACATCCCCTCTTTGATTGACAGTTTTTCATGTACTGTAGAGGGATACAGTGATAATAGGGAGCACATTACCCACTGACAAGCACAGGTACAATGTTGTTCTAGGCCTAGTAATCCATAAATCCATGTAGCTATTTAAAAGCAACCATCTGATTGGCTGGTTTGGGTTATTAAAGGGGTTGTTCACATTTGAGATAACTTTTAGTATGATGTAGAGAGTGATAATCTGAGATAATTTGCAATTTGTTTTATTTTTTTTATTATTGAAGGTTTTAGCTTTTTACTCAGCAGCTCTTCAATTTGCATTTTTAGCAATCTGGTAACTAGGGCCCAAATTCCCCTAGCAACCATGCATGGATTTGAATAAGAGACTGGAATATGAATAGGAGAGGGTCTGAATAGAAGGAGCAGTGATAAAAGGTAGCAATAGCAATACATTTGTACCCTTACAGTTCTTTTATAAGGGGAGAGCGACGCCCATTTGAAAGCTGCAAAGAATCAGAAGAAAAAGTCAAATAACTATAAAACTATAAAAAATAAATAATGAAAACCAACTGAAAAGTTGCTTAGAATTGGTCATTCTATAACATAATACAAGTTACTTTAAAGGTGAAGCACCCCTTTAAACGTATAGCAATATATAGACCTATATACAGTAGTTCATTGCCCGCTAAGGATTTAAAGGGATTGGTCAATTGAAATTAACTTTTTCATTCTGAAACAATTGGTTTTCATTTGTAGTTTTTGAGTAATTTAGCTTTTTATTCAGCAGCTCTCCAGTTTGCAATTTCAGCTGTCTGGTTGCTAGGGTCCAAAGTACTCTAGCAACCATGCTGGAATATATAGGAGAGGCCCGAATAGAAAGATGAGTGATAAAAAGTAGCAACAGTAATACATGTGTAGCCTTTCAGCCTTTTTTAGATGGGGTCAATGACCCACATTTGAAAACTTGAAAGAGTCAGAAATTAGATTCAAAAACTATAAAAAAAAAAAAAAAGAAGAAGAAATGAAGGCCAACTGAAAAGTTGCTTAGAATTAGCCAGTCTATAACATACTAAAAGTTAACTTACAGGTGAGCCACCCATTTAAAGGTATCACGGGGGAGCAATTAGGGGTTTCCAGTCTGCTTCCTCCCATTGAGGTTTCGTATTATACTTATATAGTGAATACTGCCAAAATAGCCATTAAATTCATGAACATGATGTGTGTAGGCTTGGGAGCTCCCACAGTTCAGCACCTTGGACAGAGCTCCATTCAGCACCAGTGTGATGGTCTGGCCAGGGCTCCTCATAAACCCATTGGCCTGTAATGTGCCGCTCTCTGCAGCCCCAGCATGCACTGCTGTACTGCAACATATACAACTCATCTGCCCTAATGCTTCTCCCTGCAGCAGATTTGCACTTCGCCGTGTCAGCTTTACATAGTCAGTCTATTTTGCTTCTACTCACTTGAGCTTAGCGACATCTAGTGGTGACCATCTCCATTAACATGGAGCTGCTATGTATACACACTATGGCGCAAATTCACTAAGCGCCGAACGCTAGCGTTAATTCGCTAGCGTTTGGCATTTTCGTTACTGCGCAAATTCACTAACGAACGCTGGCGTAAATTCGCTAGTGTTACTTCGCACACTTACGCCAGGCGAATTTTCGCTAGCGATGTAACTACGCAAATTCACTAACTTGCGCAGTGTACTGAACGCTACCTTTTACGCTAGACTTCCTTCGTCACCTCAGACCTGGCGAAGCGCAATAGAGTAGATAGGGATTGTTTAAAAAAAAAAGTCAAATTTTTTTCTAAGTTCGCTGGCGTGTTTTCTACATGATGGGTGATAGGCTGAAAAAGATCGAAAAAAATTTTGGGGCTCCCCTTCCTCCCCCCTACATTTCCTGACTCATGGCAACTTACCTAGACAGTGGGCACATGTGTAGGGCAAAATAAAACTCATATTTGCTGATTTGAAGGTTTTCTAGGCATTTGAAGTGCAGATATGTATTCCTCCATTGAAATTTGAATTTCGCGCCGTATGCAAATTAACCATCGCTAGCAAAACTTTGCTTCGCTTGGCGAATTAACGCTAGCGCAACTTCGCAAACTAACGCTACCCCTGTGCGCAACTTCGGATTTTAGTGAATTTGCGGAGCGCTGGCGAAAATACGCCTGGCAAAGTGCGGCAAAGTTGCGCCTGGCGCAACTTCGCATCTTAGTGAATTTGCCCCTATGTGTGTATATTATATATTACTCAGAGTTCCCTGTATAACTTAGCCTGCAGCCTTGTACCTTTATATGGTCACAGAACCCCTCAGTGACTTCTAATATCCTTATCATTTACAGTAGGGGGTACATTATCCCTTATAATACATGAGTGATACTCAGCGTTCCCTGTATAACTCAGCCTGCAGCCTTGTGCCTTTATATGGTCACAGAACAACCCCTCAGTGACTTCTAATATCCTTATCATTTACAGTAGGGGGTACATTATCCCTTATAATACATGAGTGATACTCAGAGTTCCCTGTATAACTCAGCCTGCAGCCTTGTGCCTTTATATGGTCACAGAACAACCCCTCAGTGACTTCTAATATCCTTATCATTTACAGTAGGGGGTACATTATCCCTTATAATACATGAGTGATACTCAGCGTTCCCTGTATAACTCAGCCTGCAGCCTTGTGCCTTTATATGGTCACAGAACAACCCCTAAGTGACTTCTAATATCCGTAAAACACACAATGAAGGGTAAGTAAATTATACATAATATCAGCTTGTAATGGCTTTCCTTGTACTAAAAGAAAGGCTTTGTCATTGCAGATAGCAGGGGTCGAATTTGTCTATTTCATTCAGAAGAACACAGTGAACTGGAAGGATCGGACGCTGGTGATTGAAGCTCACAACGAGACCTTCTCCAGTCGTGTGTTGGTGAATGAGACCTGCAGTTACTCAGTAAGTTTCGGAGAAGAGCCCACTGGACTGATACATAAACACGAGTACCCCCTGAAAGCAGGGGAGCCTTGTACTTGGCACATGTCATTGGACTGGAGCTCAGTACCCGTCTCCCTTTGCCCAATGCCCTGGTGTATTTTTGGGGTTTCTTTTGCACATTTAATGGGCCTGTAAGTGAATGGTTATGCTGTGCCCACGTGACGTCGAGCCTCTGCAGCATCAAACTCTAGCAAAGCAATGCATGATGGGAAAAACATGGCAAACTGTGCAGATATTTTAGCCGATTAGAAGATAAATCCCTGTGTGTGACTGTATTTAGGGCATTTGCTTATCCTAACATTATTATCCCTCCTGCTGTTAGAGTGTTTCAGACCATGGCACCTCTTCATTGAAAGGGGCAGCTCACCTTTAAGTTACTTTTTTGTATGTTATAAAATGACCAATTCTAGCAACTTTTCAATTGGTCTTCACTGTTTATTTTTTTTTTAAAGTTTTTTTTTCATTATTTGCCTTTTTTCTTCTAACTCTTTCCAGCTTTCACTTGTCACTGACTCCACCTAAAAAAAAACAAATGCTCTGTTAGGCTATATTTTTATTGTTATTGCTACTTTTTATTGTTCATCTTTCCTATCCATATTGCGGTCTCTCGTTCAAATCAATGAATGGTTGCTAGGATGCATTGGACCCTAGCAACCAGATGGCTGAAATTGCAAACTGGAGAGCTGCTGAATAAAAAGTAAATAAATAACTCAAAAACCACAAATAATAAAAAATGAAAACCAAATGCAAATTGCCTCAAAATATCAATCTCTACATCATACTAAAAGTTAATTTAAAGGTGAATGAACCATTTGAAGACCCCGGCCCCACACTGTAGACTGCATCGCACTCCCTTCTTGCATCTGACATTTAAACTCATGCTTCCAGGGACATATTCCTCAAACAGTGAAAATAGACTTCAGTCAGATGGGAACTCCCCAGCCCTCTTCTCTCTTAAATAGGATTAATAGGAGCCCATTTATAGAGTTTGCTCTTTATTCACCCATGAACATTTCAGAGAGATCAACACCTGCCAGAGGCATAACTAAATACATATGTCTATGTCGGCAGGAGGGGGGAGTGCAGGCAGCCGTTCTCTAACTCAATATTTAATGTGCTGACTTTTAAAGCAATTGAGTAAATTGGAGTCCTGGCACATTTCCCTGGGGTTTATAATGCTCTGGGTTTCTGACATGTCCCTGTGTATTATGCGTGGGTACATGATCCCTTTTTTGTGCAGCTATTAGATGTTCTATGGACAGTCAACAAAAGCAGAGCTCCGGTTACCTTATACCTGAAAGCAGATACCCTCACCTCTGTACCCTTGTGCCCTCAGCAGGCCTGACGCAGATGATGGGTGGTGCCATTACGTAAGCCCCTCACCCCAGTTATAATTACTGTCAGGGAACAGGCTGCAAATTGATCTTAACGAATATATATATTTCCAAGAAAATATATAAAAGGGGATCAGCGCCTGTGGCAACAGAAACTAGGAACCAACATAGCCTAATACGTTCAATCAAAAAGGGGTATCACCAAGTGCTTTAACTGGCTTATTTCAGAAATGCTCCCCTTAGACACCTAGTTTGAGAAGAAAAGACACTCTAGTCTAGGGGTTACAGGTAAAGAGTGGGGTTTGTTCTCCAGTGCAGCAATTGATTGTGTGTTTCAAATCTGGAACACCTCCACCATTTAGGTAAATTGCCTACTTACAAACCACTATTGTGGTATAGCGTGTATATTGAATCCTCTATGCGATCCTTGTCACACCTCACACTCTCTGCAAACTCCAGAGCAGGGATGGAAACTGAAGATAGTATAATACCGTTTTATTTCAAATAACTTCTTAAAAACAACAATAAATGCACTCACATTTCTTTCCCTTAATGTAATAGCATTCAGTCCGGTTTTTGTAGCTACAAAGTCCCAGAGGGTAGTTTTTACCGTCCGGATTCGGACTTCCTCGTGTTGCTTGTCATGGACCGAAGATGAACGCACATCGGTCGCAATGAAGCACCACGAGGATGTCCGAATCCAGCCGGCAAGACTACCCTCTGGGACTTTGTAGCTACAAAAATTGGACTGAATGCGATTACATTAAGGGAAAGAAATGTGAGTGCATTTATTGTTGTTTTTAAGAAGTTATTTTAAATAAAAAGGTATTACTCTATCTTCATTTTAACTAATTGCAAATTTAAAGCAATTAATTTGTTACTGTGCAAATTGATCTTGTAGGTGCATGGAGCACACATACTGGAGCTAATTTATATTTTCCTCAGTGCGAAGAAATCAGTGCTTATCATATCTCATCAGCGTCCGACTGGGGGACCCTGGGCCCAACGGGCCTGCAGCCTCAGGGGCCCCCATACCATCCCCCGGCTGCAAAGTTCTCTCTGCACTCCCCCCTCCCTTCCCTGGAGTTCACGCACACGTGTACCTTTTCTGTGCGACTGTGTTCAAGGAGGAAGTGCAGAGAGAGAGGAGTTCAGGGAGCGGATCTGGGTCAGCACAGCGGGGCCCCATATCATCCCCCGGGCCCCCGACTGCAAAGTTCTCTCTGCACTCCCCTTCCCCGGAGCGCGTGCGCACGCACAAGTGTGGCTCTTCTGCGAGTCAGCGCGACCAGGTTCATGGAAGGAGTGCAGAGTTCGGCTGGGCCCAAAATAGGCAAGGCCGGCCCAGTCCAACCCTGTATAAAGATATTATTTTACTGTACCTGATATAATTTGAATTTTGATGCCCTCTTGTGGTCAAAGTGGTGATTAGTACAATAGTATCTGCCCATCCGGTTATACAAGGGTAATATAAAAACTGGGCTAAAAGGAGCCAAAAAGCACTTTTCAAGCAATTACATGCAAAGTGAAGCCTTCTGAAATGAGAAGGTATTTACTTGTCTCGTGCCATACACACAGCACTGCCTCAATACCAAAAATGAGTTTTATTTCTCCCATAAGGCATCAAGGGCGGAGACATGCAAATCACTCCTTTATGTCCCTTTGGCCAACTATGCATCCAGAACCACTGGGTTTATAGCACAGATAATAGTTCAGAACTATATATCCAAACAGCCTGTTTCCAATTTGTTAGATCTCTTCGGTGCAAGCAACATGGCTTCTGAGGGGGTGGGACTTGTAGAGTAGTCAAATAGAAAACTGAACCTGGTTAGAATGAGATGGGCTAAAAGGAGCCAAAAAGCCCGTAACAAGCAATTACATGCAAAGTGAAGCCTTCTGAAATGAGAATTAGGCAGTGCTATGTGTATGGCATGAGAAAAGTAAATACATTCTGATTTCAGAAGGCTTCACTTTGCACGTTATACAAGGGTATCATTGACATGCTAATGTAATGGATGGTGGTGGCAGTTGAGACTTGCCCCTTGCAAAGCAGAGTGATTGGCTCCCAGAGTATCTATCATAAGAGCCAATCACTGATCCCTTGAAGGATTTACATTAATACGACCAGCAGGCAGCATGCACTTCCCATTGCCAGTGTTCCGTGCTTGTGTTCCAGGTTCACCCTGAGAATGAGGAATGGACATGTTTCGAGCAGACCGCGTCGCTGGACATCAAGTCGTTCTTCGGCTTTGAGAGCACGGTGGAGAAGATCGCAATGAAGCAGTATACCGCCAATATCAAAAGGGTGAGCCTGGGATGTAATAAAGAAAACAGTAATTTTAGGCAGGCAGTATCCCAAAGTAGAATCAGGAAGCCTAAAGTTTAAAAAGTACAAAAAAGATTTTATTTTACATTATGTATAAAAGATAAAAGCCTCACGCGTTTCTTGAAGTGACACTTAAAGGAAAACGATACCCCCCAAAATGAACGTTTAAGCAACAGATAGTTGACATCATATTAAGTGGCATGTTTAAGAATCTTACCAAACTGGAATATATATTTAAGTAAATATTGCCCTTTTACATCTCTTGCCTTTAATCACCATTTTGTGATGGTCTGTGTGCTGCCTCAGAGATCACCTGACCAGAAATACTGCAGCTCTGACTGTAACAGGAAGAAGTGTAGAAGCAAAAGACAGAACTCTGTCTGCTAATTGGCTCATGTGACCTAACATGTATGGTTTGTTTGTGTGCACCGTGAATCCTACGATCCCAGGGGGCGGCCCTTATTTTTTAAAATGGCAATTTTCTATTTATGATCACCCAATGGCACATACTACTAAAAAAGTATATTATTATGAAAATTGTTTATTTACATAAAGCAGGGTTTTACACGTGAGTTGTTTTATGCAATATCTTTTTATAGAGACCTACATTGTTCTGGGGTGTATAGTTTTCCTTTATTCATAGGCTAACTTTCTTCCGAATATTTAAAGGAAAAAGCGCTTGGTATGTAGTCAGGTGTAGTCAATGTTTTCTAATGTTTAGTTCTTGATGAAATGATCTGTTTATGTTACCAGCCCTAGCTCACATGCACATAATTCCATTGGAAAGATTAACCTGTCTGCGTCCTGCTGTTTTTCAGGGTAAGGAAGTCATTGAATTTTACTTGAATGAGCTCATATCCCAAGGTATCACTCACCTTCCCAAGTGGACCCCTGGATTATCAGCAGGCTGGCACCCAGTACAGGCTTGCAGGAGTGGAATTCCATGCAGCAACCAGGCTGAGCAAGTGGCGTCTCAAGGACCATGTAAAGGAGAGACAGGGAGCCACGGCTTAGTTGCAGAGCCATCGACTCCAGACAGTAAGTCTGTATTATGTTGCAACTCCCCATAAATATATTCATTGTTATAAAAATGAGCAACGGGTTTAATTTTCATTTTTTCCCCTTGCTTATAGCTGATAAACTGGAAGCCGACTACATAGAACGCTACCTCGGACAGCTCACACCAATGCAGGAGAGCGCCCTCATTCACCTGCGCCAGTGGCTGCAAGAGACGCACAAAGGCAAGGTAAGGCAACTGCCAGTTGTGACTCTCTACAGCCAAACCTAACAGCACCCATCCTGCTGAACTGCACTGCGCCACCAGAGCCTTTTGAGGAGGACTTGGCATCTCTTTGAGGCTGTATCTGGTTTAAGGCAATTACCTTTTCTGCCCCATTGCCACAACACTGGACTTGTTCCCATGTATATTTGGAATAAAAAGGCCTCTGTGAATGTCCAGCCAACCGAAAAAGCTCAAAGCTAATCCCCATGTTTTTCTTATGTTTATTTACGTTGCTTCTTTAAAGGCTTCCTTGACTCCCCCATTCATGAGCTCTAGCTCCACTCCTCCCCATCATTAAATACAGATGCATCATCAGGCCCTAAAATGAACTATAATTCCCAGCATTCTTTGCCAATAATAGTGGCTGGTGGAATTGAATGAGAAGTATAGTTCAGTACAACAGGCCGGTGATTTTGGCTGTGCAGTACCGATGCCGTGCGCTTCTAGCCGCTCCCATTGGTGCTTTTCTGTTATCCTAGCGGCTGCTGTTATGGCTTTCTGGACTGTAACGGAGGGTAAACGGGGATAACGGCCCTTCCCAACAAGCAGTGGTACAGTCTGATCGAGAAAGTAAGCAGAAAAGCACCACCCCTTTGCCATGTGACTAGTTGGGCTGTCGTGGGGTGGGATCTATGGTTCAAACAATAAGAACCCAAATTTTATTTCTCTCCTGTAGTCAGAGGCCGGAGAATGGAAGCCAGAAAAGGTACTTCATGGTTTGACACGTGTTTGGTTTTTGCTCTGTGTGCAAATTCCCCCCCTCCCTCTCTCTCTCTCTCTCTCTCTCTCGGTCTCTCTCTCTCTCGCGGTCTCTCTCTCTCTCTCTCTGTTTCTCCTCACTCCTAACTTTCTCAGTAACTGACTCTGTTTGTCATTCTGTTTAACTTTGATGTAAGACCTGGTGTGAGTCCGGCCATAGCTAATAATACACAGCCATATGGACTAACATCACAAGTGCTTATGTGGCCACCTAACATCCCTTAATGGAACAGTAACACCTAAAAAATAAAGTGTTTTAAAGGCATGACAATATAATGTACTTTTGACCTGCAGTGGTAAAATTAACGTATTTTGCTTCAGATACCCCATTACAATTTATATAAACAAGCTGTTGTGTAGCCATGGGTGCAGCCATTCAAAGCTGAAAAAGGAGAAAAGGCACAGGATAAACAGCAGATAACATATAAGCTCTGTAGTATACAATGGGATTCTTCAAAATGTATCGTTGTATGATGTGTATCCTGTGTTTGAATGGCTGCCCCCATGGCTACACAGTAGCTTGTTTATATAAACTATAGTAGTACTTATCTGTTATCTACTGTGTATCCTGTGCTTGAATCCTGTTACTTTATGCCACTGCTGAAAGAGCAATGATTATTTATATCTCTGGGATTGAGGGGGGCTTGAACCAATAGAATCTCACAGTCGCTGCTCAAGGCTTGTAAATAAGGCCCAGGGTCAGACTGAGGAATCCTGAAGCCCATAGGCTCCTCCCCCTTCAGCCCGCTTTTCATGCCCTAATCTGTGACCCATTCAAGTTAGGTAGTGCCGGCTGCCTTGTGCTTTTTAAATGAACACTAAGGGGCAGATTTATTAAGGGTCTAATTGAAAATTCCAATTTTCTAATTTTTTTATAGTCAAAAAACTGTCAAATTCGATTTGAGTTTTTTAAACAATTTTCAAGATTTATCATGCTTTGGCCCTTTAAGAATTTGAATTTGACTATTCGCCACCTCAAACCTACCGAATTGCAGTTTAAGTCAATAGGAGACGTCCAGGGATCAATTTGGAGTTGTTTGCAGCCTTCCTGACATTCAAGTTTTTTTTTCAGAGAAAAAGCTGGAATCGAGCTTGATAAAAATCTGTTCAAATTCGATTCGAATTTTCAGTTTGTTTAAATTCGTCCGATTTTATTAACACATTCCGATCGGTCGAAATTCTAATTCAGGGGAATTTAAAAAAAACTCACATCATTTTGAAATTTGACCTTTGATAAATGTGCCTCTAAAAGTGGTCATAGACGTAGAGATCCACTCGTTTGGCGAAACGAGCCGATCTCTCCCCGATATGCCCACATTGAAGTGGGCGATATCGGGCTGATCCGATCGTTGGGCCCTAGGGCCATAATGGATCCAATACAGGAGGTCAGATGGTGGGGCCACATACACGATACACGCATAGATGCGGCCGAGATCTGACTGGATTTTTTAACCTGCCCGATCGAGATCTGACGACTTTCGGACAGATATTGATCGTGGAAGCCCGTCAGATGGTCCCATAAACGGGCAAATAAGCTGCTGACTCGGTCTTAAGGGACAAGGGTGCTGGTTTAGTAATTGTTTTTGCTTTATCCTTATGGAATAGTACTGTGCTGATTCTATACCGACAGCTATGATGTCATTGGGGTGTTTGCAGTGGTGACATCATCTTTTCATGACATGGCACATGAACTCATCAGTTTTAAGTATCTGTAACACACTAAATAATATATAGGATTCTGTGGCTGTGCTCTAGGGTGGGGGGGGACGTGTTTTACTAACGTTTGTCCAAGGGGGTCTGCCCGTTCGTGCAGGTTGCTGTCGTTTCTTGACTCTGTGTTAATACTGTGTGAACTTGGGAGGGTGATACTTCAATGATACTTCAATGTGCATGATTTGTGTGCGGTGAAGGGTATTGGTCAATAAGGGATCCCAAGCGTCTGTAGAATGGCGAGAGAGTGGAGATTAAAGCAATAGGGACCCACCAAAGATTCCTGTTAGAACAGACCCGTTCAGCTCTGAGACGCTGCAGTTATCAGGTTCAGAAGTAAAAGAAAGTTAATGTAACCAAAATGAGCAAAAAAATGCTTTGCAAGTTGGAGCAAACAGGTGAAACCCAGGCCCCAGTTAACTAATCTCACCCTATAGTCCAGGAAATAAATCCCACACACCCACCATTCACAGTAACCTGCAACGCTGTCAGGGATTCACTTCCTGACGTAAGAAGCCGCTGATCTTGCAGTACACAATCATTCAGATGTTTATAGGCAGGATATGATTGTAACCAAAGACTCCAGGTGATTCTTTGTCTATTTGATTATTGACTTACGTATGCGCGCCTGTCCTTAATGTGGTCCCTGTCTCCTTATTGGCCATCTAGATCCCAAAAGATGAGCACATCCTGCGCTTTCTCCGGGCTCGCGACTTCAACATGGAGAAAGCCCGAGAGATGCTGTGCCAGTCCCTGTCGTGGCGCAAGCAGCACCAAGTGGATTACATCCTCCAGAACTGGCGGCCTCCCCGGGTACTAGAAGAGTATTATGCTGGGGGCTGGCACTACCACGACAAGGGTAAGTCACTTTATTAGGAACATGTTTGTCCTGGGGTAAATATAAATTTACAGGCCCTGATTTACTGTAGCCCAGCATAATGGTAGTATTAGTATTGTCGATTGTTATTATTATTATGGGCATTAGGCTGGCACCACCCCAGCCAAGGGGCCCTGCATTTTATACTGTAACTGGTTTAAATACAGGGATACTGCAATAATCAGCCCACTGACAACCCTGAGTGTCTTCAGGCTCTAAGACATAGATCCCCTTTGTAATGTTTGTGCCATATATATATATATATATATATATATGTTCACATTCACAGATCCGCACTAAAATTGAAAAAAAAAAAATGATTGCAGTACTAAAGACTGACGTTTCAGCCAAACCCAAGCCCAAGACTTACTTTGAGTCTTTAATAAAAGAGTCTGTAATAAAAAAAATATATATATTTTAAGCCCTGTGAGTGCGGATCTTTCGGAGTGAATGGAGATTATTTGAGGATTCTGCACCCGGACATAATAATGACTTTTGTCGAGAGTGCAGTAATATAGTGGAATATATATATATGTATATATATCTCAATACGGAGGCTACCGGCACTCACGTAAAAGAGTATAAACAGGCGCCTGGGTGCAATCCTCGAATGTATGTAGCTATATAGTCCGTGAAAGGAGCACTCTCGGGTCTTAGAAAATTCCAAAAAATATTTATTGTGGGCACAAAAACTGACGTATCTGATTTTCATCCGATTTTCACCCGAAAACTAGGGATTATTACAGAAAACCCAGCGCACATCAAAAAATCATTGGGACGTCTCCCATTGACTTCTATGCAACCTCGACAGGTCTGAGATGGTTTAATAGATTCCGAAAAATTTGTGATTTTTTTTTCACTAAAAATTCTGATTTTATATTAAAAAACACAACTTTTTGGGTTTTTGGCATTCAGAGTTTAGTCCTTGTGGTCTAATCTTTTGTGGGAAAACCATTAGAGAGTTAAAAGAGAGGATTGTCATGCACAGGTCTAGCATCGGGGCAGCACTTTATCCAGATAGGGCAGTAAAAAGTAAGAATAAAAAACAGGAGGTTGTGGCTGAACATTGGGCAGAGGCCAGACATAGGCCAGAGACATTTAGGTATATGCCAGTTGGGCATATTCTGAACAGAGCAATGGGAGGTGACTATGATAAGGTTTTTTTAAAAAGAGAGGCCTTCTGGATCCACGAGCTGGATTGTTTGGCACCAAGAGGGTTAAATGACCACTTAGTGTTTATATAGTGAATAGTGTTTATATAGTTGTAAAATATACGGATATTATAAGTCACAGAGGAGTACCATTAACATATAAAAGGACGAGGCCAAAGGTCATGGAACTTCAAGGCAACTTCTAATATCCTCATATTTTTATTTATTATAATACACAAGTTTTAGGGAGTCATGTGACAGAAATTACATCACTAAGCTCCGATTATAACCAATGACATCACTAAGCTCCGATTATAACCAATGACATCACTAAGCACCGTTTATAAGGATGTAATTTACAGGATATTCAAGGCGCTTGTGTATTAATTAAAAATATGCACTGAGTGTTGGTATTAGGTCGCAATGATGTCATTTTGGCACCTATTTAGAGGGGGAATTAAGGGATATAATGTGTAACACTATCACTTTTATACTCGAAAAAGGCCCCCGATGTTGGCCGAAACGTTGGATGTATATCAATGAAATAATAAAAATCATTTACATTAAGGTTTGCTGGTCCATCTTGGAAGTCTATATGATTGAATAATTGACCAAGCACCCACAAGCATTTACACGGCGAGAATGCTGACCCTTATTGGACTGTTATATATATTTATTATTGTCACTGCTGAACAATCCAACTTAACTCTAAAGACGTGACTGGGGATGAAGCTGCTAAATTGTCCTCAATACAACAAGACCCAAGAAGGCCTTCACCCTGGATATGTCAGAATACTACAGTGCTACGCAATATGTTGGCGCTATATAAATACATGTTAATAATAATAATAATAATAATAATAGTCTTGCAATGCATGGAATGACAGCTCCTGTACCATACCAGGAAGCAGGTCTAACTGTTTGATCTTTCCCTTTCAGATGGGCGGCCTCTGTATATCTTGCGCTTGGGGCAGGTCGACACAAAAGGTTTGGTGAAAGCGCTCGGGGAGGAAGCCATCTTGCGGCATGTAAGTGTGTGGTACAACTGGTACACCTTCCAAAGGGGTTCTTGTATCTCTTTATAATACACAAAAGACATGAAAATCTGTAAATAATATCCTTATAAATGGTGACTAGTGATGTCATCAGTTATAAACGGTGAGTTGTGATGTCATTTTTGTCACATGACCCCACTACAACTTGTGTATTATAATAAAGTACCCCCTGTTGGAAAATATGAGGATATTAGAAGTAACCTTGGAATTCCATGGCCTGTATAAAAACCACTTTATATGGTCATGGAACTGCTCGGTGACTTATACCAGGGGTGTCCAAGAGGAGATGGGGATCTACCAGTAGACCTTTAGCTGATGATCAGTAGATCTCAAGACACTGTCAACAAACAACTTGACTAATTCACCCTCCTGTTTCATGCTTTTCATTCAGATATTTATTATGTTAAGGTTACATAAGAAGTGGGTGTTAAATATAACATTATACATTTTCTCATAAATCAATATTTAAGTCATATTTTCCATGGATCAGAATTCTAACAATGCTTTTATGGATGTAGATCATAATGGGACATCATCACTAAAAGTAGACCTAGTATTAGTAAAGTATGGGCACTCCTGAATTCTAATATACTTATATTTCACAATAGGGGGGTACTTTATTCACTTTATTATACACCTCTTCCGTGTACCCAATGGCACAAGGCATTTTGCCCATACACGGGACGATAAAAGCTGCCGACAGACTGAGTTGGCAGCTTATTGGCCCGTGTGTGGGGCTCTCCGACAGGCTTTCCCGATCAATATCTGGCCGAGAGTCAGGCAGATCTCGATCTGTGAGTTTATTCGGTCCCGCAATCCGCCCGTCCGTATCGGATGCATTATGATCCGATCATTGGGCCCTAGGGCTCATGATCGGATCAGCCCAATATCAGCCACTTCAATGTGGGGCTTTTGGTAGAGATGTCGCCAAAAGGGCAGATCTCTACGTCCATGGCCACCTTAAGACATGAACCCACCAATAGCAAATTTCGTGAGTTTTCCTCCTCTAGTAAAAGCTGGACCACTAAGAGAAGACACTTTGCATCACCCAGTCTAAGCCTTAACCTATTGTATTATGTTGCAGGTTCTTTCCATTAACGAAGAAGGACAGAAACGCTGTGAGGAGAGCACTCGTCTGTTTGGCCGGCCCATCTGGTAAGTTGTTTTTTTGTGCTTATGTGACTATGAGCCTAGACAGGTGGTCGAATTATCTAACGTGGCTTTTCTGTCTGTTCCTCAGGTCATGGACCTGCCTGGTGGATCTTGAAGGCCTCAACATGAGGCATCTCTGGAGACCTGGTGTAAAAGCCTTGCTAAGAATCATCGAGGTTGTGGAGGCTAATTATCCAGAAACCTTGGGGAGGCTGCTGATTGTACGGGCTCCACGCGTGTTCCCTGTTCTGTGGACCCTGGTATGTGACACAAATAGAACACAAAACATTCCCTGCCTGGTTTCTCAGCTCCAACCCACACAACCGGTTTTGGGCCAACATCACTCATGTCAATGCATAACTACAGCTAACATACCAAAAATGCAATATGGGTGCTGGGAGGTAGTGACATGAAGCTATAATCCCCAACGTTTTGTTTTAGGTCAGTCCGTTCATTAATGAGAACTCCAGGCAAAAATTTCTTATATACAGCGGAAACAACTACCAGGGACCAGGAGGCATTGCTGACTATCTGGACAAAGAGATAATCCCGGATTTCCTCGGGGGAGAGTGTGTGGTAAGTTTACTCCACCCTTTCTACCTTCATTTATTCAAGTATTTTAAGTCACTGCTGATATGCTTGCTAGTAAATCTGGTGAAACCCAAACCAAATCTTGCATGGGGGGAACCGCTGCTCCCAAACTCCCATAAATGGGGGGCGTCTTTGACTTAAAATCTCCCATATCCCTGCCGGCCCTATTGAAATGTTGTCATGTTACTGTTCTGCAGTGTAACATTCCCGAGGGTGGACTCGTCTCAAAGTCACTGTACCAGTCTGAAGAGGACGCAGAAATGTCCGATCACATACGGCTCTGGACAGAAACCATTTACCAGTCAGCCTGTGTCTGGAAAGGAGCGCCACATGAGGTGTGAAACTGCGCCAATAGAGTACAGCACCTTTGCGACCACAACCTGGTTATTGTTAATCGTTCTATTGGAGTTCAGAACTCCATGCTTTCATTGTACCTCTCCATCCCTCCAGCAATTGTAACACCCCCTTGCCCTGCTTTCCTACTTCCACCATGCCTCTCCACCACCATTATAACCCTCCATCCATCTGTGTGTCCTTGTTCCTCTCCTTTCCACCCACTGCTCGCCTTATTGAGCCGTGTCATTCACCTTGTTACTGACTGCATGCTGATTGGTTGAAGCCCTCCTCCAGGCTTATTGCATGTATAAATGAAGCGAATGTTCTTGTGTTGTAGATCATTGTTGAGATCCTAGAGGAAGAGTCGGTTATCACGTGGGACTTTGACATCCTGCGAGGAGATGTTGTTTTCAGCCTCTTTCACTCCAAGCGAGCGCCAGATATGCGCCAGAGAGAGCTGGCCCCGACGGCCATGAGCACCCCGTCCAGCAACGTGCAGCTGATTGACAAAAACTGGACCTTTGGAGTCGATTACAGCAGAGTTCAGGCTCCGTTAGTCTGCAGAGAGGGGGAAAGTATCCAGGTCTGTAGGGAGCATATCACAGGCTGCTGTGGTGATATTATGGGTTTTTGGGGGACTGAGAGTCTCATTACTATGTGTGGCCTTACCCAAATATCTGTCCTTGCCCCAGGGCTCACACGTCACTCGCTGGCCAGGGATCTACATCCTGCAATGGAAGATGCACAGTTCTGCCTCCGGCTCCAGCATGGCTCGGGTCGACGACGTGTTGGCATCTCTCCAGGGCTCAAGTCACAAGTGCAAACTTATGTATTACTTCGAGGTTCTGGCCTCCGAGGATTTCAGGTGGGTTGAATATAATCGTTTCACTTTTATCACTTTTTTTTGTAGGTCCAATGGCTACCCATGGGAGATGTAGCATACCCTCCCACACAGTTCATGTATCCTTAGAAGATAAAGCACTGGTTTTAAAGGGGTCACTTACCTTTAACTCAACTTTTAGTATGATATAAACAGTGATATTCTAAGACAATTTGCAATTAGCTCCTGAGTTTGCAGTTTCAGCAGCACTCTGGTTGCTTTAGTCCAATTTACCATAGCAACCAGGCAGTGTCATAAATGAGAGAGTGGTGTATGAATAGGAGGGAGACTGACTACAAAGATAAGTAATAAAAAGTAGCAATAACAATAATAAAATTGTAGCCTCAAAGAACCATCGTTTTTTGACTGCCAGGGTCAGCTGACCTCCCATTTGAGAGGCAGAAGAGGAAGGCAAATACATGCATGTTGCTTGGACAAATACATGACAAATAATGACCAGTTCAGAAAGCAGATGTTTCCAGGGTTCCCCTAGTGAAATAACAGAAAGTGAAATGTCTTGTTGAAATAACAGAAAGTGAAATGTCTTGTTGAAATAACAGAAAGTGAAATGTCTTGTTGAAGCATTTAGAGGTCATTTACTCACTGGAGCAATCATGGCAGCTCCCTCAGAACAGGCTACATTCAGTGGCAGCAAATTGGTTGACATGTTATATATTTTGTTTTCTCTAACTGTCTCCCTTTGGTTTCCTTAGGGGTTCCATGTCCAGCCTGGAGTCCTGCAGTGGCTTCTCTCAGCTAAGTGGAGTCACCAACTCCTCAAACAAGTCTCATAGCAGCTCTCTCATCTCCAGATAACAAACAGTTCGGGGGTCGGCGCCCCTTGTGTTTTGGTCCATGTGCCCACGATTGGCCTTATCTTCTCTGTAGATGACAAGGTCCCTGGCAGCCATCTTGTCTCACTTCATGGCACAACTGAGCATCTAGTGTTACTAGGACTGGAGAAGCAGCTCCATCAGAGTTACTCCAGCACGGATTTGGGCTGTATCAGCGCGGGGAACTTTATCCTCCGCGTCTCTTGGTGTCTTCAATGCAGGACACAGGACAAGTCACATTCGTGTCACAGATTAACACTTTAACCAAAGAAGCGTATGGCATTGTTCTTAACTTCCACCTCAGAGAAGTACTGAGACCACTAGATTTGAATAGGAGACCACATTATATCAGAATGTATTTTAAAGAGACCTATCTAAAGCCTCTTGTAGAGGTTGCCTTTATTCATTGCAGTAGGTTGCTCTGTTCACCCAACCCTAGGGCACATAGAGAATGGGCTGAACCAGTCACATGACTTTTTCCTTTATTCATTGCAGTAGGTTGCACAGTTCATCCAACCCTAAGAGACCTAGAGAATGGGCTGAACTAGTCACATGATCGTTTTTTATTTCGGGTGACTGTAGACTCCACAATGCACCTCACTGCTCTGCCTTATTAGACCTCTTAGACCTCAATGCCGTGTTCATTTAAACCCGTTATAGCTCTATATAATTGTGCATGCTCTTGGATTTCTGTAGGACACCTCTGGTCTACTAGAAGCTTTTCTCAAACTTTGTTGGCTGGAAGATGTAGATGTAGAGCACCTTGACCTATCCATGTCTATAGCTCTCTTTATACTCTCTCTGGCCAGGCCAATGGCAGGGACCATAGAGTTGATATCCCTCAATACCATCCCTACATCTTTCTAGAGAATGTAGTCATTGGTGTATGTACTTGAAACCTAAGGAGAACCTCACTTCTTGTTTAATGCAAAGCCTGCACGTTGCACTTATGTAGAGAAGTTATTCACTAATGCGTTGTGCTGGAGATGTATGAAATCCATGCAGTATTTTTACCTGGCTGAGTTGAAGTTCCTCACCAGGCCAGGTCCTGTTTCCTGACCAAGGTAGGAGAGCAGCCCACAAGCCCTAAAAGCACTGACTGTGAGTGACTATACCAGGCAGCTTGAATACACTAACCAATAGAACTCTGCTGCTATTAATTCTCATAGGTTCAATTTCAAGTTGCGGTACCCTAACTGCTTGAGTTCCCTTTATGATACATGTATATATATTTATGTATGCTTCATAATACTCTTTGCTATAGGTTTAGATTGTAGTAGAACTACAGTTAACTTTACTATCAAAAAAGGGCTCGAGGAGCATGTGTAGGGTGCTCCAGGCTACCTATATCTATAGTGTAAATGCAAAAAAAAAATGGTGCATTGTTTAGGATCATTATTGCTGAGCAATGATGTAATTGGTGAGTGGCTCACCTTCTCTGGTGGCTACACAATCCAGCGTCAACCCAACGTTGGGTGGGTCGCAATTCTTTTGAGGGGCGTGAGCCTCCATGATGTCACATTTGACACCCCATCTGACAGTGCTGTGCTACATGACATTGGTCTTGGTGCTGCTGTGGTGCCTTGGACAATAAAGACCACCTGCAAGAAACAGGCAAGACCAACCAAAACTTCTAAAATGTTTGTCATCATGATGGTCTTCAGGTGGCCTTGTTCTCATCTCAGGCCCACTACACTACTAACAGTCTGGGTACTCAGTCTTGACCCACTTTGGTCTTTGGGACCTAAACTAGGGTGTCTACTAGACTGTATGTTGCACTATATGTAAGTGTTCGTGTACCTTCAGTGTTCACTAGTAGTGAACCTTATTGATCTCACTACAGGCTGGTGATGGTTGTAGGCAGCGTCAGACTGGGGTGTCCAGGTCCTATCAGGGCTACTGCCTGCTGGCCCAGTTCGACCCTGGCTGTAGGGTTGCCAGTTTGAGTTTAGAGACCACCAGAAAGTCATTGTTTCATCCCCAACCTCGGTGATGAGTCTTATAATGAGGATCTGGTAAGTCAGGGCACCTAGATTATGTTAAGGTTGGCTGTATTACTTATTATTATGAACATGTATTTATGAAACGCCAACATGTTCCGCAATGTTGTACAAATTCACCGAAAAAAAACACCAATACAAGAGGTCCTGCTAAAAGGGCTTATAGAAACCAAACTCTGCAGGATATTTCCAGTGTCGGACTGGGGGTCCAGCACCCACCAGGGTCCCCGAGACCCCACCGCAGGAGCAACCGCCCTCCACCACCCCTCCAACCAGTTGGGGCCAGTAGAGGAGGTCAGGGAGCAGCCTGGGGGTGGGCAGGGTCCGCCGGTTTTTATCCCAGTGTCCCGCCTTCCCAGTCCAACCCTGGATATTTCATTTGTGTTTAATGTGGGAATGTGTACATATACATATATATATAGGGATTTACATATGTTACAGGTATACAATACAGGGGAAGCACAAGGCCATCTACCTCCCAAAGAGCTTTCAGTCTAGTGCAGTGTACTGCCAGGGGCTGCTGGGAGTTGCATGTTAGCAGCAGACTATAAGGACGCATGCATTATGGGGAGGACATAGTGAAAGCACAAACTCCTCTTAGGAACAGTGAGTTCATCTCTGGGGCTACATACTGTATGTACCGCCTGCGCTTATATACAAATAGTCTCACACTGTGTAGGCGCTAAATGCCTGCGCTCATGTTAAGAGGTGCCGTTTTTTCTTTCAGACCAATGTTATTGTTTTTAAAGGGCTTTTTCTAAATACTGTACTGTAGGCTCACAGGATCCTGGCACAACTCTCGCTGGGGGTGATATTGTCTGCGTCAACAAAGTCACAACAAGATGCACTTACAAAACACAAAACAACAGCAGCAGCTCTCCTGTCCAGCTCTTGACGTGTGTCAGAACATTCAGGGCCGTGGCACAATTTCAATGGCCTCTAACTCTTGTAGGTCTCACATTACTCTCAATTATCATTTCAATATTCATAATAACCCATGTAGTACTTCTGTGCCCCAAACTGCTCCCCGATTGGCCACTCAGATTAATGTACCATCATTTGGATGAAGCTGAGGTTCCCTATTCCATATCAGAGTCTTTAGAGGGTTGTTTACCTTTAAATTAGGGGCCCATTTACTGAGCTCGAGTGAAGGATTCGAAGTAAAAAAAACTACGACCTTCGACTTCGATTTGATTGATTCAAACTAAAAATCATTAGACTATTCGACCATTCGATAGTCGAAGTACTGTTTTTTAAAAAAAAACTTTGACTACCTACTTCGGTAGTTTTTTTGATGGAAGGAAAATCCTTCGATCGATGGATTAAAATCTTTTGAATCGTTCAATTCAAAGGATTTTTCGTATGATCCTAGGATTTGAGGTAAATCCTTCGACTTCGATATTTGAAGTAGAAGGATTTTACCATGAGGGTCGAATTCGAGGGTTAATTAACCCTTGATATTTGACCCTTAGTTAATGTGCCCCTTGGTATGATGCAGAGAGTGATATTCTGAGACCATTAGCAATTGGTTTTCATTTTTTATTATTTCTGGTTTCTGAGTTATTTAGCTTTTTATTCAGCAGCTCTCCAGTTTGCAATTTCAGCCATCTGGTTGCTAGGGTCCAAATTACCCTAGCAACCATGTACTGGTTTAAATATCAATGGTAGAGGGCCTCAATAGAAAGAAGAGAACTAAAAAGTAGCAATAACAATACATTTGTAGCCTTACAGAGCATTTATTTTTCAGTGACCCCCGAGTCAAATCATTCAAAAACTATTAAAAAAAAAGAATGCCAATTGAAAAGTTGCTTCAAATTAGCCGTTCTATAACATACTAAGGGGGTTATTTATTAAAGTCCGAAAACTCAAAAAATTCTAGGTTTTTTTTACTATAAAATCTGAATTTTTAGAGGAAAAAAAATTTAATTTTTTTTTGTGATTAATTATGCCCCAAGTATGGAAAAAAGTCTGAAATAGAAAATCCGGCATCTCCAACCTGCCGGGGATGTATAGAAGTCAATAGAAGTCCTGAAGATATCCTGATCTGCGCTGGGTTTCGTGCAAAAATCCGAAGATTTTGTCATTTTCGGGAAAAAATCTGAAAAATTTGTATGTTTCGAATTTTTGTACGATTTTTTTCCCGCACTGGAATTGTTCGTAAAAATGTATTGATAAATAAGGGGAAATAACCCGTGCGAATTTGGTCGGAGGATGTTTCAGAAAATAATATCAATTTGGATTTTGATAAATAACCCCCTAAATGTTACCTTAAAGGTGAAGCTTCCTTTTAACTGTGGGTGGGGTTTCTACCTCTGGGAACTTCTCACCATTAGCGTTAGAGAAATACCAGGGAATGGCCACTGGGTGTCACTGTTGCAGCACTGGGTTTTCCATTGGTAACTAATTAGCAGGGTCAGTGTAATTTGAAGTCTGTACTGAAAATATTAATCGGGCTAATGTCTAGAGATGTCGCGAACTGTTCGCCGGCGAACTTGTTCGCGCGAACATCGGGTGTTCGCGCTCGCCGGAAGTTCGCGAACGTCGCGCGACGTTCGCCATTTTGGGTTCGCCATTGTTGGCGCTTTTTTTTGCCCTCTCACCCCAGACCAGCAGGTACATGGCAGCCAATCAGGAAGCTCTCCCTTGGACCACTCCCCTTCCCTATAAAAACCGAAGCCCTGCAGCTTTTTTTCACTCTGCCTGTGTGTGCTGAAGAGATAGTGTAGGGAGAGAGCTGCTGCCTGTTAGTGATTTCAGGGACAGTTGAAAGTTTGCTGGCTAGTAATCGTTTTGATACTGCTCTGTTATTGGAGGGACAGAAGTCTGCAGGGGTTTGAGGGACATTTAAGCTTAGGTAGCTTTGCTGGCTAGTAATCTACCTTCTACTGCAGTGCTCTGTATGTAGCTGCAGTGGGCAGCTGTCCTGCTTCTGATCTCATCTGCTGACTGCTGCAATAGCAATAGTCCTTGTAAGGACTGCTTTTATTTATTTTTTTGTTGTTTTACTACTACTACTACTACTACTACTACTACTACTACTACTACTACTATAAGAGCCCAGTGCTATTAGTCTAGCAGTGTTGGGGAGTGGGACTGGTGTGCTAATCTGCTGCTCCTAGTAGTTCAGCAGCACCAACTTTAATTTTTTTTTTTTAATATTCATTCTTTTTTTATTTAACTTTTTTTTTATTTTACTACCGCTGTAGTAGTGTATAAGTTGACCTTTTAGGCATTATTTGCCCTGTAGGCATTTTTTGCCCAGTGTGTTATTCAACCAACTGCTATCTAGCTGTGTGCCCGTGTTCACATTCTGTCTAAATATCCATAATATTACCGTCTCCAGAAAAAACACCGGAGTGACTTTTTTCAAGCAGCCATAATAAATTTTACGTAATCCGTATCCATCGCTGTAGTAGTGTATAAGTTGACCTTTTAGGCATTATTTGCCCTGTAGGCATTTTTTGCCCAGTGTGTTATTCAACCAACTGCTATCTAGCTGTGTGCCCGTGTTCACATTCTGTCTAAATATCCATAATATTACCGTCTCCAGAAAAAACACCGGAGTGACTTTTTTCAAGCAGCCATAATAAATTTTACGTAATCCGTATCCCTCGCTGTAGTAGTGTATAAGTTGACCTTGTAGGCATTATTTGCCCTGTAGGCATTTTTTGCCCAGTGTGTTATTCAACCAACTGCTATCTAGCTGTGTGCCCGTGTTCACATTCTGTCTAAATATCCATAATATTACCGTCTCCAGAAAAAACACCGGAGTGACTTTTTTCAAGCAGCCATAATAAATTTTACGTAATCCGTATCCATCGCTGTAGTAGTGTATAAGTTGACCTTTTAGGCATTATTTGCCCTGTAGGCATTTTTTGCCCAGTGTGTTGACCTTGTAGACATTGTTTGCCCAGTTTTTTTGGACGCAGCCACTGAAGCACAGTTGCCAGAAAAAATATGCCATATAAATGCTGAAAATATAAATTTTTTTGGTTGCAGCCACTGAAGCACAGAGGCCAGAAAAATTATGCCATATAAATGCTGAAAATAGTCATTTTTCGCCATACGTTGACCTTGTAGACATTGTTTGCCCAGTTTTTTTGGTTGCAGCCACTGAAGCACAGAGGCCAGAAAAAATTAAACCAGTAGGGTTTGCACCCTAGTTTGTAACGGTGGCGGAGGGAGGAGGACGCTAAAGGACAGCTGTGTGTGGAGTCATGAGGCTTGAAGAGAAGGACAGCTGCATAGAAGTCAGAACAAGTCTTCCGGCGTGCAGTAACCCTCCGAGATCCACCCCTCATTCATTTTAATAAAGGTCAGGTAATCGACACTTTTGTGACCTAGGCGAGTTCTCTTCTCAGTTACAATCCCTCCTGCTGCACTGAAGGTCCTTTCTGAGAGCACACTTGAGGCTGGGCAAGACAAGAGGTTCATGGCAAATTGTGACAGCTCTGGCCACAGATCAAGCCTGCGCACCCAGTAGTCCAGGGGTTCATCGCTCCTCAGAGTGTCGATATCTGCAGTTAATGCCAGGTAGTCCGCTACCTGCCGGTCGAGGCGTTCTTTGAGGGTGGATCCAGAAGGGTTGTGGCGCTGCCTTGGACAGAAAAACATTTGCATGTCTGACGTTACAGACCGGCCAAAGGGCTTTGTCCTTGCAGGTGTGCTCGTGGCAGGATTACTGGCACCTCTGCCCCTGGAATGTTGATGAGTTCCTGAAGTGACATCACCCTTAAAAGCATTGTACAACATGTTTTGCAGGCTGGTTTGTAAATGCCGCATCTTTTCGGACTTGTGGTATGTTGGTAACATTTCTGACACTTTATGCTTGTACCGAGGGTCTAGTAGCGTTGCGACCCAGTACAGGTCCTTCTCCTTAAGCCTCTTGATACGGGGGTCCTTCAACAGGCATGCCAGCATGAAAGACCCCATTCTCACAAGGTTGGATGCAGAGCTATCCATCTCCGCTTCCTCATTATCAAGGACTGCATCATCCACGGTCTCCTCCCCCCAGCCACGTACAAGACCAGGGGTCCCCAAAAGGTCACCACTAGCCCCCTGGGAAGCCTGCTCCTGTTGGTCCTCCTCCTCCTCCTCCACAAAGCCACCTTCCTCCTCTGACTCCACTTCTGGCACCTCTCCCTGCGTTGCAGCAGGTGCCTGGGTTCGTTCTGGTGATTGCGACCATAAATCGTGCGCTTCCAGCTCCTCGTCACGCTGGTCTACAGCCTCATCTGTCACTCGTCGCACGGCACGCTCCAGGAAGAAAGCGAAGGGTATTAGGTCGCTGATGGTGCCTTCGGTGCGACTGACCATATTTGTCACCTCTTCAAAAGGTCGCATGAGCCTGCAGGCATCGCGCATAAGCACCCAGTAACGGGGGAAAAAAATCCCCAGCTCTGCAGATCCAGTCCTACCACCCAGTTCAAAAAGGTACTCGTTGACGGCCCTTTGTTGTTGCAGCAGACGTTCCAACATAAGGAGCGTTGAATTCCAGCGAGTCTGGCTGTCAGAAATCAAACGCCTGACTGGCATGTTGTAGCGCTGCTGAATGTCAGCAAGGCGTGCCATGGCTGTGTAGGAACGTCTGAAATGGGCCGACACCTTTCTGGACTGGGTGAGAACGTCCTGGAATCCTGGGTACTTGGAGACAAAACGTTGGACTATTAAATTTAACACATGTGCCATGCAGGGCACATGTGTTAAATTTCCCAGTCTCAACGCTGCCAACAGATTGCTTCCATTGTCACACACCACTTTTCCGATCTGCAGTTGGTGTGGGGTCAGCCACCGATCGGCCTGTGACTGCAGAGATGACAGGAGTACAGATCCGGTATGGTTTTTGCTTTCCAGGCACGTCATCCCCAAGACAGCGTGACAACGGCGTACCTGGCACGTCGAATAGCCTAGGGGGAGCTGGGGGTGCACAGGTGTGGAGGAGGAGAAGGAGGACCCAGCAGCAGAGTAAGAAGAAGAAGAGGAAGAAGACGAGGTAGAGAGCGATGGAGGAGTAGAGGTGGTGGCAGAACCGCGTGCAATCCGTGGCGGTGACACCAACTCCACTGTTGTTGTTGTTGTTGAGCTACCCATTCCCTGCTTCCCATTCCCAGCCATTACCAAGTTCACCCAGTGGGCAGTGTAGGTGACATACCTGCCCTGACCATGCTTGGAGGACCATGCGTCAGTAGTCATATGGACCTTTGGCCCAACACTAAGTGACAGAGATGCGGTAACTTGGCTCTGCACATGTTGGTACAGGTGTGGTATTCCCTTTTTAGAAAAAAAATTGCGGCTGGGTACCTTCCACTGCGGTGTCCCAATTGCTACAAATTTGCGGAAGGCCTCAGAGTCCACCAGCTGGTATGGTAAAAGCTGGCGGGCTAAGAGTGCAGACAAGCCAGCTGTCAGACGCCGGGCAAGGGGGTGACAGTCAGACATTGGCTTCTTACGCTCAAACATGGCCTTCACAGAAACTTGGCTGGTGGCAGATGACTGGGAATGGGAACAGGTGGTCAAGGTGGAAGGCGGAGTGGAGGGTGGTTCAGATGGGTCAAGGAGAGCAGAGGTAGAGCAGTAAGATGCTGGACCAGAAGGAGTGTGACTTTTAGTTTGCCTGTTGCCTTTGAGGTGTTGCTCCCAAAGTGCTTTGTGCTTGCCGCTCATGTGCCTTCGCATAGAAGTTGTACCTATGTGGCTGTTGGGCTTACCAAGGCTCAGTTTCTGACTGCACTCATTGCAAATTACAATGCTTTTGTCAGAGGCACACACATTAAAAAAATGCCACACTGCTGACTTTTTGGAAGTCTGCGATCTGGCGGTAACAGTAGAAGTTGGCGGCATTGGCGGCAATGGCGGGTGCGTTGGCCGGCTGAACACAGGTGCCGATACATGTTGTTGCCCTACTGATCCCTGCGGGCTGGCCTCCCTGCTTCTTCTAAGTCTTATTCTCCTACTGCCTCTCTGACTCTCCGTCTCTCCATCTGAACTACCCTCCTCTTGCTCTCTTCTACTAGGCACCCACAAAACATCAATCTCCTCATCATCATTCTCCTCAGATGCATCAATTTCTTCTGACACATCACAGAAGGAAGCAGCAGCGGGGACCTCCTCCTCCTCCTCATCACTCATCATTATGTCCATCTCTGTCGTGTTCTCTGCCAGAATTAAATCTGGTGTAACGTCCTCATCTCCTTCATCTTCTTCTGCCAATAATGGTTGCGCATTACTCAGTTCAAGAAACTCATGGGAAAATAACTCCTCTGACTCCAGTGAAGATGGGGCACCGGTGGTGGAGGAAGTGTTACGTGGGGTGGCCATAGCAGTGGAGGATGAGGAGGATGGTGTGGTAAAGTTAGAAACGGTAGAGGATGGGGTGTGCTGTGTAAGCCAGTCAACTACCTCTTCAGCATTTTGGGAGTTCAGGGTCATTGGCTTTTTAAAACTGGGCAATTTGCTAGGGCCACAGGATTGCATAGCAGCACGGCCCCTAGCACGGCCTCTGCGTGGCGGCCTGCCTTTGCCTGGCATTATTTTTAAAAAAACAACAACAACAAAAACTCAGTTGGTTTTTCTGGAAACGATAATACACACAGCTAGATGGCAGTTTGAAGAAAACAGTGTGCAAATAATGCCTACAAGATCAACGTATACACTACTACAGCGGTGGATACGGATTACGTAAAATATATGAATGCTGCTTGAAAAAAAGTAACTCAAGTGGTTTTTCTAGAGACGATAATATTATCAATATTTAGACAAAATGTGAACAAGCTCACACAGCTAGATGGCGGTTTGAAGAAAACACTGTGCAAATAATGCCTACAAGGTCAACGTATACACAGCGGTGGATACGGATTACGTAAAATATAAGAATGCTGCTTGAAAAAAAGTCACTCCGGTGTTTTTTCTGGAGACGGTAATATTATGGATATTTAGACAGAATGTGAACACGGTCACACAGCTAGATAGCAGTTGGTTGAATAACACACTGGGCAAAAAATGCCTACAGGGCAAATAATGCCTACAAGGTCAACGTATACACAGCGGTGGATACGGATTACGTAAAATATAAGAATGCTGCTTGAAAAAAAGTCACTCCGGTGTTTTTTCTGGAGACGGTAATATTATGGATATTTAGACAGAATGTGAACACGGGCACACAGCTAGATAGCAGTTGGTTGAATAACGTATGGCGAAAAATGACTATTTTCAGCATTTATATGGCATATTTTTTCTGGCAACTGTGCTTCAGTGGCTGCGTCCAAAAAAACTGGGCAAACAATGCCTACAAGGTCAACGTATGGCAGTTGTTTAAAGAGAACAGTAGATTACTAGCCAGCAAAGCTACCTAAGCTAAAATGTCCCTCAAATCCCTGCAGACTTCTGTCCCTCCAATACAGAGCAGTATCACGCAGATTACTAGCCAGCAAACTTACTATCATCTGTCCCTGAAATCACTAACAGCTCTCCCCCTACACTATCTCTTCCAAGCACACACAGGCAGATTTTTCAGATACATTTTTGCCCTTGATCCCCCTCTGGCATGCCACTGTCCAGGTCGTTGCACCCTTTAAACAACTTTAAAATCATTTTTCTGGCCAGAAATGTCTTTTGTAGATGTTAAAGTTCGCCTTCCCATTGAAGTCTATGGGGTTCGCGAACCGTTCGCGAACCGCTCGCAATTTTGCGCAAGTTCGCGAATATGTTCGCGAACTTTTTTTCCGACGTTCGCTACATCCCTACTAATGTCACCTACCAGGATGGGCACTAGTGGGGGCACATTTCCAGGCCATCAGTAACTATCCACTTCTATCCACACTTTAACCAGAAAGACTTGGAAAACTGATAGTCTCTATTCAGAGATGAACTATATTTTCTTCAAAAGGTGTTTTTCTGTGTATAAAATTTATATATTTATTTTTTTGCTCTTAAGAAAAAAACAAAATAAATTGATTTATGGTAACAGATGAAGAGAAAGTGTTTGTGGTTTTATTGTCGCCCCCCCCCAACCCTGCTGTTTTTTACAAGCGGAAGTCTAGACGAGCTACGGGCAGAGGGCATAGACTGGCGCTAAATTAGGATGCCATTTTCAGATAGAATGTGACAGATTTACTAAAGGGGCTGAGCTAAAGCGCAGTAACTAACTCACATTATATCCGATAGATAGATGATAGATAATATTATTATTTTTATTATTAACATGTATTTATATAGCGCCAACATATTGCGTAGCACTGTATAATATATAGATAGATGATAGACAGACAGACAGATAGATAGAGAGATAGATAGATAATAGATAGCCAGATAGATGATAGATAGATAGATAGATAGATAATAGATAGAAAGTTAGATAGATAGATGATAAATAGATAGATAGATAGATAGATAGATAGATAGATAGATCGATAGATCGATAGATAGATAGATAATAGAAAGCCAGCTAGATGATAGATAGATAGATATATAGACATACAAACAGACAGACAGATGATAGATGAGAGAGATAGATAGATAGATAGATAGTAGACAGATAGATAGATAATAGATAGAAAGATAGATAGATGATAGATAGTAGACAGACAGACAGATAGATAGATAGATAATAGATAGAAAGATAGATAGATAGATAGATAGATAGATAGATAGATAGATAGATAATAGATAGATAGATAGATAGATAGATAGATAGATAGATAGATGATAGATAGATAGATAGATAGATAGATAGATAGATAGATAGATGATAGATAATAGATAGATAGATAGATAGATAGATAGATGATAGATAATAGATAGATAGGTAGATAGATAGATAGATAGATAGATAGATAGATAGATAATAGATAGATAGATGATAGACAGACAGATAGATAATAGATACATAGAATGTATTCTTCTGACACCAGAACAGACTGGCCCACCGACTACTGACACTGAATACCTCAACAACCTGTTTTTGACCAGGCCTCAGACAGTATTAGAGCAACTTAAAGGAGAAGGAAAGGTTAAAACTAAGTAAGCTTTATCAGAAAGGTCTATATAAATACACCAGTAATCCCTCAAAGTAAAGTGGCTCTGAGTCCTCTGTCAAAATAAACACAACATTTCTTTCCTTCTATTGTGTACTCATGGGCTTCTGTATCAGACTTCCTGTTTTCAGCATAAACCTCCAGGGCTAGGGCTTGAGCATGCTCAGTTTGCTGCTCTCCCCCCTCCCTTCTCTGCTGTAATCTGAGCCCAGAACTATGAGTTAGCAGAAAGAGACTCAGGCAGGAAGTGATATCACACCAAGCTAATATGGCAGCTGCTATCCTAAACAAACAGAACATCTAGAGCTGTTTACTCAGGTATGGTAAAGCATTCTACAGAATAAATATAGTGTTATAGCCTTGGTAACTTTCCTTCTCCTTTAATACAGGGAAAATTACTAATATTTTACTCCTTTTGCTCTACCAAAACTTCACCTCTTCCTTCTCCTTCTTCCTGAACATAAAGTTCACTTAGAGTCCCTACAATATTCCACAGATGATGATTTATCAATCTCAACACCTGTTCTGACTTTTCCATCCTCAGTGAACACGACCCCTTTTATTCTTCCATATTCCACAGGTGATGATTTGTCAATCTCAACACCTGTATTGATTTTTACAGCTTCAGTGAACATAACTCTGTCTATTCTCTCATATTCCACAGGTAATGACTTACCTCAACACCTGTACTGACTTCTCCAGCCTCAGTAACCACAACCCGTTTTTTTACTCCCAAATTCAACAGGTGATAACTTGTCTCAACACCAGAACTGACTTTTCCATCCTCAGTGAACACAACCCCTTTTATTCTTCCATATTCCACAGGTTATGACTTGTCAATCTCAACACCTTTACTGACTTCTCCAGCCTCAGTAACCACAACCCGTTTTTTTACTCCCAAATTCAACAGGTGATAACTTGTCTCAACACCAGAACTGACTTTTCCATCCTCAGTGAACACAACCCCTTTTATTCTTCCATATTCCACAGGTTATGACTTGTCAATCTCAACACCTTTACTGACTTTTCCAGCTTCAGTGAACACAACCCCTTTCATATTCCACAGGTTATGACTTACCTCAACAACTGTACGAACTTCTCCAGCCTCAGTGAACCCAACCCATTTTATTCATCCATATTCCACAGGTAATGACTGATCAGTCTCAACACCTGTACTGACTTTTCCATCCTGCGTGAACACAAAACCCCTTTTATTCTTCCATAATTCACAGGTGATGATTTGTCAATCTCAGTGAACAAAGCTCCTTTATTCTCTACCTTGCTCTCATAGAGCAATCTGGGTGAGATATACCTTTCCTTTAGAGTCCTCCCAGCTACTGTAGCATATATATATATATATATATATACAATATACAACATGTACGCGGCATATGTAGATTTAGCTGCAATGTCATACTTTTCAATTTAAGATAACTTAAATATATTTCATTGATATCAGTTGTCTTCCCCTTAAATATGAATGGTATATAAACCTTACTTGCAAACCTGGTATTGTAAATATTTACTCTATAGGAGTAAAATAGAGTTGAAGGTGCTACAGCAAAGCTGCAGAGCTGTAATCTACACCGGCCGGACATAGAAGAGTTAAAATAAGAAAGTTAGAATGACAGAGTGTCCCACAAATATCATTTATTACTGGAGCCTCCCGAGCGAGATATTTTCCTTGCAGCTAAAATTGGCTCATCAAGAATACTCCAGGAGTCTGCAGAACTCATCTATTTGTGGACCAAACCATCTACTACTTGGGGTAGGGGGAGTGGGGAGAGATTTAGGAATCAGTTGGGCAGAGGAACTGGAGAGAGGAGGCAGCTCTGCTAATTGGTAGGAGACATCAGTGAGTACAGTACGTTATTAAGGTATTTGGACAACATCATCAAGGTACCTATTGAGAAAAGGAGATGTTGAATGGGAGAATGTTCTGCTGAAAGTGGAAAGATCTTTAGATGACCCTGGAAAATAATGAAACTGCAAGGAAAACGGAGCAGTTAAATTAAAATTGAGAATCTAGAGCCCTGAATTAAATACAGTGAGAAGCTGGAGGAACTGTGCACAGCAACCGCGCCATGTGCTGAACTAAGTGACTTACAGACACCCTGACACAACTTGGTCCTTGTTTTCTCCAAGCCAACAACTGTCCTTCAATCGCCATGTTCCGGATAGTGGTCCTGACCGCTTTCTGTCTCCAGGGTGTCCTCCTAGAACAGACCCGGGTTCTGGAACAGAGAAAACCATTCTTCGAGCGCTTCCGCAGGCTAGAGGAACAGGTGGGTGACATTGTGACTGTATTTTTGGCTAGTGTACAATGAAATGCTGTAGGGCAGGGGATGCATGAGAGGCAGTAGCACATGTTCTCTCAGTACATCTCAAGCTAGATCACAGCACATCAGCATTCATTCACATTTTCTAGGGACTTCCTGGTAAAATATTCAATAGTTTCAGATTTGGGTGTAGTTCTACCATTGCAGCGTAGAATAAAGGCGCAATAACTTCACTAAAAATAGACCCCATATAAGTGAAATGTAGTTATCCTACACAAGACCCATGCACTGGTTCACCTACAGGGGATTCAATTATTGACTGCAAAGGCTACTCTCAATTGTGACCTCACTCTTTCACCAAATCCCAGTATCTAAGGGAATGTTTGCATGTATAACTTGCCAACCTCCAAGAAGGTGCATCTATGGGCACAACTTTGATTCAATCTGCAAATTTTCAACCACTGATAGACAGAGGGGAGTTGGGAGTGCTACCCACTGGTATAGTATTCATTCATTAACCTACCTGTAGGGGAATGACTTATCTCAGCCAATCAGCAGTAACTTTTAGGGTGGGTTTGCAAGAGTTTTTAGAAGAACAAATAAGCATCTACCCCAAATCTCATCCTAACTGGCCTTCAGGCTGCCTCCTCCCCATGACAGATGCTTGGGTTGGTTGATGTTCTGCAAACACCAAAAGTCTCTTCTCTGCTTTTAGAAATAAAAAACATTTATTGGGCTACAAACCATTACTGGCTTGATGCCTGTTCCTAAAGCAGTGCATGTATCATCAGAAGCTAAACTCAGCCTGGACTAGGAATGAAATGATACCAGCCCTGCTTTCCTTTTGCTTAGCCCCAACTGGCACAAGCCCAGAAAAGTCAGCAGTGGTGTAACTAGATGAAACCGGACCCCACATCCAATTAATTTTAGGGTACCAGGGAAACTTCAAGAAGTTGACCAGCTTAAGATATTTTGAAATTGCTCATTACTCAGCAAACCCAGACAACCCACTAATATTCAGAGTGTAAATAATGTATGGTAGATATTATAAATAGTAAATAGTAGAGCAAGATGGAAATAGTTATACATGTTATGTTATGGTGAAAGTAGGGCACGATGGAGACAGCAAATCAAGATGGCAACAGTTGCTAAAAGATGGTGAAAGTAGGGCATGATGGAGACAATAGTTCAAGATGCTTTTAGTAGAACAAGATCAAGATAGTAGGACAAGATGGGGAGAGTAGGCTAGGATGGAGACAGTAGGGTCAGATGGAGACAATAAGGCAAGATAGAGACAGTAGGGCAAAATAAAAAGTATAGCTCAAAATGGAGACAAAATTTCAAGATAGAGACAGTAGGGCAAGATGACAAATGTAGGTCAAGATGGAGACACTAGGACAAGATAGAGACACTAGGTCAAGATAAAAACAGTAGGGCAAGATAAAAAGTATAGGTCAAGATGAAGACACTAGGACAGGATAGAGACACTAGGGAAAGATAGCAACAGTTGGGCAAGATGACAAGTGTAGGTCAATATGGAGACACTAGGACAAGATAGAGACACAAGGGCAAGATTACAAGTATAGGTCAATATGGAGACACTAGGACAAGATAGAGACACTAGGGCATAATAAAAACAGTAGGGCAAGATGACAAGTATAGGTCAAGATGGAGACACCAGGACAAGATAGAGACACTAGGGCAAAATAAAAACAGTAGGGCAAGATGACAAGTATAGGTCAAGATGGAGACACCAGGACAAGATAGAGACACTAGAGCAAGATAGAAACAGTAGGACAAGATGACAAGTGTAGGTCAATATAGAGACAGTAATATGAGATGATGACTGCAGAAGGTGAGTGTAAGGCAAGATGGAGACTGTAGGGCAAGATGGAAACAGTAGAGCACGATGATGACAGTTAAACAAGAGGGTGACCGTAGAACTGTAGGACATTACAATGACCGTAAACACTTTATGAAAATGATGCTAACCATATATTAGTTGCTGATGTACAATTCCCAGCACCCTCCAACACCAGTTCATTATATCCCTTTCCAGCATGTCATAATCCTACCCCAGGAAATTTCATCATGAGCAGAAAGTGCTCTGTGCAATCTGAAAATTTCTACTTTCCGGATTCCATGAGAACTTCAAATTGGATTGTGAAACATGAAGAGAAACTGATCTATGTAAATGCAAATTCCATGTGCACCAACCTGGTTTTTTTTCACCTTTACCTTATTCAAAACTATTTTTGGATGGATACAAAGCTGAATCAAATATTTCTGTTTCTACATTTCACCTACGGCTTTTCTAGCTCCTGGGTCCCACCAGAACTCTGAGCTCTGATCTCTGCCCATGCTGTTACTAATAATGCTGTTACTAATAACTACTTGTATAAGTCATAACGTAGAACTTACTCATAATATTTATCCTGCACAGTGTTCTGGGATGTATCTTACATGGAATTAATTTATCCTGCAATATATTTTAGGGCATTATACATGGAATTGGCTCTGGAATCCTCCTATTATCAAAGTATGGTCTCCCACCCTGTGAGCATGCTGTTTTTATCATACTGTCACATATGTACCATGTACTGTTTCTAGAGACCTTAATACATGATATAATTGAGGCACTAAGTTCTTTCTGTTTTTATCCCTTCCAGTTTCGCAGGTTCCAAGAGCTAACACTGACACGTCTTCAGGGCATAGCAGAAAATTACAACCTGTCATACAACATTGATGCCCGCTTCCAACATTTAACTGACCAGCAGAGGTCCATCACAGAAGCTCTAAATGCAACCAATGAAGTGAATCAGAGGGAAATTGATGGGGTAAAATTCTGGTTGAAAAAACTCCAAAGGAAAACAAAGAAGCTTGACCTAAAGTTCTCCTCCCTAGAGGAGTCCATGACTCAAAGAAATAAGCAGGAGATGAAAGATAAGAAGGCAATGGATGCATTGATCTCAAACTTGACCTCATCAATTGGCAGTCAGAAGAGGCTTATTGTACAGCTAGTTATGGACAAGAAAGCACTACAAAAAACCCTGGATATATTTCAGGATTCGGTTCAAAGGCAGGGAAGCAAAATAACTGCACTGGAGGAGAAACTAAAAGTCATCATGCAAAACGAGATTTTACCACCAAGTGGTCTAACCGCAAAACAAGATCTGAACCAAACTCCTGATAAGAACATTCCAGGACCTCCAGGGATTCATCCAAATCCTATAACTACCCAGCACCGAATGGCAAAGCTTCAGTCCAAGCACAACCAGATGAAGAGACTTCATGAGGAGCAACAGTTGCTTATCCCAGCCAAAATGATGATGGCATCTATGACAGAACAACATGGAACTAAGAACATTAGCGTCCCAGTGGAAGAACCCCAGGGAAACGTGACAAAGAATTGGAGGTTGCCAGAAGAACAACAGCAAGATTATGTGACAAAGAATGAAAGATTACCAGAGGAAGAACAACATGGAACTGTGACAAAGAATGTAAGGACAACAGAGGAAGAGATTGATTATGTGACAAAGCACGAGAGATTGCCAGAAGCAGAACAACATCATTATGAGCCAACTAATCCAAGCTTGCCAGAGAAGGAAGAACATGACTATGCAACCAAAAACTTGAGGTTAGCAGAGGATAAAGAATATGAAGATGTGACAGGCTTACCAGAGAAAGAAAGACCAGAGGTACAAGGAAGTAGGCCACCATCAGCAGTAACAGAGATCCCAAAAGAGCACAAGGAACAGAGCACTACACAGAGCACCACTGTGCAGAACACTAGTGAGCGGCAAACCAAGCAACCTGGCACAAGTAAGTTTTATGGGTCTTAATGCGTCCAGGGCAGTCATACGCTGGTGCTAGTTTTTGGTGAAACCCATCCTAACATAATGCTAGCTATACAACACCCATCATCCATACATGAATTTTTATTGGTTGAAATTGAACTAAGGAGAGGGAAAAGAAATGTAAAATAGAGGAGAATTAATTGCATAAAACCAATTCAGACAGGCAATAGAATAATGAACTAGTGTTTATAAGTCAACCTTTCCTGCCTGATGTGACACAATTAGCTAATTGTACCCTAAGCAACAGATATGTCCTCTGTAGTGGTCAAGAAGTACATACGCCCATGGGCATTGTGAATTTGTGATTGGCTCCTTCTGAGTTACAGACCTAAGCAGACTTGTGTTTGTGTTGCAATCTACTGTACCTTTTAGACGAGTGATCTCCATCCAGTGGCTTGTGAGCAAAATGTTCCTCACCAACCCCTTGAATGTTGCACCCAGTGTCAAAGCAGGTGCTTATTTTTGAATTCCAGGCTTGGAGACACATTGCGGCTACACAAAAAACAGGTGCACTGCCAGTCCATCTAGGTGCTACCAATAGCCAATCACAGCCCATAATAACAATAAAAGTCTAAATGTATGAAATTATTTACACAACGAGGTGTCTTTTCTTGTACATATCTAATTGTGTTTCTTAACATGGATGCAAGCCAAATTCCACCACCTTATTTTAAAAAAGTTCCTTTTTTAAATATATAAATTCATAAAGCTATCCCATAAAATTCAGAACAACATTTTCACCTGGAATAACTATAAAATACAGTCATTGATAATTCTAACTTGATTTAAATTAATTAAGAGGTTTCAAGCTCTTTATACTTTTGATACTGCAGATTAGTATTTTGATCTTATTTTCATTCCAAGAAGGATTTTAGTTCTTTTCAAAGTTATGCATCTATGACAAAAAATATGGAGGGGCAATTGAAGCATTCCAACTTTTTGTTCATATAGAATAGAATAAACTAGAATGTTCTTATAGGCACATACAAGGGGTGACCCAGGGGTGATGCCAAAATGCACAGCATAAACATAATCAAATTTCCAAAGGTACTAGCATGTTTTTTTGGCCAATCTGGATGCAGAACTTCAGCCCAATGCATGTTCAATGTACACTGTAAAACATATTTTGAGTCATAAAATTATGTAGAGGTGGACATCATAATGTTCTTCATGTGTTTGGTGTTCTTTTAGTCTACTAACAATAGGTATTTTTCTCACTTTTTTCAGTATGTAACGTGGACTCAATGTTGGTGTTCCCCAATGCTTCAACTGAAAACTTTGTCACCTTCAGCAAAGGTCTAAGACATGGACTTCATGAACTGTCCATCTGCAGTTGGGTGAGGACCGATGCCAATTATCTGGGTACCATACTTTCCTATGCAACAGAAGAGAATGACAATAAGCTGGTGCTACATGGCAGGAATGGAGCAGCCTATGACGCCCTCCACTTTGTCATAGGGGATCCTGTATACCGAGAGTTGCCTGTGGTTCCTTTTTTGGATGGCAACTGGCATCATACCTGCTTCATCTGGTCAGCCATTCAGGGCAAATACTGGTTTTATGTTGACCGAAGGTTGGCTTCTACCGGCTCCCGGTTTCAGAAAGGCTATGAGATACCTCCAGGAGGGTCACTGATTCTTGGACAAGAGCAAGATACCTTGGGTGGTGGTTTTGATAGCTCTGAAGCTTTTGTGGGGAACCTGGCTGGCTTTGCAATGTGGAACCGTGCTTTATCCCCAGGTGAGGTCTCTGGCATAGCCATTGGGAAAGGCTTCCCAAGAGGTACCATCTTAACAATGGGAGATGAACCTTCACTGCATGGATCTGTGCAAAAAGTAAGCTGTCCCTGCTTGGAAAACTGTATGTAATAATGTGCCTGGACAGTATATTGAGTCAGTGAATGAGGCCAAAACAGGCGGGCCTGATTGGTACATTAGACTGTTAATTATGTCTATTAATCATCAGTAAATAATGTACCTTATGCAAACCATATGTACCTTATGACCTACCGTACTAACCCAGAGAGTCTGCAGACTCGGACTTGGAAGCTGTACACATTATAGCTCCATATCATATACAACATTGCAGTTTTTCATATAGTAGGTCAATATTTCCTTATATTACATGTTGGTGACTAGATCATTTTGATATTTTGCAAATTAAGCAGTCTATGGGACCCAAAGCATTTTAGTTATATTAAAGGGTCACATTTGACCCCAATACATGCACCCAGTTTTAGATATAGTACTTCTTCTTACTGGAGTCACTGGCACTACACATGCTCAGTGTGCTCTGTACTCTAGATGCTTACTGTACATACTTTATAGCAAAACAATTTTTTAATACACAGTCAAAATGTACAATAGCACCTTGATTGAATATATGAAGTCTGGGTCTTCAATCTCTGTACCTCCAGGCTGGACCCCACACATAAACGAATGCCTTGCTGGGATTAAAATGCCATGAAAATGGTTTTAACGATAATAAAAAAAGGAACAGCGTATGTGGCAAACATATGTACCATTATATTGTGGTTCAAGTAAACTTATATATTATAATACTATTGTGTAGTGTATTACTTACTTTGTAAATTGTATTTGTGTCTACTAGTGGAAAGATGCCACCATTTTCTGATGACATATTACAATGACTGATATTCTGGTATATCCAAAACATTTTTCATTCAAGAAACCTCCAAAGTCATGGAAATCCTCCAAAAGATCAACAATGTCCAACAAAAACGTTTCTATTTAACTGTTTCTATTCATCTAATTGAAACTTACACTGCTTGTGCACATCTGGTTCATTGGTGAAGCACAGTAATTGCCTTGTTTCTTTCCTTGCGGCACAATCCTTGCTTTGTTCTCTCATGTGCGGCCGGGCAAGGATGTATTGTACAATGTACTCTCGAGAGGACGCAGGGCAACCATCACAGAGCTTGGGTAAACAGGATCCTGTGGGGGAGACTTGTATTGACTGATGGAAATGTAAGATAAATAGCTATGACCTAAGGGTGCCTCTGTCTTATTTTCTATCATAATTCAATCCTGATAGTCTTTAGTTGTCCAAGTAGTAGTAACTGCTTAGGACCCTGTGCGTTGTGGATAGTAATCATGGTGACAAAAGGAAAAAATGGCGACTTTAAGGGAAGATGGAGACAGTAGGACAAATGGAAACAGTAGGGCAAGACTGTGACATTAGGGGAGGATAGAGACAGTTGGGCAAAATGATAACAGTAGGACAAGACATTAGGGGAAGATGGAGTTAGTTGGACACAATGACAACAGAAGGGCAAGTTAGAGATGTTAGGGGAAAATTATGGTTGGACAAGATGATGGCAATGGGGAAATATGGAAATAATTATACAAAATTGTGACAGTAGTTCAAGATGGTGACATTAGAATAAAATGGAGACAGTTGGACAATGGCAACAGTACAGCAATATGGGAGCTGCAGGGGAAGATGAAGACAATTAGACAAGGACAGTAGGACAAGATTGCAAAACTCCAGAAAGATGGAGACCGTAGAGAAGGATGACGATGAAACAATGAGATGGCAACAGTAGAACATAAGGGCAATAGAAGGGAAAGATGTAGATTGTAGCACAAGATGAAGACTGTAGCACAAGATGACAACTTCACGGTGAGATGGCAACAGTACAACAAAAAGGGACAGTCGGGATGTAGATTGTAGAACAAGTTGAGACTGTAGAGCAAGATGACAACAGCAGCACTAGACGTTGACAGTAGGGCAAAATGTCAACAGAAATGTAATATCAGTATTGCTCAACCTGCAGCCCTTTACTTGTTGGAGTGCAATTCCCAGCCCCTGACTCTCAATGGGGCTGGAGGCTTGCAGTTCAACAACAACTGAAGTGACATAGTTTAGACAGTCCCACTATATATAAATAACAGTGGACCCCACTACTAAAGACAGCCCGGGGTCATGTATCCAACATTACCCACCCCAAGGAGATGAATGAATGTAAGCATGCTACAATAAATCTTCAAGTATTATACCCATGGGGAAATGAATGTCTGTGAATCACATGTTAAATTCATGGACACATCATCTCTTGGGACTTTATAAGCAACATTGGTTTCTTGGCATGTTTGCCTAATAGTCTTCCCTACCACAGTCAACTTTTACTGTGTCAACCAGAGAGAGGATCTCCCACAGTGCAGCAGGCCATAAATAAGCTAATATTAGCAAGCTGCTCACAATCCTTTCTATTGGTTCAAGTTACTCGTCCATCAGGCACAAAGTATGTAGGGCTCAAGCTGTCAAGGAAAAAAAAAACAGCAGTGTCTTTGACTTGTACAATAATGTGCACATGGAAGAATCTGGTTGGCATTCTCTTTGGTGTGTCACTTTGTCTTCTACGTGCCTTGTCTTCTGGGAGGTTCATTAGGGCACCTCTAAATAAAGATCTAATGGACGGAGACATCAGAAAAGAGGTGGAAAAGGCACTGGAGCAGATGGACAAGCCCACCTTCCAAGGATGGCACCCAGACGAGGTCAAACAGGTGGGAAAGGGATGCATTTAGGGACATTATTTTTGTGGTTTGGGAATAAAAGGGATTTTATTGGATACATTGCCTTGTTATATATAATACAGTTATTAAATAAAACCAGATTTATCTTTCTAGGCATCCAATAGCAGCAAACACCATTGGTTTATCTAGCTGAGACTATAGATGAATAAATTGGTTAAACTGTAGTTTTTAATGGGGCAAATAATCTTTGAATTTATTTTTAGTTATATTTCATAACCGTAGGTCTTCTTTCACTATTGCAGACAATTTTGTTTTTCTATTCAGACTTTGTGTAACCTAAATTTCTACACGTTCTCTTGTTCCCGGGTCAATAATCCCCACTGTATTACTCTATCCAGCACATTGTCTTCCAGTGTGCCATTCAAACGACTGCCTTGGTTTGCTGGGATAAATTGGATCCTTATAAATTTAAGAGATGCCAGACAAAAACGTTGACACTTTAAAAAAATAAATAAATAAAAAAAAACTCAAATACAAACTTTTAAAATAGTGTTGTCTTTGATTTACTAAAGTTTCATTGTAAAATAATCTGCCCCTTTAATCGCGATGTGGTTACGAACAAACTGATTTCTAATTTGTTTAATTTGTTTAATTTTATTTAAATGTAAAAAAAAAATCCAAATACTCCAATACAATTTGAATATATGTTGTTCATTTATTTTCTTATCCAAATCTAAAAAAAACTGTTGAAATATACTATTTGAATTTATGATGTTTTATTTCATTTTTAAAAAAAAATCCAAATCCTAATAAAATAGTTGTTATGATTTATGTTGTTTTATTTAAATAAAAAAAAATAGAAAAAGATGTAGATAAATAACCATTTGGTTTCACATAAAGTTTGGAAATTACCGGAGTGAAGGGATTATGAATCAGAGTGACGTTGACAATTTTTATTTTGGGACCAGTCATCTGAATTATTATTATTTTTAGTTTTTATTTTTATTTTAAATTTAAATATTTACAAAACCAATAGAAAACAGAGACAAAAGAAGAGAAAGGGGAGGTGAGATACACCTGAATTATTTTAAGCAAAAATTATTTTATTTTGATTTAAAACAAATAAAACCGAATACATGGCTGCGGACATCCCCATCTAATTTTAAATATAAATAAAGGCCACCACATTCTATTACTTCCATTTGGAATCATATATGAATAGGAGAGGCCTGAATAGAAAGATATGTAATAAAAAGTAGCAATAACAATAAATGCGTAGCCTTACAGAGCATTTTAGATGGGGTCAGTGACCCCCATTGGAAAGCAGGAAACAGTCAGAAGAAAAAGGCTAATAATTGACTATAAAAAAAAAATGCTTAGAATTGGTCATTCCATAACATACCGAACTAGCCCTACAGAGCATTTGTTTTTAGATGGGGTCAGTGACCCCCATTTAAAAGCTACAAAGAGTCTGAAGAAGAGTCAAATAATTAAAAAACTATGAAAAATAAAAAATTAAAACTAATTGAAAAATTGCTTAGAATTGGCCATTCTATATAGTTAACTTGTGAACACCCCTATAAGTTATTTGTATATGTATTGCAATGGAAAGCAGTGTTTGTCTGTCCCTTTCTATTCCCTGCACTGGTGGCTCAGAATGTTGAAACAACAGTTAAAACTCTTTTTTTTTTTTCAAACCAACCATGAACAAAGCCATAAATAATTGAAATAAATAGAATTTTCGAGAAAATTTCAATGAAACCATGTATTTAAATTCCCTTAAATAAACAATGCCCACACTTCTCACTCAGTCAACAGTAAGTTCTTTGTTCATTCTTGAACTGAGAACTCTTGAAAGATTTCTACTAAATACCCAGATATATCCTTTGGCGTATGGAATGATAAGGGCCAATTTCATTGTAGGTTATTGGTTGGCTGACAGTCCAGGCTCCATATTGCTGGCGTGCTGGGAAAATAAGTGCTGCCTGTTATAGGTCCATAGTAGCTCATGCACTCTATTTCACAGGACCTATTATCCAGAATGCTGTGGGCCTGGGGTTTTTGTGGATAAGGGATCTTTCCAAAATTTAGATCTCCATTTCTTAGTTCTACGAAAAAAAATCATTAATTAAACCCAACAGGATTGTTTTTTTCTCCAATAAGGATTAATTATATCTTAGTTGGGATCAAGTCCCAAGGGAAATCATTTATAAAAATTACAACTATTTAAATAAAATGGAGTCTATGGGAGACGATAATTAATTCTGCCTGATAATGGATCGCATACCTGCTCTTATAATTAAGCCTTTTTTGTCATCCATTTTTGTCCTTTCTATATGACACACAACCTTCAGAACCTTCTCGTTGTGCTAATGTCTTCTCCTCCCATTGCAGGCAGTCCCCAGACTCCACGTTGGTTTGGTTGAAATGTGGCTTCACTTGAGGAACCTTAAACGAGAGCAAAGTGAGATGTTTAGGAGAACAAAGAGGATCATTAGCAGAACTGCTGCTTCTCTCCAAGGTGCTTCATGTAGCATTGACACTGGGAATTAGCTTCTTATATTAATATATGCTATCATATATCAGCATCTAAATTAGTTTTGGTCACATCGGTTTTCTTGGGCAATCTACACTCCACTGCCTCCTCTGTACTGCTAGGCTTAGTGTTTGCTTATGTCCTCATAGACATGGGAATGGTGTATGAATGAATATAGAAGTTGGGTCTGAGAAGGCTTGCTGACGCTACTGTGTAATGTAATTTTAACAAACCACCAGGTATAGGACTTTCTATTCACCTTAGAGAGGAATCATTATCCTCAGGAAAAGGATAATCCCCCCTAAAAAAGCATTTATGGCTTTCATTTGGCTACATTTAAATGCCTCCATTTATAAATGAAATACCTGTAGTTCTTCTGGTAGGGCATGTAGAGGAAAGACCTTGAAGGTGTTGTTTCTAAGGCTTCATGGAACACCATAAATTGGGTGGCTCTTTGTTTAGGCAAGAGATAAAATATGGCTGAATGCATGTCAAGGATAGTCTCATGAATAGTGGGGCATTCTCACCAGCTGGGAATTAATCAAGTCCTTCAGGTAAGAGGCAGTAGGAACCCAGAAGAGCTCTGGGAACAGGTTGGAAAGGACGTAGCAGGAGAAGTACAGGACAAACGGGACAGCAGCAAATGAGTAATGTAAGAAACAGGCCGAGGTCATTGTGGTGTCTCTTTGCCATGACCAGTGGTGTAACTCCCTCATGCCGGGCCACCCCCACCAAAAAATCTTCTGTGGGGCCTAACGCTTACAACTACAGTAACCTGCACCACCTAGTACATGGCAACCCACCCTGCTTTCCCCACCAGCTTACGACACTCGATTTTAGGCACGAAAGCACCTGGGGAGCAGGGATAGGAACAGGGCAGGCGGCTGGTTACTATAGTTTCTACAACCATAGAGGAAGCAGACCCTGCGGTCTGGGCCACCCTGTTCCCCTGCTTCCTCTATAGTTACACCACTGGCCATACCCTTCCATACTCCCAGTCAACCCCTTCTCCATCTAAAGGAAATACTGGAGAACTTAACGTGGCTACAATGTAAATATGTGTTCAAGCCATGGGACAAGGGTGACCAGCAAAGAAAAGGGGTGCAAAGCCATCAAACTCCCCAAACATTGGCAGAGCTGATACTTAAGAGGAAGGGGAGGGTTTATATAACATGAGATCAGTAATGACTGACCAATAAGGCAGCTGGAATTCATCATGCCAAATGACAAAGCCAGTGGAAAGCTTCTTGATGGACAGGGATGTGACCTTAAATTCTAGCAGGTATGAACTGTGGGTGCCCAAAGGTTGTACAACTACAACAAAACAACAGTTGGTCGGATGCTTGGGTTTGTAGTACATAGTGAAGTGCAGTGGTTCTGGAAGTTCACAGAATACACTCAATATGCTTAGAGATACCAGAGATAATACCTACCCCAACAGCCAGGGCCAGACTGGCAATTTGTGGGTTCTGGCAAATGCCAGAGGGGCTGGTGTAAGGTGCCATAGACAGTCATTATTTAGTGGGCTGGTGGGGGCTTTTTGGGCCTCAGTGTGAGCTTTTTGGGCCTCTGTGTACCTGAAATGCCAGGGACTATGTTGATTCCAAGTCCAGGACTGCCAACAGCTTAGAACAGTAGCAGTAGACAAAGGTTATCCCATCCCTTATTGTATAAGGAAACCCGGAGCTGAAAAATACATTTCAACTATGGGACAGACTACTATCTGAAATATTTAAAATATTTAAAAAATGTCTAAAGCACTTGAATAGATCCCTTGTTAAAATATCAGTATAGAGCGGACAAAATGTCAGTATGAAGTAGAACCAACCATGAAAATGGGAGTGCATATCCCGATGCATATTGGCTTTGCCTGTCACCCACCGGCCCTGCCACCCCAATTTTGCTCCCTGTTCTGCTGCTTCTGAGGCTTATGAGTGATATTCCAGTTGGAGATGCACCGAATCCACTATTCTGCCGAACTCCTGATTCCTTCGCGAAAGATTCGGCCGAATACTGAACTAAAACTAAATCGTAATTTGCATATGCAAATTAGGGATGGGAAGGACAAAACGTTTTTTACTTCCTTGTTTTGTGACAAAAGTAACGCGATTTCCCCCCCCCCATAATTTTCTTATGCAAATTAGGATTTGGGTTCGGTTTGGCCAGGCAGAAGGATTCAGCTGAATCCAAATCCTGCTGAAAAAGCCTGAATCCTGGCCAAATCCTGAACCAAATCCTGGATTCAGTGCATTTTAATTCCAGTAGAGCATGCAGTAGTAAGGATTTGTGTGTTAAATTACTTACAGAGGGTAACGGGCCTGTTGCTGCCATTGACTGGGTGGGAGGGTTAAATTAGGGTGACTCCTGAAAAATGCAGTTGACTTGTATGCTCCCCAAATTCAAAAATTATCCTCAGCTAGGGGGTATAATAAGAGGTAAAGGAGTTAGTGGTGATTAGAAGAGGAAGAGGGCGACAGGGGGTCTGTGGTGTGTTGTCCAGGCAGTAGTGGGTGGGGGTGAGGGTGCTTGTGAGTGAGCAGTTGGTAGGGGAGCAAGCAGGTATTATCGCCTTGTGTGCTTATTCAGTGTCGGACTGGCCCACCGGGATACCAGGAAAACTCCCGGTGGGCCCAGATGTCAGTGGGCCCTCTTGCTTCTTAGTAAACTTTGGAGAAGCCGCACACCACACACTCCCATAGGTTCTTATCCTGGTGCCCAGTGATAGAGGAATCGGCCGCCTCACAACAAGGGTAAGAAGAATTTCACCGGCACACAGGAGTTTGTCAAGGGGCGTGACCCCGAAACGTTGCACTACTGCATAATAAAATTGCAAGGGCTTGCCCTGCTACTGCAACTCCTGTGTGCCGGTGAAATTCTTCTTACCCTCTTGCTTCTAACCATTTAGCTTATTTCATGGTCATTCCCCATTCCTTTATGGTAAAAAAGAGGCTTACTAATGGAAGTATAGTATAGTAATAATAATAATAAAAAATAGTAAGTACATATAAAAGACTAGGAGAACCTTTCACAACACCACATGGTATGACAGGGAGCTGCTGCTGGGGACTGATTTTGTCTGTGAAGCGGACCACCTGTTGAGTTCGGCGGGAAACCCGCAACGTCCAACTACTATGGGACCCCCCAGGAGTCATCATCTTAACCGATTGTTTACCGATACTATCTCATAAATTGCATAGTCTCTAATGTTCTAACCTGCCGCCTTCGGAATTTTTAACGGTGAGTAGTTTTCAGTGTCTGCAATTGGGGGATTGCTTCTCTGGTTCTTTCCACTGCAATCACTTGGCATGACTTTCGATTATTGTTATTGCTTTTACTTTCTATTATTGGAATCTGTACTTGGCACTGACTGTTTCTATTACTATTCTTTTCTGTTTCTTTTACTTTTGTTTCGAACTATTTTGTCTGTATTTTAAAACAAATAAAAAAACATTTGTTAAAAAAAAAAAAAAAAAAAAAGACTAGGAGAATAAAGAGTTTGACTTCAGAGAGGAGGAATAATAGTTTGCAAAGTGAGCCCATTGTCACGGTTTACCGATGGGCCCACCATCTAAAGTTTTCTGGTGGGCCCCTGGCATTCCAGTCCAACACTGTGCATACTACTTGGCCAAGTCCATTTATACTTTAAAGGGGGTGCTCACCTGTAAAAGGGTGGTTCACCTTTAAGTTAACTTCTAGTATTTTATAGAATTGCCAATTCTAAGCGTCTTTTCAATTGGTCTTTAGTATTTATTTTTTATAGCTTTTAATTATTTGCCTTTTTTCTTCTGACTATTTCCAGCAGAGTTGGTTACAATTAGCCATTCTGTAACATACTGTACTAACAATTAACTTAAAGGTGAACCACCACTGAGTAAATAATTGCACACATGGGAAAAACTCTGCTCATTTATCCCAACCTGCTTTTCTTTCAGACGTGGGACAGAGGGTGTCGGAACTCAACGACCGCTTGCCACCACGGATGGAGGCCATTGAGCAGCAAGTAGTCAGGATTCAGGGGAAGGAGGAGAGCGCAGAGAGAAGCGACCAGCAAGATTCCATGAATGGAACCCAGTTGTGCAAGACTGCAAATCATATGCCCCTCCATTTAAACCAGGCCAACACCACATGCCCAGATGGCCAGAGACCAGTCGGGAACATGGTGTGTAAAACCCAATGTGCCGGAAGTAAACGGGACAAAATCGGCCTTCACAAACTCTCCCACAAAGTGGCCACACTGACTGAGTTACTGAACGGCCACAATGAGCTCTTGGTGGAACTGTATGAAAGACTGACTGCACTGGAAATGCTGCAAATCCCACAAAGAGGGGCAACGCCACCCGCATAATAACAAACATACAATTCTGCATGAAGATTTTAGGCAACTGTCCAATATACATGATGATAAATGCTCAGTTGTTTCAGTCAAGAAAGTATACAGCTAATAAAGGCAGTATCTGTTTGTACTCCTGCTATTGTCTGCACTGCTGGTTCTGACTGCAAATACTATTGAAACCTTGGCGACAGTGGTGTAACTAGATGCTACTGGGCCCCAAGAAAAATAATTTTAGGGCATATCCAGAGGTTGTCTTGCTTTTAGGGATGCACCGAATCCACTATTTGGGATTTGGCCGAATCCCCGAATCCTTCATGAAAGATTCGGCCGAATACCGAACCGAATCCGAACCCTAATTTGCATATGCAAATTAGGATTAGAAAAGGAAAAAGTGGGAAAAATTCTACTTTTGTGACGAAAAGTCACGTGATTTCCCTGCCTACCCCTAATTTACATATGCAAATTAGGATTCGGATTCAGTTTGGCCTGACACAAGGATTCGGTCGAATCCGAATCCTGCTGAAAAAGGCCGAATCCTGGATTCGGTGCATCCCTACTTGCTTTATTAATATATGTTGAAGTTGCTCATTAATTAGGGACCCCCTATACTTCCTGCCCCCCCCTATTATTTCTGGGGCCTTCCTATACTTCCTTCCTTTGTATTTAAAATTTAAGATAAACAGGTCTCTTGGGAGAACTTGGACTTGCTGCTCAAAGGGCAAGTCACCTTCATTAGCAAAACTGTAATAACACACAAAAACCACAGAATTGTGTTCAAACATTCATAACCTGCCAAGTTTTGTAAAATGGACATGTAATTAGGGTGTGTGGCCACAAAAATGGGAGTGGTCAAAAATTGCGCTCCGCTCCCTCTTTTGGTTTGGAAAACATTTTTTACTTCCTTGTTTTGTGACAAAAAGTCACGCGATTTCCCTCCCCACCCCTAATTTGCTTATGCAAATTAGGACTCGGGTTCGGTTCGGCGGGCAGAAGGATTCGGCCGAATCCAAATCCTGCTGAAAAAGGCCAAATTCTGGCCAAATCCCAAACCGAATCCTCCAAAATGTTGGGAGATACAGGCCCAGATTTGTGGAAAGGCCACCAAGGCCTATTGCAGCAGGATTTTATAGGGCAGCTTGAAACCTAACTACACCCACATTGGTTCGGAAGCTCTGGGGCTGATCATGAGATACAATACAAACTTCTCATCACCAGTGCTCCCGACCTAATGATGAAAATGTGTGTATGTGCACAAATGAAGGAGAGGGGACAGGGGAGACAAATGAGAGCGGGGCCTAGGGGTCTATGTAAATCCAGTCCTGGGGAGAAATGATAATGTACACAACACAAAGGAGGAAGGAACAATATATAATACACAAAAGCCATGAATATCCTGTAAATTATATCTTATAAACGGTGAGTTCTGATGTCATCAGTTATAAACGATGAGTTCTGATGTCATTTCTGTCACATGACTCACTTAAATTTGTGTATTATAATAAATAAAGTACCCCATTTGCAAAATATCAGGATATTAGAAGTTACCTCGGAGTTCCATGATCTGTATAAAAACACTCCGCCTTCGGCCTCGTGTTTTTATATGGTCATGAAACTCCTCGGTAACTTATAATATCCTTATATTTTACAAGAGGGGGTACTTTATTCACTATATAATGCACAAAAGTCATGGATATCTTGTAAATCTTATCCTTATAAACAGTGAGTTCTGAAGTCATCAGTTATAAACGGTGAGTTCTGATGTCATTTCTGTCACATGAATCACTGAAATTTGTGTATTATAATAAATAAAGTACCCCTGTTGCAAAATATGAGGATATTAGAAGTCACCATGAAGTTCCATGGCCTTGTGTTTTTATATAGTCATGAAACTCCACGGTAACTTATAATATCGTAATATTTTACAAGAGATGGTACTTTATTCACTATACAAAATGTGAGGACAGAATTTCAGGGCCAATGCTGGGCCCACAGTGAAACTTTGCAGATGGAAAAGAAATCATTTTCACCTCATAGTCTTAAATGAAGCCAGAAAACTACAATTCCCATTAAGCAATGCGCCGCCCGAGCATGAGCCTCGCAGGGAGCCGTAGCTGGCACTGTGCTCGTTTCACGTGAGAGCCGATTGCAGAGAGCAAGGAGGTCACATGACGCTAGAGGCAGCTGAGAAGAGCAGAGAGGCAGAAGGAGTGAGCTGCTTCCCATTAGGTCTGTCACTGTCGGGCCCAGCTGTCTGCCATGGCCAATGTAGCTAAGAAGGTGTCCTGGTCGGGCCGGGAGCATGTGGAGGAGGACGGGGAGAACACGCCGCTTCTCAATGGGACCAGCTCTGCTGCTGCTCAGCCAGTCAGACAGGTGAGAAATGGCTTGTCTAGAGGGGGGACTGGCACAGGATTGGGGAGTGTAAGAGGCAAGTTTGGTGGCAATGAGAAGGACTTGGTGTTAGACTGGCAAATGGGAGCAGGGGGGCAGCAGGAGGTACAGCAGGAGGAACTGCCTGAAGAACAGCAGGAGGTACAGCAGGAGGAACTGCCTGAAGAACAGCAGGAGGTACAGCAGGAGGAACTGCCTGAAGAACAGCAGGAGGAACAGCAGGAAGAACTAGAGGAATAGTAAAATAAGGGAAGTGTAAGGAGCTAATATGATGGGGGAAAGGGAGGAGATGGACTGGGGGTAAGTGTTGGGGGCAGGATATGGAACTAGGCTTATAGGGGTAATGGAGGGTTAAGGGGGTAGAAGGATTAGGCATAAGAGGGGGATAGTCTATGGCCTATAAACTGTACTTCCCCTACACCCGGTGTTGCTGTAACTGGTCGCTCTGCATTCACTCATCAGTATGAATATTGTCCTTATCATATAAAAGGCAGGCATTGAGTAATGTGTATGATTTGCTGACAGATAACTATACTGCACTGCAGAGGCTCAGGCCTTTCTGTTGCGCAAACCGACGCACTAAACTTCCTTTTTAGCAACTTGTCACTATTGGGCTCCAGCCGTGTGTCCGGAGATCTGCTGCTCACTGCTCTCAACTCTGAACATGCGCCACAATCATTCTCTTTTTTTAAAACCGTGTAGCAGCAGAAGTTCGTTTTTCTTCTAGGTCTTCTGCTATATTGTGTCCGGAGTCACTAACAGCAGTGCACAGAAACTAAACTGTGTAATCAATGTGTATATTCTTTATATCTCATTTCTGTGATCTATACCTGTTGACCCTAAAAGCAACGAGACTGCGGTTAAGCTTAGAGATGTCTGATGTCTGTGTTCAGAAGTGGAGTTCCCAGGCCTAGGAGGACAGAGGATGCTGGGAGTTGCAGTTATTTCTCGTTCAGCTTGTTGAATGCAGTTTTAAATCATTTAATTGGTTTCAGGATTGGACGGCAAGTAATACATAAGCACAGGAGCCGCAAGCTCTTGCAAACTACATCTCCCAGCATTCTCTTGTAGCTAAATGATGCTGGGAGTTGTAGTTCCCAGCAGCAGCTGTAATAGGATCACAGATGTAAAATATACTTCCGTACTCTCTCTTCCCTATGAAACCTTTGTGGCACAGAGAGGGTGTGTCGGCTTATATCTAGGTACTGGCATTTGGCAGGGCATGGCAGTTGCGATGGAGATCTGGCATCTGTCCTGCTCTGGATTAATCTTACAGTCCTTCAGTCCATTGACGCATCCTCGGAGTAATAAGACTGGGGCATATGGACTAATAATTTAATATACTCACGTTACCTAATGTTCCATTTTGTTAGAGACCAAGGTAAAGGGTAAATAAAACTAAAAATGACGTTATGCCCAATAGTCATTCTAATATACACGCATTACATATTGTCACTGGTTTTATTACATAGTTATTTGTTAATGCAATTGCTGTTTGGAGACTGACCATTAAATCAAAGTAAGCAGCGCTCTGTTAATCAAGCTGGTTTATGCTGCATTATTTCAGGAGTCAGAACCAGCAGTGCAGAGAATAGTAACCGCCAGAAAGATACTGGTGTCAATGCACGCATAACTGTAAAAAACAGTGGTGTTGGTTCCTTATGCCGATAAAGTCAGATTCTGGGTCATGTGATACTGGTCTCTGTGTTTTGGGACAATGGGGAAAGGCCTATTTTCCAAGGACGTCCCACCCCCCACTAATTAGTCAAGTGAGCAGTGATTGTGTTTGCACATCCCAGTCTATTTACTCACACTCAGGGCAATGTACACGCTGGTGTTAGTGCAATTACCCTGTGCCAATGTTAGTACACACTGGGTCATGCTTTAACCCCTCATGTGCTGTCTCTTTTTGCAGTCCACCCCCCCCCCAATAGCTTATGCACAGGGCGAACATTTTAGCCAAAACCAAATGCTCTGCTTCAGCCCACTGTTTGTCCAAATGAAAGGAATCTTTATAACCTACTAAGTTAATTTAGGGTGCACATCCCCTTTAATTTGTTTGGGAACAAAGTGCTGCTTGCCTGTTTGTTTATAGGAGTATTAAGACCTAAAAACCTAAAACAACTGTACCGTGGAGTTCCCTGGAGAGGTCAATCTCTATATGCGCTGAACATTGCTTGTTTTTTGTTTTGTAGATTTTGCTTTTTACACATCAGCATGAGGCTTTAAAAGGGTAGTTTCAATGAACGAACATTTAGGACAGAGACACGCACTGCTATTTCGGGAGATTAGTCGCCCAGCGACAAATTGCTTCTTCTTCGTGCGACTAGTCTCCCTGAAAAAGCCCTCCCGCCGGGTAGAATCTAAATTGCTGGCAGCCTGATGACTAATCGCCTCTTCTTTCGTGAAGGATTCGGGGGTTCGGGCGAATCCAAAATAGTGGATTCGGTGCATCCCTACCACAAACAATAACAAATGAAAACCAAAAATGTGAATGGTCTCAGATTATCACTGTACATCATGCTAAGGGCACACGCTAAGATTCAGGGAAGATTTAGTTGCCCGGCTTCAAATCGCCTCTTCTTCGGTTGACTAATCTCCCCGAAAAGCCTTCCCGCTGGCTAGAACCTAAATCGCCGGTGGGATGGCACTCTGATCGCTTCGTTTTTCGAAGTCCTGAAGTTTCCTCGTAAGGACAGACACACGTGAAGATTAGGGGAGATTTCGTCGCCCTGCAACTAATCGCCTCTTCTTCGGGCAACTAATCTCCCTGAAAAGCCTTCCTGATGGCTAGAATGTAAATCGTCAGCGGGATGGCACTCTGATCGCTTTAGGCTTTCTGAAGTCGCCCGAAATTTCCTTGTGATGCTACTTCGGAAGCGATCCGAGTGCCATCCCACCAGTGATTTATATTCTAGCCAGCAGGAAGGTTTTTCGGGGAGATTAATTGCCTGAAGAAGAGGTGATTCGTCTGCAGGCAACTAAATCTCTGCAAATCTTAACGCGTGCCCTTACCCTGAGGCGTCTTCGGAAAACAAATTGCTCTGTTCCCCCAGAAAAGGCATTTAGATTCTAGCTCGCGGGAAGACTTTTCGGGGAGATTAGTCGCACGAAGAAGAGGCGATTTGTTGCCAGGCGACTAAATTTTCCTGAATCTTAGCGTGTGCCCTTACCCTGAGGCAACTTCAGGTGACTTCGGAAACAGAGGCTCTCCGAGTGCCATCGTACCAGCGATTTAGATTGTAGCCGGGGGGAAGGCTTTTTGGGGAGATTAGTCAACCGAAGAAGAGGCGATTTGAAGCCGGGCAACTAAATCTTCCCTGAATCTTAGCGTGTGCCCTTAGCATGATGTACAGTGATAATCTGAGACCATTCACATTTTTGGTTTTCATTTGTTATTGTTTGTGGTAGGGATGCACCGAATCCACTATTTTGGATTCGCCCGAACCCCCGAATCCTTCACGAAAGATTCGGCCGAATACCGAACCGAATCGAATCTGAACCCTAATTTGCATATGCTAATTAGGGGTGGGAATGGGAAAATATTTTTTACTTCCTTGTTTTGTGACAAAAAGTCACTCGATTTTCCTCCCTGACCCTAATTTGCATATGCAAATTAGGATTCGGATTGGCTGGGCAGAAGGATTTGGCCGAATCCGAATCCTGCTGAAAAAGGCCGAATCCCGAACCGAATCCTGGATTCGGTGCATCCCTAGTTTGTGGTGGTTTACCTTTAAGTTAACTTTTAGTATGTTATAAAATGACCAATTCTAAGCAACATTTCAATTGGTCTTAATTTTTTTTTTTTTTTTAAATTTATATTTTTAGAATTATTTTTCTTTTTCTTCTGACTCTTTCCAGATTTCAAATGGGGGTCACTGACCCCATCTAAAAAAACAAATGCTCTGTAAGACTACAAATGCACTGTTATTGCTACTTTTTATTAATCCTCTTTCTGTTCAGGCCTCTCCTATTTATATTCCAGTTTTTTACTCAAATCAATGCATGGTTGCTAGGGGAATTTGAACCCTAGCAGCAAGATTGCTGAAATTGCAAACTGGAGAGCTGGTGAATAAAAAGCTAGATAACTCAAAAACCACAAATAATAAAAAATAAAAACCAATCGCAAATTGTCTCAGAATATCACTCTCTACATCATATTAAAGGTGAACAACCCCTTTCAGTTACCGGTATTTAGCTTTTCATTCAGCAGCTCTCCAGTTTGGAATTTCAGCAGCTATCTGGTTGCTAGGTTCTTGTTTACCTTAGCAACCAGACAGTAGTTTGGATGAGAGACTGGAATATGAACAGCAGAGGGTCTGTATAAAAGTAACAATAATTAAATTGTAAGCTCATTGAGCAATAGTTCTGGCTGCCAGGGTCAGTGAGCCCCATTTAAAAACTTGAAAGATACAAAAGAGGAAAAGGACATTCTATAACATACTAAATGTTAACTTAAAGGGAACTACACACACACATATATATGTATATATAATTTTTGTGTGTTAAAATAGGCAGAGACCATACCATACCATACACTCCACAAGCCTGTTTCATGTGCTAAGGGAGCACAAATCCTTTTAAATGATTCCCGTGTGTTGGCCTGAGTTGAAGTTCTGCTTTCCATTAATGTCTGTTTCCATGAGATCTTATGCTTAGCACCTGATCCCGATGTGCTGGTCTTTTCCTAGAATGATTTATTAGATATATATAGATATGTGTGTAATGTCTGGCTATGCCAGGCTACGTATGACCAACTCTATAAGTAATGTCTGGCTATGCCAGGCTACGTATGACCAACTCTATTCGTAATGTCTGGCTGTGCCAGGCTACGTATGACCAACTCTATTAGTAATGTCTGGCTATGCCAGGCTACGTATGACCAACTCTATAAGTAATGTCTGGCTATGCCAGGCTACGTATGACCAACTCTATTCGTAATGTCTGGCTGTGCCAGGCTACGTATGACCAACTCTATTAGTAATGTCTGGCTATGCCATGCTGTGTATGACCAACTCTATTAGTAATGTCTGGCTATGCCAGGCTGTGTATGACCAACTCTATTAGTAATGTCTGGCTATGCCAGGCTGTGTATGACCAACTCTATTAGTAATGTCTGGCTATGCCAGGCTACGTATGATCAACTCTATTAGTAATGTCTGGCTATGTCAGGCTAGGTATGACCAACTCTATTAGTAATGTCTGGCTATGCCAGGCTGTGTATGACCAACTCTATTAGTAATGTCTGGCTATGCCAGGCTACGTATGACCAACTCTATTAGTAATGTCTGGCTATGCCAGGCTACGTATGACCAACTCTATTAGTAATGTCTGGCTATGCCAGGCTACGTATGATCAACTCTATTAGTAATGTCTGGCTATGTCAGGCTAGGTATGACCAACTCTATTAGTAATGTCTGGCTATGCCAGGCTGTGTATGACCAACTCTATTAGTAATGTCTGGCTATGCCAGGCTACGTATGACCAACTCTATTAGTAATGTCTGGCTATGCCAGGCTACGTATGACCAACTCTATTAGTAATGTCTGGCTATGCCAGGCTACGTATGATCAACTCTATTAGTAATGTCTGGCTATGTCAGGCTAGGTATGACCAACTCTATTAGTAATGTCTGGCTATGCCAGGCTGTGTATGACCAACTCTATTAGTAATGTCTGGCTATGCCAGGCTACGTATGACCAACTCTATTAGTAATGTCTGGCTATGCCAGGCTACGTATGACCAACTCTATTAGTAATGTCTGGCTATGCCAGGCTGTGTATGACCAACTCTATTAGTAATGTCTGGCTATGCCAGGCTACATATGACCAACTCTATTAGTAATGTCTGGCTATGCCAGGCTGTGTATGACCAACTCTATTAGTAATGTCTGGCTATGCCAGGCTACATATGACCAACTCTATTAGTAATGTCTGGCTATGTCTGGCTGCAGAGCAAAGTGAGTGGATGTTGGGCTATTTACAGTGTTTAAAGATGTAATTGGCCAATCAGGCCTGTGTTTGTAGTGGAAGCACTGGAGCACTGTTGATGTGATTATCTGTATTGGCAGAGAGTCAAGACTGCAGGCACTTACCATGCTGTGTTCAGCGGAACCCTCCCTTACAGTTCATCTGGTTCTGCTGCTCCCAATAAAAACAAAGAACCGGCTCTGAGCAGCTTGTTAATTCTCTCCCAGCTATGCAGCACCAGTCAACTCTGCTGTCAGATTGTTCAACTGCCGCATTACCCCCATTCCCAACTCTTTAAGGACATATAACCACCTGTGCTTTTCTGAGTTCTTTTGCAATGCACATGAATTGTTTTCTCCTTTTTTGTTTTCATGATATTAGCAGTTCAACATTGCTGATATTATGTGTGAAATTGCACTTAGGCTGGCCCCTTCACCAGCAGTGCTGGGGGCCCATGTTGGTAGGGAACAGCCAATAGTTCCAGATATGGTAGGGGAATTGCTGTTTGCAAATTTTTCCTCCTGAGGCCCATGGGTGTTTAGTTTCGTTGCTATAGAAGTGATCTAGTTTTGAGAGAAGGGGGATCCAGCTGTTCGTCTCCATCAGCGGTTGCTATCAAAAGTAGGGATGCACGGAATCCACTATTTTGGATCTGGCCGAACCCCCGAATCCTTTGCAATACCGAATACCAAACCGAATCCTAATTTGCATATGCAAATTAAGGGTGGGAAGAGAACACACCTTTTACTTCCTTGTTTTGTGACAAAAAGTCACGTCATTTGAATATGCAAATTAGGATTTTGATTCGGTTCGGCCGTGCAGAAATATTCAGCCGAATCCTGATGAAAAAGGCCGAATCCCGAACCGAATCCTGGATTCGGTGCTAATGGGACGTGGGCTAAATTGTTTTATCCATTCTATTAGGAAATTCTGTATTTCTGCTCTGATGAAACGAGGAAAGAGAGTCAGGGGATAAAGTGGGGCGCTGAGCTATAAATACTCCTTTTTCCATGTATTGGGTCATATACAGTTCTGAGAGGAACACACTGATTTCCATGACTTCTGACTTCCCCTTAGAAACTTCTCTTTTGTATTCTCAAAAGAACAATCTCTTTGGTCTGTCTGAAATAACGACAGAGACACACTGACGTCTTGAAAGAACTCCTGTCCCTCGTTTTTCCCCTTATGCATATAGCGCCAACATATTCTGCAACACTTTAGAGAGATTATATTTCATTCACATCGGTGTGTCTGCCCTTTTTTTTCCAAACAAATTTCATTCATTCATTTATTTTATGAAGAGATTCTGTGATATGCCACTAGGTGGAGCATGCAATGAAAACCATCGGCAGAAAAGACTTCCTTGGATAATGGCATTGCTGCAAAGATGCATTGAACGCATTTTAATTACTTCCACTTATGGAAAGGTGCTTCCCCCTTGTGTTTATTAGTAGCCCAGGGAGACATTGCTCTCTGCGACTTCAGGAATGGTTCAGAAGTACTTTTAAAGGGATTCTTTGATGATTTTTATGGTGTAGCCACTGCAAATAATTCATACCAATAAGTGTGTTTTTTTGTTGTTGTAATATTGGTGTTGGTGATAGCACTTTAGGATGGAACTGCTTTCTGACAGGCTGTTGTTTCTCCTACTCAGTGTAACTGAATATGTCGCAGTAGGACCTGGATTTTACTATTGAGTGCTGTTCTTAGATCTACCAGGGAGCTGTTATCGGGTTACATTCCTATTGTTCTGATGATGGGCTGCTGAGGGGGAAGGGAGGGGTGATATCACTTAAATGTGCAGTGCAGCAGCAAAAAGTGACTGAAGTTTGTCAGAGCTCAAGTCACATAACTGGGAGCAGCTGGGAAACTGACAATATGTCTAGCCCCATGTCAGACCTCAAAATTAAATATAAAAAAAAAATCTGTTTGCTCTTTTGAAAAACGGATTGCAGTGCAGAAGTCTGCTGGAGCAGCACTATTAACTGATGCATTTTGGGGGAAAAAATTAAAGCATTTCCCATGACAGTATCCCTTTAAGTGATCTGCATGCAATGGGACAGGTTCTGGGCATTTTGTTGCCTCCTCTTTGGCTGTGTAACTTTCCTGTCCTATAAGAAATCCATTCGCTATTTTAGCTTAGCTAGATGGAAGGGATAAGGATTATTTAAAGGGTAGGATTTATTGTTGCACAGTACAATTGGCCATACACAGGCTGGTAAAAGCTGCCGACTTGGACTCTCCAGGCAGTTGATAGTGTATTGGCCCCAATATGGGGCCCTTCTTAAATATCTGGCTCCTCTGCACTGATCTCCAAAAAAGGAGCGTAAATATTATAAGCTGATCTGACCAAATATGGCGGCTACTAGACTGTCAATGCTGGGCTGGTATGGGGGAGCAGGACTGTTTGCGGGGGAGGGCACGGTTGTGGCCATTCAGGAAGGGTAGGGGCTTTGTTTTTCTTTAACTGGGCTCTGATAGGAGTTGAGGAAAAAATGAACTAAACTGAAACGGCCAAATCAGGCAAAGATCCTCTTGGCATGATCTTTCTGTGTGTGGCCCGCTCTGAGGGAACCCAGACTATTACTTCTATCTCTTGCAGCTTTTGAGATGCCCTGGCCACTGATACAGGCTACATTATGTATTATTGTTACTTTTTATTACTTATCTTTGTATTCAGGCCTCTCCTGTTCATATTCCAGTCCCTTATTCAAATCAGTGCATGGTTGCTAGGGTTCTTTTGACCCTAGCAACCAGACTGCTGAAATTGCAGACTGGAGAGCTGCTGAATAAAAAACTCAAAAACCAGAAATAATAAAAAAATGAAAACCAGTTGCAAATTGTCAGAATATCCCTCTCTACATCATACTAAAAGTTAATGTAAAGGTGAACAACCCCTTTAAGAAGCCTGCAGTCGTATGTGCATAAGTGATTGTGTCTAATGTATAAAGAAAATAAAATGTCATAATATTAATTTCCTCTTTATTTCCCCCCTGACAGTATTCAAGTCCGAGCCTGTTCCGCGTTGGCCACCTGAGCACGGTTGACCTCACCGATGAGAACCAAGAGCTGGTGAGTTGTTCAGCACTGTGCGGAAATCCAGCCTGGGGGTCACTAAATGAAATTGCACTGCCATACAGAGTGAACAGATGTGCAAGGCCAGGGTACCCAGCACACTATCTAATTAGCCGAGCCATCGCAGTTCTTTAATTAAATGCAGCAGACTTTTATTCAGTGTTTCTAAATAAAACTTGAAAGTAGTGGGTGGGGAAACATGCTGACACTCATTTAATACCATGGGGGTTATGTAATAAAAGGCACCAAGTTTGCCCAGGAGCAGTAACCATAGCAACCAATCAGCAGTTATCGGTCACCTGTGTTAAGACAAACATATTATAGGTTGCTGCGGGTTACTACTTCTGTGCAAACTTAGTGCATTTTATTACATACATGGGCTAGGATCTTGCTACTGTGTAATATCCAGCTAAACATGTGAATAATCCCCTGAGATTTGCTTATTGGCTATTATAAATGAGGTAGTGCCCCTACAAAAATCCAAAACACTTCTAAGGTCGATTCTGTTCTACGTAAAAAAAGTCGGTAATAATGAAATGGATGAGCCCAACCTTCCCTCACTGCAGCAATGGATTAACTTAATAAATGGTACATTGCGCCTAATTAAACTGACGTACAACGCTAGGGGAACAGCCATGAAAATTTTGGAACCTTGGTTGGATGCCAGCCCTCATGCATCCCTTCTGGTGACTGAACTATAGAATTGCTCCGAAATATATGAAGATAATCGCTAACTATGTTACACGCTCCTCTATGCTTCCAAACTATCACTGTACATACGAAAGAATTGTAAACGCAAGTCAAGTAAATGTCAAGCCTATTTGTGTTGTTTATTTTTGTTTTATGTTTAAACTGCAAAATAAAAACCTTTAAAAAAATAAAATGTGAATAATCTCATTTCCCTTTGTTTAGGAGGAAACAGAACTGACCACCACGTTTACAAAAGAAATCCCCCGCAATGAGAACCTCCTGTCCCTCAAATACGAGGTAGGTCTCTTAGCTCTTCTTTAGTGATCGGTCCCAGTCAAGGATCTGATTGGTTCACATGAGCTGCGCCTAACACATTTCATGCTTCCCTTAGCACTTATTCTAAAGGCGGTGGACCACGGAATACTCCAAGCATTGTGCAGCCGTTCTGTTTCTGTTTTGACTGATAAGTAGGGATGCACCGAAGCCACTATTTTGGATTCGGGCGAACCCCCGAATCCTTTGTGAAAATATTCGGCCAAATACCGAACCCCAATCCTAATTTGCATATGCAAATTAAGGTTGGGAAGGGGAAAATATTTTTTACCTTCTTGTTTTGGGACAAAAAGTCACGTGATTTCACTCCCTGACCCTAATTTGCATATGGAAATTCGGATTCAGTTCGACCGGGCAGAAGAATTCACCCGAATCTGAATCCTGCTGAAAAAGGCTGAATCCTTCCCGAATCCTGAATTTGGTGCATCCCTACTGATAAGGAATAGCTGCTGACAATTACCCCTCCATTTATTTATACATTTATCACCTGGACCCTTCCAGTGCATTTGCAGGTCAGGCAATTATCACTCGGAAGGGCTCATGTCCACATTTCTAAGCTGAATTCCCCCCAAGTGTATTGGCAGGTGAGTTTGTTTCCAGTATTTAGCCATCCACTATACTGGAAATCATTGAAGAAGGGGAATAGCCCCAATATTTAATAAGTTTGCCCAGGAGCAGTAACCCATTACAACCAATAATATGTTTGCTTTTAAAAAGGTGATCAGTCAATTCTACCTGCTGATTGGTTGCTATGAGTTACTGCTCCTGGGGAAAATTAGTGCCTTTTATTAAATAACCCCCAAAACGTGTTAAGCTTGCATTTATCCAGCTTGGGGCTGGTTATCCAGCCTGGAGCAGGAGGGAACAGATAGCTCATCCACCAGCCTACACAGGGCCTACCATTAAAGGGATCCTGTCATCAGAAAACATGTTTTTTTCAAAACACATCAGTTAATAGTGCTGCTCCAGCAGAATTCTGCACTGAAATCCATTTCTCAAAAGAGCAAACAGATTTTTTTATATTCAATTTTGAAATCTGACATGGGGCTAGACATATTGTCAATTTCCCAGCTGCCCCCAGTCATGTGACTTGTGCCTGCACTTTAGGAGAGAAATGCTTTCTGGCAGGCTGCTGGTTTTTCCTTGTCAATGTAACTGAATGTGTCTCAGTGGGACCTGGATTTTACTATTGAGTGTTGTTCTTAGATCTACCAGGCAGCTGTTATCTTGTGTTAGGGAGTTGCTATCTGGTTACCTTCCCATTGTTCTTTTGTTTGGCTGCTGGGGGGGGAAAGGGAGGGGGGAGATATCACTCCAACTTGCAGTACAGCAGTAAAGAGTGATTGAAGTTTATCAGAGCACAAGTCACATGACTTGGGGCAGCTGGGAAATTGACAATGTCTAGCCCCATGTCAGATTTCAAAATTGAATATAAAAAAAACTGTTTTCTCTTTTGAGAAATGTATTTCAGTGCAGAATTCTGCTGGAGTAGCACTATTAACTGATTCATTTTGAAAAATTTTTTTTTCCCATGACAGTATCCCTTTAAGGAAATAGTACAAGGGACCTTTGTATGTTTCCATTTGTTAAGGCTGAACAGCAGGAAATAATGAGGAGACACACACGATACGTGCCCAGATGCCCAGCCAAATTATCAGAATATATATTAGATACATTTGGCATTCTGTAGTGCTCAGGGTATGGTGGAGTTGGGGGTAAAGACGATGGTTAGTTATAACTACTCTTGAGTCTTGTAACAATAGGTTCCTGTTAAATTTATTTGAACTATTTTTCACTCCTGTTTTCCAGAGTTTGGACTATGATAACAGTGAAAACCTGCTGTTTATGGAGGAAGAACGCAGGATAAACCATGCTGTAAGTTTTGTCCTGCAGGACCTCCATTCATACCTCCTCCTTGCATCAGAGCAAAAAACAGAAATCTGAGAGCACAGGCAGCACAGAATTTTCCTCCTTCAGATGCTTCAGTGGCTAGCGCTTGTAATCAGTAGCATGTGGTGTGGCATCTGAGACAAGATATGTGTTTAAAGTGGAAAAAAATGAAAATTTAATATAAGCTTCAACATACTGAAATAAATTTTCTTAATACAATCAATTAAATATTCTGTATTGTTTCTGAAATAGATATTTACTCTCTCAGCATTTGTTCCTCTTCATTCTTTCTTCTGCAGGAATTCGGTGTCAGATAATCATTGACCGTTTGATCGAATATATCTTATAGGGGGCTCCTTTTGCCTAGAAGATGTATTAGAGCTCACTCTATTAAACTCACCAGACATCACGTCTCTCTACATGCAGGATTTGTGCAAAAAGGCAGTTATTTTGTTAGATTTTATTTGTGCAAGAATTAGTTATTTGCATGAGCTCTAATACATCTGCTAGGAAAGGAAGCCCCTCCTATAAGATATATTGGATCATTCATCTGACACCCAACTGCTGCATGAAGACAGAATGAAGAGAAACAGATGCTGAGAGAGGAATAGTGAATATAAACGTGATTATTTCAGAAAAAATTGCCGAATATTTAATTGATTGTATTTACAAAGTTTATTATTTCAGTGTGATGAAGCTTATATTAAATGTTCATTTTTGAGATTGTTCCCCTTTAATTATGGAGCCCACTCATGGGCCTTGTATAACCAAACCTCTGATCCTACCTATGCAATGCATATACGTAGTTCTTGCACAATTTTGTGGAGCTAGTGCTGTGGGGGGGGGGGTCTGAGTTATATAATTAATTCAATGCACATTTCTTGGGTTTATTCCAGGCATTCCGGACAGTGGAGGTAACCCGCTGGGTCATATGCGGCTTGATCGGAATTTTCACTGGACTCATTGCCTGCTTCATAGACATCATGGTAGAGAAACTGGCCGGGGTCAAGTACCAAGTGATCAAAGACAGTATCCTTTCCATATTAAAGACACACAGACGCCCAATTGCATTACTTTGGTCAGGAGCCTATCAATATGCCATATTAGATCTTTACCTATAGTCCTACGTCCGCAGACTTGATTTGAAGATCTAATTTTACCACTTTTAAAGGGGTTGTTCACCTTCCAAACTTTTTTTCAGTTGTTTTCAGATTGTTCCCCAGAAAGGAATACTTTTATCAATTACTTTCCATTGTTTATTATTTACCGTTTTTTCAAAATCTAAGTTTAAAATGTTTCTAGTAGTGATGCGCGGGCCGACATGATACCCATGGGAGGGCGGGTTTGGGCCGACCTTGCACGCTTTGTTTCGGCTTCCGACTTCTGGGTTCGTCTTTTATAGACGCTGCGCCGGCTCGCCCCACCCCTTTTGTGATGTCATGCGCGGCGCAGGTCTACAAAAGGATCCTGGAAGTGCAGACGTGGGCGGGTACGGGCCGAGGGAGGGTTAAGGTCGGGTCCGGGTTGTGGAAATTCCGACCCGCACATCACTAGTCTCTGGTGTTTTGAGTCTGACCGCTCAGTAATTCAGGTGCAGATTCTGAACTGTTACAGTTTTGCAACATTTAGTTGATCCATTTCTCAGCAGCATCTCTGGAGTATTAGCAACTATTGTATCAAGTCTAACAGCTGCCTGTAATGAAACCCAGAGATTCTGCTCAGCAGGGACAAAGATAAGAAATGTATCCACTAAATGTATCAGTTCAGAACAGTTTGGGGGGTCGGCGACCCCAGAGCTGCTTTAGAAGGTGAAAAATTACATTTTACACTTCAATATTAGATAAGCGGTCACACATAGAAAATAGAAAGTAATTGGAAGAAGTCTTTATTTATAGTGATGTATCTGAAACCAACTGAACTGAAAAATAGAGTTGGAACAACCCCTTAAAGGGTTAATTTATTATGCAGGGGCCAGGAAGCAAAGCACACAAGTGGCTACAGCACCCAGTTTTTTTAGGTATTTTGCTCCATTTTTCTTTAAGGGAGAACTAAACCTTAAAAACAAATGTGGCTAAAAATGCCATATTTTATATACTGAACTTATTGCACGAGGCTAAAGTTTCAGCTTGTCAATAGCAGCAATGATCCAGGACTTCAAACTTGTCACAGGGGGTCACCATCTTGGAAAGTGTCTGTGACACTCACATGCTCAGTGGGCTCTGATTGGCTGTTGAGAAGCTAAGCTTAGGGCTCGTCACTAATTATCCAGCAGAAAATGAGCTTCCCCTGTAATATAAGCTGATGCTACAGGGCTGATTATTAAATTCTGATGCTAATTGCACTGGTTTCTATGCTGCCATGTAGTAATTATCTGTATTAATTACTAATCAGCCTTATATTGTGACATTTCTATTCTATGTGTACTGAATATTGTGAGTGGTTCCCTAAGCTCAGTAAGTGACAGCAGCACAGAGCATGTGCAGTGAATCAGCAGAAAAGAAGATGGTGAGCTACTGGGGCATCTTTGGAGACACAGATCTTTACTGCTAAAGGGCTGTGGTTGCCTTGGGCTGGTACAGAAGCATAAAACATAATGTACAACATTTCTAGCTACTTCTTTAGTTAAGCTTTAGGTTCCTCTATTAAATACAGGACTGTACCCCTTTACTGTGTTTGCAGAGATAAAACCCTGCTGTTAAATATGAAATATATGACATCCCTGCTACACGGTTACTTGAAAGGCAGGAAATATGTAATTGGATGCAGACTTTCTGCTTATCCCCCTCTATCCTGTGGCTGCTTGGGGTGGGGGATGAGAATAGGGGGCACATTTGGGTTCCTAACTCCATGTACAGTTAAGCTATATGTATTCCCATAGATACTTTTACCTTTTATGGGGAGAGTAGGGCAGGGTGACTGGGACCTTTACAACCCTATAAAATGTGTTGCCTGCTTACACAGCCATTATACGCCAGGGGTTTGTAATGTGAGAAAGCACAGTAAACACTCTAGTAAATATCAGTGCTGAAACCAACCTTTTCCAGAGACGACAGGCACCAGACAGCACATAAATGATATTGGTGCCCTTTTATGCCACCCTTGTTGCCTTAACATAAACCACAAAGACATTGACAAATTCACAGAGAAAGGAGGCCTGTCATTCTCGCTGCTGCTATGGGCAGCGTTGAACTGTACCTTTGTCATGGTCGGTTCTCTCATGGTCGCCTACATTGAAGTAAGTTGTTCTTTTCTTTTTTATTGCCTAGTCAACCATTCCCATTCAAACTGACAGTCAGCACTGTACCATTAGCCTGTGCTCCGGCCTACAGATATATACATATTAATGCTTATCGGATCAAGCCTGCCTTCCTCCTGAGATAGATGCACTACAACTCCCAGCATGCTCTGTCAGTAAAGCATATACAAGTTTAGGACCCACTGACGAATGGTAGGTTGCGGGGGGTTGTTGGCAGAATGGGAACATTAACTTTTCCCTATTTTATCTTGCAGCCTGTGGCAGCCGGCAGTGGCATTCCGCAAATCAAGTGTTTTTTAAACGGAGTCAAGATCCCACACGTTGTAAGACTCAAGGTACCGGCATAAATATATCTTAAACGCCTAAATGTAAGTTGGTCACAGCGGGGCTCATTCATAAACACTGGGCAAATTTGCGCCTGTGTAGTAACCTATAGCAACCAATCAGTGATTCGCTTTTTTCAGCCAGCTGCAGGTTGGACAGTGAAAGCAATCATCGGATTGGTTGCCATGGGTTACTGCTCATGTGCAAATTTGCCCAGTGTTTATAAATGACCCCCTGTAAGTACTAACAGTGCAGGTCAGTAGCACAAAATCCCAAAGCCATGTGCAATCCTTTGTGCTCTTACATATAGTGAAGGCTCTAGGTTTTTCGTACACTGAAATTAAGTTGAATTTAAAGGGGAACAGTTTTTTTGTTCATCATGCAAAAAAAAAAAAAAAACGGGAGGGGTTGGGTAGAGTTCTCCTTTAACAACCCCAAGGGTTATTGGTTTTCATCTGCATCACTGAGTTAAGGTTTGCTCATTTATATGGTTCCTTATTATTCATTATTATAAAATATAAAAAGATGTGGTTCCTTTATGTTGCTTTCCAGTAAAGTTGAGCACCGAGCATTGATTCTTTGTATTATTGAAGTCGTATTGACATCGCTACACATTTTGGAATTTTGATTAGAATGGCACCATCTAGTGGCCAGGATAGTGTGCGCTCTTGTATTAATGCTTCAAATATGAATCAGAGCAGAGGTGTGTGACATTTATATACTTGTTTCCTTTCTTTTGCAGACGTTAATGGTAAAGGTTGTTGGGGTCATATTATCAGTAGCTGGTGGGCTGGCAGTTGGAAAGGTGAGTTTCTAGGTGCGATTTTTCCTTTACCGCTCCTGTGATTTCCATCCTTGCAGGCCGAATCTGGATTTGGATATGCAGTTTCCCTTTCTGTCCCTAATTTGCATATGCTAATTCACAAATGCAAATTAGGGTTAGGATTTGGTTCGGTATTTGGCCAAATCTTACATGAAGGATATGGCCGAATCCCAAATAGTGGATTTGGTGCATCCCTAGAACTAACAGACTCCCTTTTACAGATTCAGTCCCATTTAGGGCTTTCTCCCAAGCCAAGAAACATACCGTATATACTCGAGTATAAACCGAGTTTTTCAGCATCCAAAATGTGCTGAAAAAGTCTACCTCGGCTTATACTCGAGGCAGTGCAGAGCTGTCACTTTTAATCATTCCTATACCAACAGTACGCTTGGGGAGAGACTGCAATATCACACAGTGCCCTCTGTTGGTTATATGAAGGAATACCAGTGAGCCCTCTGTTGGTTATATGAAAGAATACCAGTGCGCCCTCTGTTGGTTATATGAAAGAATAACAGTGACTGCAATATCACACAGCGCCCTGTGTTGGTTATATGAAAGAATAACAGTGACTGCAATATCACACAGCGCCCTCTGTTGGTTATACGAAAGATTAACAGTGATGGCAATATCACACAGCACCCTCTGCACATGGTAGTGGGACAATGCACACAGTAATCCGTCTGGCAATTCTCTGTCACCATCAACTTTGAAAGAAGTCCGGTAGATCGCTGGGGGGTTGCTTTGGTGGAATGTGCGCTGCTGGGAGACGGCTGTAGTTGTGTCTAGGCTTATACTCGAGTCAATACGTTTTCCCATTTTTCGTAGGTAAAATTAGGTACCTCGGCTTATACTCGGTTCGGCTTATACTCGAGTATATACGGTAGTTGCACATGCCGCTCACTCTGCTTTCTCTGAATTTAGGAAGGTCCCATGATTCACTCAGGAGCTGTGGTTGCAGCCGGAATTTCACAAGGAAGATCGACCTCCTTAAAGAAGGATTTTAAGGTCAGTCCTGGTGTCAAGGTAGAGCACAGGCATATGAAAATGAATCATCTGGGATCCAAGTCTAATATAACATAATGCAATTACCTTTGGACACCGAATTTAATGCAGAACAGGAAGCAGCTCGAATAATCAGAGACTTTCTCTGCTAACAATATGCAACAGCCTCTTTAGTCTTTAGAGACCAGCCCACTCTTAATAAAAGCAGATATACATTGAAGGAAAGCTCTCTGCACTCTAGGACTCTGAAAACATAATAAATGAGTTATTTATGTCAAATGAATCGAGTATATTTTCCCTTTCAATACTGTAAATAATTCAGTTAGTATGTGTGTGTGTGTGCACATAAAGCAGAAATCCACGGTTCTAAAGTGGCTGCTTTTCACCCTGGGAGCACTTGAAGTTTGCGTGGCTGAGACTGCGTAAATCCTCTGTTAAATAAATCTGTCGCCATATGTTAGGAAGTTTTACAGCTATGCCCTTTGCTTAGAAGCCCTATCTTGTTTCAGTGCTTGAAATCCGGGAGACTCATGAGCTTGGCTCTGAATGACTTGTATTCCTCTTTGCAGATCTTTGAATACTTTCGCAGAGACACGGAAAAGAGAGACTTTGTGTCAGCGGGAGCTGCTGCCGGGGTCTCTGCGGCGTTTGGCGCCCCCGTTGGTAAATTTTCTTTCTGCTTTTAGGAAATTTATTGTCAACCATAAAATAACATTTCTCAAGCAGAAAATCAAATTCTTTGTTATATTTGAGTAGTGAAAGCAATAACAAGGTTACAGATATAAAGAAACATTGGGGTAACCGTTATATAGTGCTATAGTTCCAGGGGTACCCAGGACACAAATAAGCACTCACCCCAAATCTCCCCCTAACTGGCCTTCAGGCTGGGCCCCCTTAGCTCATAACAAGGTTACAGATATATAGAAACATTGGGGTAACAGTCACCCTGCTATAGTTCCAGGGGTACCCAGGGTACAAATAAGCACTCACCCCAAATCTCCCCCTAACTGGCCTTCAGACTGGGCCCCCTTAGCTCATAACAAGGTTACAGATATATAGAAACATTGGGGTAACAGTCACCCTGCTATAGTTCCAGGGGTACCCAGGACACAAATAAGCACTCACCCCAAATCTCCCCCTAACTGGCCTTCAGGCTGGGCCCCCTTAGCTCATAACAAGGTTACATATATATATATATATAAACAAATACGAGATTCCTCTGCACTCAACCCATTATCAATATATTTAAGACAGAGACATTTTGTGCATACTGCTACTGAAAAATGCCTTACCCTTTAAACAAAACAGGGATTGTTTGTCCATATATTGCAATATATTTAAGCTGGCCAACTACGTCAAAGTCATCCCATATCTGGCCAGTCCTATGCTCAATTTTCATCTGATTCATTAAGAATTCTATGTTTTAATTATACATTTTATAAAAGGGACGAATACGTTTTACCTGCAACTTACTTGCTGCTTTCGAAAGTAAAACACCCAACCTTGGCTGCCCTTTTATTAGACACCAGTGGGATCACCTGACTATAGTTGGAGAGGGTGGGAGCTACAACATGGAGCTGGTCACTGCTCCTGTAGAACTATAATAAACAAGGGAAAGTTGTGCTCACCACTAGTTTTTAAAATCATTAGGCGGGGGTGCAATGAGGGTGTGACCACAAAATACATATAAACAAATACGAGATATATATATATATATATAAACAGTGGGGTAACAGTCACCCTGCTATAGTTCCAGGGATACCCAGGGCAAAAATAAGCACTCACCCCAAGTCTACCCCTAACTGGCCTTCAGGCTGGGCCCCCTTAGCTCATAACAAGGTTACAGATATATAGAAACATTGGGGTGTCACCCTGCTATAGTTCCAGGGGTACCCAGGACACAAATAAGCAGTCGCCCAAAATGTCACCCTCACTGGTTTTTAAACTTGGGCCACCTGCAGGATCCTATGCCACTTTTGATGTCTGTATTTACAGCCCCCATATCACTGCTCAGATGTGTTACATGAAGAAAGACGTGAGCTATCATTGCTATTTCCTTTGTCTCTATTATATGTAACTTGTGCCCGGGGCATATCACCGGTATTTTAGATACAGGTATTTCCAGTGGTTAATTTGCACTATAACCGGCAGGCGACATACCCGGCAGGCTAGACTAACTTGCTGTTCTGTTCTTTGCCTGCAGGGGGTGTGCTTTTCAGCTTGGAGGAGGGAGCCTCCTTCTGGAATCAGCTGCTGACATGGAGAATAGTAAGTAAGCCATTCCTCTGACATGTGATGCCAGGATTAAATTCATAGTGTTATCACTGTAGTGTCTTACTTAATGAATTGTAAGCTCTCCGGAGTGCTCAGTAGTGCTCGCTAATCACCCCACCCACCATTCTCTTTCATTGGCTACAGAACTGTCAGTCTTTGAGTGTACACATGTACTCATCCATCTGTTGATCTACTTACCTGCAGACCAGCTTACGTGCTGCAATCACTTTTATGTCCACTGTTTAACCCTGCGTATGACTTCTGGTTCATTGACGCAAACAGAAAGGCACTTTGTTAGTTCTGTCTTTGTTTCCGCTCAGTAGACTCTCCCTTTCAGCGTTGGGTGAAGTAGTGTATTTAATGTGGTTACAAAGTGATGCTTTCTGAAGGACCGACCCAATGACCGGTTTGTTCAGGATTCTCTTTTTCTCTGTAATAGTAAAACCTTGTTTTTCATCCAAACTACGATAGAATTAATCCTTATTGGAAGCAAAACCAGCCTATTGGGTTAATTTAATGTTTAAATATTTTTTTAGCAGGCTTAAGGTATGAAGATCCAAATTACATTAAGATCCATTCTGTATAACAGCTCCCATACCTGTACTGTATTAATCGCCTTACAGTGACTTTCAACTTGCCCCCATAAGGGCCCAAAGCATTGGAGGGGTTGCCCGGTCCGAGGGTCATGTTAGGGGCTTCATCACCTACTGTAAATGATAAGGATATTAGAAGTCACTGAGGGGTTCTGTGACCATATAAAGACACAAGGCTGCAGGCTGAGTTATACAGGGAACTCTGAGTATCACTCATGTATTATAAGGGATAATGTACCCCCTACTGTAAATGATAAGGATATTAGAAGTCACTGAGGGGTTGTTCTGTGACCATATAAAGGCACAAGGCTGCAGGCTGAGTTATACAGGGAACTCTGAGTATCACTCATGTATTATAAGGGATAATGTACCCCCTACTGTAAATAAGGATATTAGAAGTCACTGAGGGGTTGTTCTGTGACCATATAAAGGCACAAGACTGCAGGCTGAGTTATACAGGGAACTCTGAGTATCACTCATGTATTATAAGGGATAATGTACCCCCTACTGTAAATGATAAGGATATTAGAAGTCACTGAGGGGTTCTGTGACAATATAAAGGCACAAGGCTGCAGGCTGAGTTATACAGGGAACGCTGAGTATCACTCATGTATTATAAGAGATAATGTACCCCCTACTGTAAATGATAAGGATATTAGAAGTCACTGAGGGGTTGTTCTGTGACCATATAAAGACACAAGGCTGCAGGCTGAGTTATACAGGGAACTCTGAGTATCACTCATGTATTATAAGGGATAATGTACCCCCTACTGTAAATTATAAGGATATTAGAAGTCACTGAGGGGTTCTGTGACCGTATAAAGACACAAGGCTGCAGGCTGAGTTATACAGGGAACTCTGAGTATCACTCATGTATCATAAGGGATAATGTACCCCCTACTGTAAATAAGGATATTAGAAGTCACTGAAGGGTTGTTCTGTGACCATATAAAGGCACAAGGCTGCAGGCTGAGTTATACAGGGAACTTGAGTATCACTCATGTATTATAAGGTGTAATGTACCCCCTATTGTAAATGATAAGGATATTAGAAGTCACTGAGGGGTTGTTCTGTGACAATATAAAGACACAAGGCTGCAGGCTGAGTTATACAGGGAACTCTGAGTATCACTCATGTATTATAAGGGATAATGCACCCCCTACTGTAAATGATAAGGATATTAGAAGTCACTGAGGGGTTGTTATGTGACCATATAAAGGCACAAGGCTGCAGGCTGAGTTATACAGGGAACTTGAGTCTCACTCATGTATTATAAGGGATAATATACCCTCTACTAAATAAGGCTAGTAAAAGTTCTGTGACCATATAAAGACACATTTTCTTAGCTTTCCTTTTTTAAAGAACCATTTATTTAAATAAACCAGTTATTTTAATTGTGTCCTCCCGAACATTATACATCAAGGTTCATGAACCTGGCTGCTGAATAACCACTCCCAGCATCCATAGCTAGCCCATTGGAGTTGGGAGAAAATCAGATGGAGCTGGAGCTCATCAGGTCAACTTATCTTGTGATATTTATTGGCTTTCCTGTAGCTGAGTCATCTCTTAATAGCCAGGGGGCTAACTTGTTCCAACAAAACAAGCTGTGTGTGTAACTGGTAGGGCAAATGATGCAACTTTCTGATGGAGCTGCTGATAAGAAGGATAATGTGACTTGTCCAGGGTCACAAGAACGGCCTGATGATTGTAGTCTACACAGTGGCACTACTCTGTTATCTATCATTTCCCAACATGCACTCCAAGGGGTTTTTATTTCACAGCCTCCTCTTGGGGGATTTTCCTTCACTTTACACGTCCAGATTATTTCTATATAATAAGGGACAGCGCTCTATTCTGTCACTCTAAAGCTGTATATTTTAAAGGGGTTGTTCACCTTTAAATTACCGTATATACTCGCGTATAAGCCGAGTTTTTCAGCACCCAAAATGTGCTGAAAAACTCGACCTCGGCTTATACGCGGGTCACCGGCCGCAGATACGCTCCTTCCGCGGCCCCAACACACCTCCCTCCCAACCCGGAAACGTCAAGGCAACATGACGGCGAATTAGAACGCACGTGGAACGCGGAAGTAAGGTAAACGCGGCACATTGTTGCGGACTCAAGTTCTTGCGACAATGGAGGAGGATTGCAAAGCGAGGGATGGTTGGCGGAAGAGTTTATTGTCCTGGCTGCCGCACATACAACTTACTACTGGGGTTGTTCTGGCCGTGTTGATTTCTGTAGTAGTTTCGACTCCAGATAAGATAAGAACAATGATGTGGGACCACGGTTTGATTTAGAGCCTGGCTCGCCGGGATCCACAACAGGTATTTGCTTTGGCTTAAGTAGTTCTATGCGTTGCTACAAAATGTTGTGCGTTAAATAACTGATTCCCAGGAGGACCTTATTTCGGCTACACTCGTGTTCTATTCTTTTAAAGTGGGATTTCCGGCCTAACATCATTTTGTGTTTCTCTTCATAAGGAAGAAACTCGTACGTTAGGGCTTCAGAAATAGATAAACAAATGTTACTTTTAGAATACAGGTATTCCTTTAAAAGCACCAGTACCTAACCAATGCAGCTTTTAGAAACCTTCCAGTCTTTCATTATGCAAAAAGCAACTTTTGTACTTTAAGAGTTAGCACAAGAACTAAATAAGAGCTGATTTTTTATTTTTAGGGGTTCAACATGTTGGTCCTCCTTGGCTCCAAACTTTTGTCCTGAAACTACTAAACCCATCACAGTGCAGTGAATTAGTTTTTGCCTGAAGTCTCTTCCTGATTAGATAGATTTCTATGCCATAAAACATGATTACACATTTACACATTCACATTTTGAAATCTGACATGGGGCCCCTAGGCTTATACACGAGTCAATACATTTTTCCAGTTTTCTTAGGTAAATTAGGTACCTCGGCTTATACACGGGTCGGCTTATACACGAGTATATACGGTACCTTTTAGTATGATGTAGAGAGTGATAGTCTGAGACCATTTGCAATTGGTTGTCATTTTTAATTATTTGAGGGTTTTTGAGTTACTTAGCTTTTTATTCAGCAGCTCTCCAGTTTGCAATCTGGTTGCTAGGGTCCAAATTACCCTAGCAACCATGCATTGATTTGGATAATAGACTGAAATATGAATAGAAGAGGCCTGAATAGAAAGATAACTAATAAAAAGTAACAATAACATGAAATCGGCATTTGTTTTTTAGATGGGCCCCCATTTGAAAGCTGGAAAGAGCCAGAAGAAAAAGGCAAATAATTCAAAAACTATAAAAAAAGAAATAATGAAGGCCAATTGAAAATTTGCTAAGAATTAGCCATTCTATAACATATGTACATACATAAGTTAATTAAAACGCAAACCATCCCTTTAAAGTAGAAAAAAAGTTACAGAGACAGTTTATTGCCAATAGATTAGTCACAATAGTACAAGCTAGAATGCTATTTTTATTCTGTAGAATACTTTACCATACCTAAGTAAACATCTCTAGAAACTCTCTCTGTTTGTTTAGGATAGCAGCTGCCATATTAGCTTGGTGTGACATCACTTCCTGCCTGAGTCTCTCCCTGCTCACTTATAGCTCTGGGCTCAGATTACAACAGGGAGGGAGAGAGGAACAAACTGAGCATGCTCAAGCCCAAGCCCTGGAGGTTTATGCTGAAAACAGGAAGTCTGATACAGAAGCCCATGAGTACACAATAGAAATGCAGTGTTTCTTTTGACAGAGGACTCAGAGCAGCATTACTTTGAGGGTTTACTGGTGTATTTATATAGACCTTTCTGATAAAGCTTACTTAGTTTTAGCCTTTCCTTCTTTAAGGTTTTACAGAATACATACACGGAGTCTGTCTAGTGGCAAGTACAAATTGCTGATTGGTTGCTACAGCAACTGCTCTTGCCCTGTATAGCGCTTATGATGGCAAATGAGCTCTATGTTACATCTATAAATGGTTTACATTCTCTGCCCTCCTCCAGGTCTGCTAATCAGCTGGCTTCTGCTACATTGTTCAGGAGTCAGAACCAGCAGTACAGGGGATATAACCAGCCAGCCAGGCAGATTCTGCTTTCAGTAAAAATTACATGTACAGATCACTGTAAAACCAGTGCAAATATGTAATGAATGTATAATGGCAAGTGGCTTAGTATAATATTTCCCCTTTATATCCTTACTCTGGGGAAAAATGGCAGATGTTGGCTGTTTAGATTCTTTTTGCTCTGAGTATGGGGAGGAAGGTATAATATCCGCTGTGTGTGTGTCTTTATAAATTGTCTTAAAGAGGCAGGAAATGTAATTTCAGCCTCTGTTGGCTTTAGGCCCATAAATGTTATTTTATTGCTCTGTGCTTTATTGGCCGCCACGAAAGTAAGCGGTTTCAGTAGCACAAAATGATATTTAAAGGAAAATGTCTGGCCAAAACCACAATGACTGTCACTGTTCTACCAGCTGGCGATTGCGTGGCTTGTCCTTTCAATGGAGGGGCAAGCTGGGGCTAAACCTGGCAGACGATTTATAGGGGAATTATATCCGGTTTGTGAGCAGTGTGATAAATGGTGATTGATGCTTTCTTTTTTTCCTGCCCAGACAGCCTCATTTATGTGTTAATTTATGGTTATACATGTAGGCAGGAGCTGCCATACTGCTTCTTGGCAGGGAAAGCAGTTACATTTCAATCCATAGCCCCTTCCAGTGGCCAAATGCTTTTTTGGGATGCTTTGAGCCCACGGCAGCCTGGCAAGACTAATACAATAGGCTAATGCTTCCCTGCAACAGGCACAGAAAGGTAGAACATGTTCCATCTGCTGGGTGGGGTCCAGTAAGTTAAAGGACCAGTAACGTCAACATTTTTTTTTTAAAAAAATTTGTTAGTATACATTTAAAAAAACAAAACACCAAGACAAATTAAACTTTAAAATCACAAAGTCTTTATTAAGAAATAACTTACCGAATCTCTGCTTGCGCTCCTCTTCGGAAAGCGATCGGGCGATCCATTGTATGGCACTCGATTTCTCCTCCCTATGTTCTTTATAGGAGATAGCCAGGGAGGAAAAATCGAGCACCGCACGATGGATCGTCACCATGTCCCCTTTTCTGAAGAGGAGCGGAAGCAGAGTTTCAGAAAGTTATTTTTTAATAAAGACTTTGCGATTTTAAAGTTTAATTTGTTTTGGGGTTTTTTTTTTTGATGTTACTGGTCCTTTAAAGGAGTTGTTCACCTTTAAATTAACTTTTAGTCTGATGTAGAGTGTGATATTCTGAGAAAATCTGAATGAGTTTTCATTTTCTATTATTTTTTTTAGTTATTTAGCTTTTTATTCAGCAGCTCTCCAGTTTGCAATTTCAGGACTCTGGTTGCTAGGGTCCCGCTTACCCTAGCAACCAATAACAGCCTGGAATATGAATAGGAGAGGACCTGAATAGAAAGATGAGTAATAAAAAAAGTAGCAATAGCAATAAATGTGTAGCCTTACAGAGCAATTTGTTTTTTTATAGATGGGGTCGGTGACCCCCATTTGAAATTTGGAAAAAGTCAGAAGAAGAAGGCAAATAATTCAAAAATTATATAAAAAAAAAAAAAAGTGAAGGCCATTTGAAAAGTTGATTAGAATTAGCCATCCTCTAACATACTAAGAGTTAACTTATAGGTGAACCACTCGTTTAAATCCACCTGTCTTCTTTTAAGATTAATCTGCCCAGTGTAGAAAGTGTCGCCCCTTAGACAATTGTGTGTTTTCCTTTCATTCCCCTGCTATTAACTGCTTTCCTCTCTTGCAGTTTTTTGCCTCCATGATCTCCACCTTCACCCTGAACTTTTTCCTGAGCATTTACAACCAGAAGCCCGGCGACCTCTCCAATCCCGGCTTAATCAACTTCGGCAGGTTTGACACAGATGTGAGTGTGTAATATTGTTTTTATCCAGCGTTGTGATAATAAGAATGTTCTATTCACCTCTAGCTTGGTGAGCTTGCTCTTAAAGGACAAGGAAAGCCTCAAAATAAGGTGTTACTCACCATATAAGCACAGGTTCAGCATGCATTATAGTAACTGCAGCCTATATTAATGTAGATAAAGTAATATCCTTTATAGGTGTGTGCCTGTTTGCATATTTATATGGGGAGGTTACATTTATGTGCAGAGCCCACACCTTGTGATTGCTGATTGCGTATCCCCCTTTAGCTCATAACAAGGTTACAGATATATAAAAACATTGGGATAACCGTCACCCTGCTATAGTTCCAGGGGTACCCAGGGCACAAATAAGCACTCACCCCAAATCTCCCCCTAACTGGCCTTCAGGCTGGGCCCCTTAGCTCATAACAAGGTTACAGATATATAGAAACATTGGGGTGTCACCCTGCTATAGTTCCAGGGGTACCCAGGGCACAAATAAGCCCTCACCCCAAATCTCCCCCTAACTGACCTTCAGACTGGGCCCCCTTAGCTCATAACAAGGTTACAGATATATAGAAACATTGGGGTAACAGTCACCCTGCTATAGTTCCAGGGGTACCCAGGGTACAAATAAGCATTCACCCCAAATCTCCCCCTAACTGGCCTTCAGGCTGGGCCCCTTAGCTCATAACAAGGTTACAGATATATAGAAACATTGGGGTGTCACCCTGCTATAGTTCCAGGGGTACCCAGGGCACAAATAAGCCCTCACCCCAAATCTCCCCCTAACTGACCTTCAGACTGGGCCCCCTTAGCTCATAACAAGGTTACAGATATATAGAAACATTGGGGTAACAGTCACCCTGCTATAGTTCCAGGGGTACCCAGGGTACAAATAAGCATTCACCCCAAATCTCCCCCTAACTGGCCTTCAGGCTGGGCCCCTTAGCTCATAACAAGGTTACAGATATATAGAAACATTGGGGTGTCACCCTGCTATAGTTCCAGGGGTACCCAGGACACAAATAAGCACTCACCCCAAATCTCCCCCTAACTGGCCTTCAGGCTGGGCTCCTTAGCTCATAACAAGGTTACAGATATATAGAAACATTGGGGTGTCACCCTGCTATAGTTCCAGGGGTACCCAGGACACAAATAAGCACTCACCCCAAATCTCCCCCTAACTGGCCTTCAGGCTGGGCCTCTTAGCTCATAACAAGGTTACAGATATATAGAAACATTGGGGTGTCACCCTGCTATAGTTCCAGGGGTACCCAGGGCACAAATAAGCCCTCACCCCAAATCTCCCCCTAACTGACCTTCAGACTGGGCCCCCTTAGCTCATAACAAGGTTACAGATATATAGAAACATTGGGGTAACAGTCACCCTGCTATAGTTCCAGGGGTACCCAGGGCACAAATAAGCACTCACCCCAAATTTCCACCCTAACTGGCCTTCGGGCTGGACCCCCTTAGCTCATAACAAGGTTACAGATATATAGAAACATTGGGGTAACAGTCACCCAGCTATAGTTCCAGGGGTACCCAGGGTACAAATAAGCACTCACCCCCAAATCTCCCCCTAACTGGCCTTCAGGCTGGGCCCCCTTAGCTCATAACAAGGTTACAGATATATAGAAACATTGGGGTACAAGTCACCCTGCTATAGTTCCAGGGGTACCCAGGGCACAAATAAGCACTCACCCCAAATCTCCCCCTAACTGGCCTTCAGACTGGGCCCCCTTAGCTCACAACAAGGTTACAGATATATAGAAACATTGGGGTAACAGTCACCCTGATATAGTTCCAGGGGTACCCAGGGCACAAATAAGCACTCACCCCAAATCTCCCCCTAACTGGCCTTCGGGCTGGACCCCCTTAGCTCATAACAAGGTTACAGGTATATAGAAACATTGGGGTAACAGTCACCCTGCTATAGTTCCAGGGGTACCAACCAGTGCAGTTGCCATTATCTGCTCTGAACTAATTACTGATTGGTTGCCACGGGTAACTGCACAATTGCTCTTATGTAAAAAAATAGCCCCAGTCCTTCAAGAATAACTGGCTGAACAGATTTTTTTTGTTACCTAAAATATTTTTCTTTACAGGAGAACAGCTATCAGTACTTTGAGCTTCCAATCTTCATGTTTATGGGAGTAGTAGGTAAGAAACCATTGAGTTGCTGTTCTCTTCAGACAAAACATTGCTCATAGGGTACGTTGCTCTTTCTGGTTAATAGTATAAATTCCAAATGACTATATTTGATCATTTATAAGACTATGCTGATTGGCTTTCCTGCTAATCCCTGTAGGTCCAGTACAGAACATTTTCTCAGATGTCTATGTTGTGTATGCCCCCCTTTAAAATCGGTGCAGGATATACTTGGGAAATCAGAAAAACATGTTTTTTTTTTAAGAAGAAGAGGAGCGCCTGCCTGGGGTGGGAAGTGAGCAAATAGAATTGCTGGGGGTGTCCCCTTTAACAGCTGTTTTTATTAATTGTATAGTAGAAACAGTGCAGCTTGACTGTGTAAATCTAAAGTGGCAGCCTCTCATCTGCCGGCACCCAGAAAGGATTCGAGTGCATAAGCCATTGTGAGCCTGACTGGAGCCTACATGTTCTTCTGTTGTTCTTGTATTATCCATGCTGCTTATAACACACTTTGTTCCCTTTATGTTCCATGGTCGGGTGCAGGCGGCATGCTGGGAGCTCTGTTCAACGCCTTAAACCACTGTCTCACTACCTTCAGAATAAGGTACAGTCAGACTCCTTCTGTTTAACCCAGTTCTGCTGAATCAATCAGCCGTGCACTTAATCCTGTTTATGTAATGTCTCTGCAATGTCCATAACCCTCCTGTGCTGCTGCCAGAACCCTGTGTTATACATTAGCCTTCAACCTGGACCTCCGCTTCCTCTCTCTCCCCCTAGGCAATTGCATAATGGTTCCTATTATGTTTCCTTCTCGCTCAATGCTGGGAACAGTGTTTAGACTTTAGCATCCCTTTGTTTTTATTTAAAAAAAAAAAAAAAAAAACTGAATTTTGAAATAATAAAGGGGTTCAATCAGGGTCTGTTATTGATGCAGAATCACAAGGGGGCTTGATCCAGGAATTGTGGCTGTTCTGTGATCCTTGTGGGCATTTAAATATCGTGGCAACGCAAGCAGTTTCCTTTTGGGGAATGAACTTAATTGCCTCCCCCAGGATTCCTGTGGTTTTCAGACAAGTGTAAGCCATCAGAAATAATAACAACTGGCAGACTGTGCCATCCTGTTAGGATTCAGTGGGAGTTGTGGAACGGAGCAGGAGAATTAACCTTGCTGGAGGCCAGCTGCTGTGTAGCCATAGGGGCAGCCATTCAAGCACAGGATACACAGTAGATAACAGATAAGTACTACTATAGTTTATATAAACAAGCTGCTGTGTAGCCATGGGGGCAGCCTTTCAAGCACAGGATACACAGTAGATAACAGATAAGTACTACTATAGTTTATATAAACAAGCTGCTGTGTAGCCATAGGGGCAGCCATTCAAGCACAGGATACACAGTAGATAACAGATAAGTACTACTATAGTTTATATAAACAAGCTGCTGTGTAGCCATGGGGGCAGCCATTCAAGCACAGGATACACAGTAGATAACAGATAAGTACTACTATAGTTTATATAAACAAGCTGCTGTGTAGCCATGGGGGCAGCCATTCAAGCACAGGATACACAGTAGATAACAGATAAGCACCATTGCTACACAGCAGCTTGTTTATATGAACTATAGTAGTACTTATCTGTTATCTACTGTGTATCCTGTGCTTGAATGGCTGTCCCCATGGCTACACAGCAGCTTGTTTATATAAACTATAGTAGTACTTATCTGTTATCTACTGTGTATCCTGTGCTTGAATGGCTGCCCCCATGGCTACACAGCAGCTTGTTTATATGAACTATAGTAGTGTTTGTGAAGCAAACGCATCAGTTTTACCAGTGCAGGCAACAATTCATGTAGATGGGCCATTCAAACCTGCCCAGTCTGTGAGCTACATCTTGGCCATTGATAAGCCTGGGAGATGCCTATCTCTGCACACTGTATCCCTTCTGTATGGCGCTCAACTGTCCTTGCTAAACTAAAATTCCCAGCATACACTGTGCTGTGCTCCAAAAATATGTAAATCCACAAAAGCTGGAGAGACCAAACTAAGTTTGATGTTCTAGACTCCTATTGATGTATTATGTCTTTCCCCAGGTATATGCATCGGCGCTTCCTGCAAGTGATAGAAGCCATGCTGGTGGCAGCCGTTACAGCAACCGTGGCTTTCGTGACCATTTACTATTCCACCGACTGCCAGCCACTGAGGCAAGATGATACCGATTATCCTTTGCAGGTAACCAATAGAAATAATTACCATTATAGTGTCCTCGCTGGGGACACGGACTTGATTTAACTACTCTTGTCAAAGCCAGCCTATGAGTTTGGTGGCACCATTGATGTTTAAATTGTTGTTGCTTCCAGTTGACGGCAATTGCAGGTGCCACCAGTATCTACTAACTCATAGCAGTTGCCTCCAAATAACTGCTGGAGTCCTATGCCTATCCCTAGGATTTTACTGAGCAGCGGCCATCAAGATCAGCTGCTTCTTATATGAGGGTGGTCAAGTGATATCCTTTGTAAAATATTCCTACCTTTCTGCTTTCGGCAGCTGTTCTGCTCAGACGGTGAATACAACGCCATGGCATCTGCATTCTTCACCACACCAGAGAAAAGTGTCCGTCGCCTCTTCCACGATCCCCCAGGTCAGACTTATGTGTAACTTTGTCAGCCTTCACTAGTTGCCGCTACTCTGCATATTCTTGAACTTGAATTGTCTAGGACTCTAGACTAAAAAGGGGTTGCAGTTTGTTTACAGAGCATATTTTTTTAAATGGGGTCAGTAAACCCCCATTTGAAAGCTGGAAAGAGTCAGAAGGAGGCAAATAATTCAAAAACTATAGAAAAATTAATGAGGACCAACTGATAAGTTTGCTTAGAATTAGCCATTCTATAAACATTAACAGCCCTTTTAAACAGGACCTAAAGGCAAACAATAAAATCCAATATTTACTTTCGTTAATGAAAAAGAAACCTATCTCCAATATACTTCAATTTAAAAATGTCTACCGTTTTTATGAGAAACCTGACAGTATGCAGTGAAATTCTCCCTTCGTTTACTTGCTCTGACTGCTGTGGATAGGAAACTTCAGACGGTCCCTAACTGCTGTGCAGGGAAACAATCATATTTTCAAACAGCAGGGGGAGCCCCACCCACCTTACTTCCCAGAACTCAAGCAGCTTTGTTTGTTTCCCTGTAGAGCAGTCGGCGACTGTGTAGAGATTCATATTGGATTTTATTTTTGCCTTTACATCCCCTTTACTGTTTCCAGATTTAAACAGATAAACTGGGATTTTCATTGAAGGATTATTTTGCTGCAGCCACTGGTTCTGCAGAGTTGCAGAAAGTTTGTATTAAACAATACAATCCGCATTAGATCACATGACAACACAGGACCCAGTACAGTCTGTATATTCTGATTATTAATCAGTCTTGCTGTATCTGCTTCTGGCAAATATTATTTTATTATTGTGCTGTTTTGATAATTTATGACGATCCCTAAATGTAACCTCCCAACTGAAGCCCAGACCACACTGAGCATGTGCACAGTCTTGGTCTTGCAGAGATGTATAACAAAGTTACAAGATGGTGACCCCCTGTGGCCAACTTTTGAATAATTCCCCTGTGTATTTTTCCTTCTAACAGGTTCTTTCAACCCTCAGACGCTGGGCATGTTCACAATCCTGTATTTCTTCCTGGCCTGCTGGACGTACGGACTGACAGTGTCTGCTGGTGTTTTCATCCCTTCCCTGCTGCTTGGGGCTGCCTGGGGCAGGCTTTTTGGCATTCTATTAACAATCGTTCCTAATGGAGTTGTAAGTACCTATACAGCTGTCCTAGCATTAGGGATGTACCGAATCCACTATTTTGGATTCGGCCAAACCCCCGAATCCTTTGCGAAAGATTCGGCCGAATACCGAACCGAATCCGAACCCTAATTTGCATATGCAAATTAGGGGTGGGAAGGGGTAAACATTTTTTACTTCCTTGTTTTCTGACAAAAAGTCACTCGATTTCTCTCCCCGTCCCTAATTTGCATATACAAATTAGGGTTCGGATTCGGATCGGCCTGGCAGAAGGATTTGGCCGAATCCTGCTGAAAAAGGCCGAATCCTGGATTCGGGGCATCCCTACCTAGCATGATAATAGTACTTATGTTATATGTGTGCTCTACCTTGAGCCCTGGTGCATCTGCATGTTAGGAGCCATTTGTAATTTTGATATGACGGATTCAAATTGCTCGGAAAATGGCATTTGTGACCAGAGAAGAGTCATCTGAAATTTCCCCAGTTAATTCTAAGCAGAGCAACATAACAAGACTCTCCTTTTCTCATAAAATTAAATTTCAGATGACTGAAATGAACACCAGGTGGTGCTGTTGTTTCGAATTCAGTATAATAGCTGAATAAAAACGGCTAATCTCTTAAAGGGGATCTATCGCGAAAAAATGAAAATTTAATAGACGCCTCATCTCACTTTTTAAATATAATCAATTAAAAATTCTCTACTGTTTAAGAAATAATCAAGTTAGTCTTCAGTATCTCACACTCCACAGCCTGTCACTCTTCATGCTGAGGTCTGGGTCCGAGTTTGATTGACAGGTAGGTCTAATACGTATTTTAAGAGGGGGCTCCTTTTCTTTGCATAATAACTCAAATAACCAACTCCAGCACAATCAAAAGTTAACAAAGTAACATACTCTGGCAAACAACCTGCACGTAGAGAAACAGGATTTCCATCAGAGTTGGTTATTTTTTACTGAGTGAGCACCTAAATTAAGGGTGCAACCCCCCCCCAAGGATGTTTTAGACCTGTCAATCAAATACTGACTCCACCTTCTGCATGAAGACTGAATGAAGAGAGACCGGTTGCTCAGAGAGGGAGAGTGAAGAGTAACTTCATTATTTCATAAATGGTACAGAATTGTTAATTGATTATATTTATAAGGTTTCAGCAAGATGAAGCTTATATTACATTTTCATATTTGCAATAGGTCCCCTTTGAAGACTAGCAAATAAAAGGAATGTAAATTGCAGAAGTGATAGCAATTCGACTTTAAGTTGTTCCAAGATTTACTTTAAAGGAGAACTAAAGCCTAACTAAAGGAGTAGCTAGTAATGTTACACATTATGTTTTGTGCTTCTGTACCAGCCCAAGGCAACCACAGCCCTTTAGCAGTAAAGATCTGTGTCTCCAAAGATGCCCCAGTAGCTCCCCATCTTCTTTTCTGCTGATTCACTGCACATGCTCTGTGCTGCTGTCACTTACTGAGCTTAGGGACCCACTCACAATATACAGTACATATAGAATAGAAATGTCACAATATAAGGCTGATTAGTAATTAATACAGATAATTACTACATGGCAGCACAGAAACCAGTGCAATTAGCATCAGAATTTAATAATCAGCAAACCTGTAGCATCAGCTTATATTACAGGGGAAGCTCATTTTCTGCTGGATAATTAGTGACGAGCCCTAAGCTTAGCTTCTCAACAGCCAATCAGAGCCCACTGAGCATGTGAGTGTCACAGACACTTTCCAAGATGGTGACCCCCTGTGACAAGTTTGAAGTCCTGGATCATTGCTGCTATTGACAAGCTGAAACTTTAGCCTCGTGCAATAAGTTCACTATATAAAATATGGTATTTTTAGCCACATTCATTTTTAAGGTTTAGTTCTCCTTTTACCTACACGTGCTTCAATAGAAGTGATATACTTGTAGCATTAGAGGAAGCCGTTTATCTGTACGTGAGGCTTTTTTCCATTTTGGCTTGAAAGGCCTTTTAATTGTTTTGCCTTGTGCGCTTCACAGACATGGGCCGACCCTGGGAAGTACGCTCTGATGGGAGCGGCAGCTCAGCTGGGTAAGTATAATAACATTTGGGCAAATGGACGGTATTTTCTATTTATCTTCCAGTTTTCCCTGGGATCCTTCAACTCTTTCCACTTCAGCCTTCCTTTTACTGCTGTCTATTTGTACAGTCACTAAAGCACAGCCAATCAGTGTTTATTTCTTTACCCAGTGAGCTTTGCTATATGGCATCTATTGCCCCCCACCAGGCCATTATATTCTGGCACAGCCTAGCAAATATTTCTTTAAATATTGTCTTCAAATATTTTATTGGCTGTTTCACAGTAAACGGCAAGACCATAACAACATGACGGCTACTTCCCTGCAGAATCGAAATCGTATAACAAGTAACACTTGAGATCAAAAAGAACTAGAATATGAAATAAATGAGTCCACTCATTTTTAATCAGTTCTCGAGCAAAATAGCAGCAATGTGAATATGTGAAAAAGAATAAAGTAGAAAAATAATTAATCAGAAATAAATAATCCAGTGGAAGATAGAGGAAAAGGAAACCACTGTTTTCAGGAAAAATTAGATTCCCGAATTGGCATATGTACCACATACAAAGAAAGAGGAATATTTGATCCCTGTTTCTGGAATCACAAACCTCAAAATAAAGAGACCATGTAAGCTTGAATGACTCTGTTATGGTATGGTATGACGTGATGTCTGTTACTGAAGGAGATTCCATTTTTAGCCAAAAATGATGCTTTTTTTCGAAGCGGCCATTATCAAAGTAACATTTTATTGGCACCTGTACTGTATTCTCTCCAGGGTTGGATTAGGAGTAGGACCCCTTGACTCCCCATTAGTAGCATTAATTACAGAACACACATCTTATGGGAGGATTGGAAGATGATGTTTTCTATATATTCCCACTATAGCACCGAACTGCTACTCCCAGTTGCTTCCAATTAAAAGATCAGCACCAGACAGAGGGTAGCAGGTTGGGCATATCGTTCTTTCCCTGTTGGACTGGGTGTATGACATTCTTCATGCCTCCAGTTTTTTTATTTAAAATAAGCATTTTTAATGACCAATCTGTTCTTTCCCGCTCCCTGCAGGTGGCATTGTCAGGATGACATTAAGTCTCACCGTCATTATGGTGGAAGCCACAGGAAACGTCACCTACGGGTTTCCCATCATGCTCGTCCTGATCACAGCCAAGCTGGTGGGGGATTATTTTGTTGAGGTAAGACAAATGCACAATACGTTCACACTCTCCATGTTTGCATTTGTTCTTGTGCATGGGATCTGCCATGTTGCTTTCAGCAGAATGGCGACGTTTCATTGCGAGCTCTATGGGCTGCACCCACTGCATTGTAAACATGTCAATATGGGTGCCACAGCAGTTAGCATTGCTGCCTTGCATCACGGAGGTCCTGGGTTCTGTTCCAACTATATGGCCGGTGGGTGACAGCTTGAGCTGACAGATGACTACCTGCTGCTGCAACAGATGGCTTCTGCACATTAATCATAACGCAAAACATTTGGTATTTCCACCAGTGTTTGCTCAGCTTCACTTTCTCCTGTCACTGCCTTAAATCCTTTACTTTGCCTTTATCTGACACTCACAGAAACCTGTGCTGATTTAGACCCTCAATTAGATTGTAAGCTCCAAGGGCAGGGCCCTCCTTCCTCCGTTGTCTTTTATCATGTGCCACATAATCTCTGTTACTATGGATATTTATTGCAGTGTTTGGTCCCTGTCAGGGCTGCCATCAGGGGGGCACAGGGGGTACAAGTATACCGGGCCCGGGCATAAAGAGCAGCCGGGCCCCCCTTGGTAGGGCCGAAAACGTGGCATCTCTTCAAAAGTCCTGAACCTCCGAAAAGCCGAAGTCCCGAACTGCTGAAGTCCCAAAAACAGCCGAAGTCCCGAAGCTGCAAAAAAGACTGAAGTCACGAAAGGAGCCGAACTTGAAGTCCTGAAGCCACGGAAGGACCCAACGTCACGAAAAGAGCCAAAGGGGGGGGCCTGGCTTTGCTGCAGTTTTTGAAACAGCCAGGCCCTCCTTGGTAGGGCCGAAAACGTGCCACCTCTTCAAAAATTTTGAACCGCTGAAAAGGGGGGCACAGGGGGTACAAGTATACCGGGCCTGGGCATAAAGAGCAGCCGGGCCCCCCTTGGTAGGGCCGAAAACGTGGCATCTCTTCAAAAGTCCTGAACCTCCGAAAAGCCGAAGTCCCGAACTGCTGAATTCACCAAAAGAGCCAAAGTCCTGAAGCCTCGAAAAGACCCAAGTTCACGAAAAGAGCCAAACTTGAAGTCCTGAAGCCACAAGTTCAGTTCTACTGAACACCAATGTGTGTTTTTTAATTTTTTATGGGGGGCCCTGGCTCCACAGTTTTTTTTTAACTTATAGGGGGGCCCTGACCATCAATGGCTTTTTATAACTTGTTTGTGGGGGTTTACCATTTTTAGCGCTGATGTCTGTGTGGTCTTTTCACTGTGGTGTGGGTGGGATCTGGGGTGGGCAGGGCCCAGGGAGCCCTGAAAATTGTGTTGTACGGGGCCCAGTAATTTCTAATGGTGGCCCTGTTCCCTGTTATTCTACTGCAAAATTATCCAGTGCTTTGTATGGAGTAGTAATGAAGAGCCACACAGTGCTTCTAAAGGGAAAGCTAAACCCTATGCCTATCTTTGTCATTTTATATTTGTTTCAGGGTCTGTATGACCTCCATATCAAGTTGCAGAGTGTCCCATTCCTACATTGGGAAGCCCCTGTGACGTCCCACTCTCTGACTGCTAGGTGAGTTCCTCCAGACTGGTGCACCGAATTGGGTAAAAGGGGGAGTCCTTGGCATAATATCAGATTTATCAAGGGTCAAATTGAAAATGGTTGACTAGGGAGTTATCCTATTTTTTAAAAAAAAAATTTGAATTTGATTTTCAAGATTTAGCATACTCTGCCCCTTTAAGAATTTGTATTTGACTATTTGCCACCTAAAACCTGCCGAATTGCTGTGTAAGTCAATGGAAGAGGCCCAGGGATCAATTTGCAGTCTTCCTGTCGTTTGATGTCAAATTTTCGGGTTGTTTAAACCCGTCCAAGTTTTAAAAAAATCACATTTTATTAATAAATTTCGACTAGTCACTTTTCAAAATTTATGGGAGTTTAAAAAAAAAAAATTCTACCCTTGATAAATGTACATTTATTATATGATTTATTCATAGATGTGGTGCCTGCCAATCACGTGTAGTTCACAGAATTGTATCCGGGTAGCATTTATTCATCTATAAGGGAACACTGCCCTCTTGTGGTGTAATGATCAATAAATCAGTGTTGGCCTGCTGGCTGCCCTATAACAGTTTGAGTCATCCTAACTTAGAATATCTATCATTTTATGGGGCAATAAGAGGATGCATTATTCTGCTTTATCCAGATAACCCCCAGCAGATTCCTCCAGGGGCATGTTTATTTAGAATTGCCAGCTCTGGTGGCTGCTACTGTACTGAACCCTGTCTCATAGGAGTCCTAGCGACAGATGAAAGAGGGTCCGATTGATCTGTTTCATGATTAACTGTATCCTGTCTGGAATATGGGACCCATTGGATGAATCCAAGTGTATAGTGCTGGGGTTATGTGTCCCTAATATCCTTACTGATTGCAGGGAAGTCATGAGCACCCCTGTTGTTTGGCTGAGGAGGAGAGAAAAGGTTGGCGTCATCGTGGACATACTCAGCGACACATCTTCCAATCACAACGGCTTCCCTGTGGTTGAAAATACAGTGGACAGCAGCCGGGTAAGAATAGACCTGAGTTCTGTGCAGCCCAGTGCTTCTCAGCTGAGTGTCCATGATTGGCTGACTGGGGCTACAAGAAATAGAGACATTATGCCCTTCCTTTGAGAATGTCACACCAATATGGCAGCAGATGGCTACACCACAGTCAATGATTTGCTGCTACAGAAATATAAATAAATGGAAGCACAGAAAATTTAGAAGCACAAATGTGTCTTCTGCTTAACCACTTTCTATTTCTCCCTCTGTTCTAGCCCTCCAGGCTATGTGGGCTGATCCTCAGGTCGCAGCTGATTGTCCTCCTCAAACACAAGGTAAGGAAATAGTATCATATGCCGGGGACCGACAGATTATGTCTCCGATATGGACTGATCTGGCTGCGGTAAAACTACAACTCACAGGATGCAAATGTCAGGTCATCGGAGGCCACAAGCTAAGCCACAAGGCTGTATATGAATAATTTGGGGCAATGGGTGGGAACATGGCTTTTAGGCATCAGGGGGTTTGAAAAGAAGTGAAACCTGAGCCTGCACCACCCAGCGAATACCAACCTTGTACTGTACTGCAGGTACTACCCATGGATGCAGGACTGTTCATTTACTCCTACACAATCGTTATAGAGGGGCCTGCACTCCAAAATTCTTGTGTTGAAAAAACTCATTTATTTATCACTGGTGCATCCTATAAATAAAAGTTTTTTTCAAGACAAGAATTTGGAGTGCGGGTCCCTCTATTAGAATTGACCCAGCCCCCACAAACGGATATTGGAGTTAGAGTGCAGGTACCTACTTGAGACCAGGCCTCAGGGATAACTTTGGCTGCATTCATTATATGAATTTAGTGTGGTATGTAATAGGGATTGAATCCAGACCTTGCTCAGTACTAAGTGCAGCCCAGACCTTTGCTATTAATAAGGGAAGCGCCTAATCCAGGATCCAGGATTCACTTCAGGATTTGGCCTTTTTCTTCAGGATTCGGCCTTTTTCTTCAGGATTCAGATTCGGCCTGAATTCTTGTCCCTGGCCGAACTGAATCCTAATTTGCAAATGGAAATTAGGGGCAGGAAGAGAAATCGTGTGACTTTTCATTAGAAAACAAGGAAGTAAAAAATGTTTCCCCCCCACTTTTTCCCTTTCCCTAATTTGCATATGCAAATCAGGATTTCGGATTTGGTTCGGTATTCGGCCTAAATTCACCGGGGATTCAGATGAATCCCAAATAGTAGGTTGGGTGCATCCCTTTTATTAATGCTTTCCTTCCTCCCCGGTGCAGGTGTTTGTGGAGAGAGAAAATCTGAGCCTGATACAGAGACACCTAAAGCTGAAAGATTTCAGGGACGCCTACCCACGCTTTCCTCCCATCCAGTCGATCCATGTGTCTCAGGATGAGAGAGAGTGCCAGATGGATCTCACGGAGTTTATGAATCCCACTCCATATACAGTACCTCAGGTGCGTAGCTATTGCCACATCCTTGCAACGGGGGCTTCATTTCTTCTTTTGCACTTCAGCATTCAGATTCTACAGATTCTTTATATAGTGACCAATCAAAGACTTGGCCTGTCTAGACTTATTCAGCAGCTTATTGGACAGTGTATGGGGCTTCCAGATGAGTTGCTTGGATGCATTCCTCTCCTAACTGATCTCCCTAGGCCGCCATTGTGATCTGAAGCTCAGTTGGTGGCCATTTTAAGATCCTCATACTTCCACCAAACAAGCAGAGTTTAGCAGGTCTGCCCAGCGTAAGTTTAGCTAAACTCTGTTTTCCTATGCGGAATCTTATAATCCAGTTTGCCAAAAGTAAGAATCCAAATACAACTTTAGTTGCAAACGTCCAAATTTCCGCTGGCAGCGCTGGAAAACGTATCCACGGGAGACGGTAGGGATAATATCAATATCTGGCTTTATTTAAACATACATAGTGGTATAATAGCAGTGGGAGTGCTAAAAACTAACGCGTTTCGTGCCCCACACACTGGGCACTTCTTCAGAGTTCAACAGAAGTGACGTAAAAGTTCAAATAAATAGCTGTGTTCACACGTGTTGTATATTAATCAATTAATTAGTATACATAGTGCTTGTACATATTGTTTCACCTTTAAATTATGAAAAGGTAAAAATTTAAAGGTGAAACAATATGTACAAGCACTATGTATACTAATTAATTGATTAATATACAACACGTGTGAACACAGCTATTTATTTGAACTTTTACGTCACTTCTGTTGAACTCTGAAGAAGTGCCCAGTGTGTGGGGAACGAAACGCGTTAGTTTTTAGCACTCCCACTGCTATTATACCACTATGTATGTTTAAATAAAGCCAGATATTGATATTATCCCTACCGTCTCCCGTGGATACGTTTTCCAGCGCTGCCAGCGGAAATTTGGACGTTTGTATGTAAATGCTCGGTTGAGTGTTGCCAAGATACCGCGATAGCTGCGGAGGACTTGGGAGAGCGCAAGGAGTGGGGAGAGCTCCGCCATCGGCTTCTCTTTTTTTTGTTATTAGTGACAACTTTAGTTGACCCGTGATTCAAAGACGTACAAAATCAAGTGCATTGATCTGGTTTGGCCACTGGACCAGGGATCCCCAATTTTTTTTTCAACCATCAGCCACATTCCAATGTAAAAAGAGTTGGGGAGCAACACAAACATGCAAAACATTCCTGGAGGTGCCAAATAAGGGCTGTGATTGGCTATTTGTTAACCCCTATGTGGACTGTCAGCCTACAGGAGACTCTGTTTGTCAGTACAGCTGGTTTTTATACAACCAAAACTCCAAGCCTGGAATTCAAAAATAATCACCTGCTTTGAGGCCACTGGGAGCAACATCTAAGGGGTTAGTGAGTAACATGTTACTCGTGAGACACTGGTTGGGGATCACTGCACTGGACACTCAAGATTCAGCCGAGTCTGAATTCTGCCACAGGAGCTGGGATTCATTCTAATCCCACATTAAATCCAGTAGTCGGCGCATCACATAAAACTCACTATATAGTACTAAAGCGAACTCTATTCTATTCCTAGTACAGCTGCTGTGCCTTTAGTGAGCCATAGATGTCGCCACTGAGCAACACAACAAACAGTTCTTACAGCAGTTACTAATCATAGAGTAACATAGAGTAGCAATTTGACTCAATACTATTTGGGAAGCAAACCAGCAGAAAGTTGATTAGTGTATGTATGTGTGTGTGTGTATGTATATATATATATATATATATATATATATATATACACACGCACACTTGGATGTTTTACACACATTATCTTTTATCATTCGTTACAGGAAGCCTCTCTACCGCGAGTATTCAAGTTATTCCGTGCCCTCGGCCTCCGGCACCTCGTTGTGGTGGACAATCATAACAGAGTAAGAACATGCACAGTATCTATCCCTGTAGTACCCACTCACTCTTTACTACTGATCACTACTGATCTTTGTAGGGCTCCCCGGCCAGTCTCATATGAATAGCTATGTGCGCGAGTTATTAAAGGGGAACTGTCGCTAATTTAATATAAGCTTCAGCAAATAAGAAACTTTCTAAATACAATCCATAAAAAATTCTGTACCGTTTCTGAAATAATCTAGCGTCAATTCGCTAGCGTTGGGCATTTTCGTTACTTCGCGAAACGGACGCTGGCGTAACTTCGCTAGTGTAACTTCGCACCCTTACACCTGGCGAATTTGCGCAACGGACGTAACTACGCAAATTCACTAACGCGCGCTTTGTTCTGAACGCTACCTTTTACGCTAGACTTCCTTCGCCACCTCAGACCAGGCGAAGCACAATAGAGTAGATAGGGATTTCTTCAAAAAAAGTTAAAAATTTTTCTAAGTCCCAAAAAACGCTGGCGTTTTTTCTGTATTATGGGTGATAGGCTGAAAGAGATTGAAAACATTTTTGGGGCTCCCCTCCTTCCCCCCTACATTTCCTAACTCATGGCAACTTACCTAGACAGTGGGCACATGTGTAGGGCAAAATAAAAATTTATTCGATGTTTTGAAGGTTTCCCAGGCATTTGTAGTGCTGCTACGTATTCCTCCATTGAAATTTGAATTTGGCGCCGTATGCAAATTAACCATCGCTAGCGTAACTTCGCTTCGCGAATCAATACTAGCGCAACTTCGCATCCTTACGATATCCCTGAGCACAACTTCGGATTTGCGAAGCACTGGCGAAACTACGCTTGGCGAAGTGTGGCGAAGTTACGCCTGGTGCAACTATGAATCTTAGTGAATGTCCCACAATATATCTTATAGGGGGGCTCCTTTTGCCTAGAAGATGTATTAGAGCTCACTCTATTAAACTCACCAGACATCATGTCTCTCTACATGCAGGATTTGTGCAAAAGGCAGTTATTTTGTTAGATTTTGTTTGTACTGGAATCAGTTATTTGAGTGAGCTCTAATACATCTGCTAGGAAAGGAAACCCCCCTATAAGATATATTGGATCATTCATCTGACACCCAACTGCTGCATGAAGACAGAATGAAGAGAAACAGATGCTGAGAGAGGAATAGTGAAGATAAACTTGATTATTTCAGAAACAATACAGATTATTTAATTGATTGTATTTAGAAAGTTTCTTATTTCAATGTACTGAAGCTTATATTACATTTTCATTTTTGATAGTTTAAGACTCACAGTGATAGGCTGCATCAGCAAGTGTCATGGGGAAGGCTGTTGCTCTTCTCTTTGGTATCCAGCTTTAGGGCTCCAACATTGCACATCTGGATATTTTTCAAGGCCCAGGTTATTGCTCGTCTCCTGTGATCCTTTCTCTTCATTTTTAGGTGGTTGGTCTGGTAACGAGAAAAGATCTTGCTCGGTATCGTATAGGTAAAAACGGCCTGGAAGAACTGGATCTGGCCCAGACGTGATACTGTCCTACCTATTCTTTGTGCTTTCCTTGGAATGGACCTTCAGCTCTCTGGGAACCAACTGCACTGCCCGACACGAAGCTTCCGATCAAAGCTGTTTGGGGTTTTGTTCCCAGATACAAGAGGTTCCCCAGACCCTCCCTTTATTAATAATGGGCCTTGTCTTTGCCAGAGTCGTGTGCTTCTTATGGAGTTGCTATCAAATCCTTCATTTCACCCTAAACTATGATCAGCCGGTACTGCATCGACTCCTCTGACCAATCCAAAAGCTCCTCCTGGTTCTACGCTGATTTTAAACGAAATAATAATGTCTATGCACAACAGGAACTGCGCTTCCTCTACTTTTTATTTGGCAAGAATATGGACTTTCCCAGGCTTGCTGCATTCTGATTGGTTGAAACTGTTACAAAGGCAACCCTGGCCTCCAATGAGGTGGCAAAACAACTAATGACACCACCCCACACGTTGACTAATCACTGGAGTTCTGAACACCAGACAAAAACATAGTTTGCTTTTTTTGTTTTTATCTTCTCTACCTGTATAAAAAATTTAGTTTTTTGCACTGAATTATGGGCCATTTCATTGTTCTTTCTGACCACTTAGCATTTCCTCTTCTTTTAAAAAATAGCGCATTTTATATTTAAAGCTGAATATTGCCGTTTAAATATCCAATTTCTTTCTTCACCAGCCTGTTAAACACGACAGGATTCCTTAGGCCGGCCTATTAACAACACTGTTTTGGTGATTTTTAAAGCCGGCACAAGAGATGAAGGGGTTCACCAAAAAATGTTTTGTTTTTTTTAAAAAAAATTAGGTTTTAATTCTCCTGCAACATTATGTAATCTATGCAATTCTGAAATGGCCTTAATTTAGCAGTTTATAGTTGTTCATGGTCAAAAAATGAAATAAATTGTTAGGATATAAATCTATAATTAATTTGCTGGGCGGTGGTTATCGGTGGGAATTGTGCTATTGATTATTACTGTCTCCCGGGGCAGATTGATGCATATATGCTCCCCTCAAGTCACTGATTGGTTACTGCCTGGTAACCAATCAGTGGAAACCAACAGAGCTGAAAAGCAGGAAGTAGTGTTCTGGCTATTATGTTAGACATCCAGTCACTCCAGCCTTTATACATTACATTTTTGTCTAACTAACTATATTAGATACATTTTTTATTTTACCCTAAGCATTATACTCCCTTCCATTGGTGCAGGTGGGAGTCCTTTCTCCAGAAGAGATGATCCCTCCTGTTGGAAGCAACAGAACAACCCAAAGCAGACCATGTTCTATGAATCTCCTCTCTTAGCAACACTATCCGTAATATTATATTCAGCTTTGTTCTCTCTGCTCCAAATAACACGATTGGACCAAAGCCCCTAAAAATCTGTAGAACCTGAGCGACGTCCTCATGATTATAATACTCACCCTGTGGCCTTGTTTTTGTTATACTCAGTCCTGATTAGGATTTACCCTCACAGTGTTGTTCTAATTAAATATTCACATGCCTTATTTGATTCCTTCAATTGCCAGGTCTCCGAGGAACAGTTCAGTGTAAAAATAAAAACTGGGTAAATAGGCTAAATAAAATATAAAAAATGTATCTAATATAGTTAGTTAGTCAAAAATGTAATGTATAAAGGCTGGAGTGACTGGATGTGTAACATAATAGCCAGAACACTACTTCCTGCTTTTCAGCTCTCTAACTCTGAGTTTAAGGGGGGCCACATGGGACATAACTGGTCAGTGAATTTGCAATTGATCCTCAGCATTCAGCTCAGCATTCAACAGTTATGTCCCATGTGACCTCCCCTTAAGTTATTGCCTGGTAACCAGTGGAAAGCAAGAGAGCTGAAGCAGGAAGTAGTGTTCTGGTTATTATGTTACACATCCAGTCACTCCAGCCTTTATACATTACATTTTTGCCTAACTAACTATATTAGACACATTTTTTATTTTGCGCCGCCTATTTACCCAGTTTTTTTTTTTATAATGAGCTGTTACTTTCATTTACTTATAGATATGTTGAGTAGGTGGCCCTATCCGAAATATGGTGGTGCTCCAATCAGGATCAGTGCCACCCTAGGCGTCGGACCTCGCTGCACGTGATGTCACGTCCTTTACACATGATGTCACTTCTGCTATCACAGAGTGACATCACAGCGACCAGTGTTTGATGGCCAGTTACCAGCTCCATCCCCAGATTTACTCAGTTTATTTCTGTTGGCAGCGGGGAAGGTTTTTTTCTTATTTAATTTCTAAAAAAAAATGATATAGACACCCAAGGGCTGCCAGCTTAAAGCTGCCACCCTAGACACAAGCCATTGGGTGCCCATATATCAATGCAACATACAGGGAGGCTTGAGCATGCAATATGAAAAAGACGCCAATACCTTTGGATGCTGCAAATGGGGGTGATCCCAAGTTTATTCCATGGTGCTATCAGACACTACAACCACAATCCAACCTTTCAGGACCACTTGTCCCTTCCTCATGCCGCTATCTAAGCCCTAGGGCTAAAAAGGCTTATGTCCCAACCAGATGCATTATGATAGGCTGCACCATACAAAAGGTTTAAGTTATGTTTAGTCCCGGGGTGCCCAGGACGTCGATTGAGGTCTACCAGTAGATTGCAGAATTGTTACTGGTAGACCGTGACCTGGGGGCTGGCATTGGGAGGGAGTGAGTGACGCTGGGCTGAAGAACAGGAGGGAGGGAGGAAGGAGCAGCACAGAGGGAAAGAAGGCGTTCACTGGAGGAGCAGCAAGGAAGGGAGGGAGAGAGATCACAAGAACAGCAGCACTAACGGAAGGGAGGGAGGGAGAGAGAACAAGAACAGCAGCACTAATGGGAGGGGGAGAGAGCAAAAGACCAGCAGCACAATGGAGGGTTGGGCTGAGCACAGAGGACTAGTCTGCACATTTTCCCCTCTTCCCTCCCTGAACTGATAAGCAGCAGTACAAGGGTAAGCAGTATGTATTACTTGTACTGCTGGCACTCCCCCCCCCCCCCCCAACTCACACACATTTGCCTGGTGTTATTAACTCTTTACTGGACTTCTGTGAACATGTCACTGCTATGACTTCTGGGGGTATTTATACATGAAATTACCATTTTCCTATGAATTCCGAGGGTATGAATTTGACACTGTGCCATCTGGCTGTGAGTTCTGGGGAGTATTTATACATGGATTTGCCACCCTTCTATGAGTTCTGGGGTGTTTGTACATGAAATTGCACAATACAGGCGAGTCTGTATTATTCTGCCTTAGGAGCAGACACTATTTTATCTCCTGATGGGGGGCAGGTGTGGAGCGTAGATCCCAGGGTAACAAAGTCTGGGCACCCCTGGTTTAGTCTGACAAGTGGCCTAGACTCAGCGGTAGAGAGTGGGAGCTTAGTGTTGCCTTAATCATGTCTGTATTTAGGTTGGGTGCTGCTCTAGGCACTGGAACCTGCTCCCTTTAGTTGGAAATTGGCGACAATGCAGATGGTCAGACTGTGCTCAGGCAGAAGCGTCAGGTACCTCCCCTATGTTCCACTGTCAGATTGAAGTGCCAGCCTCCTGTTTTTACCATAGAGGCACCCAAGCCCCCCCCCCCCAAAGCTGCTGCCCCTTGGGTGCCTCTATGTTAAATACATCCATGTGCTAATTAAGGTGTGGCTTGCCTGGCTGCAACCTTAGTGAAGGCTCTCGGGTACATCCCGTTATATCCCAGTGTGTTTATTTGTTATCCTCTCGCTGTGCTTCCCCCCCGAGCTCACTGTATGTATGAGAAATGTCTTCTAATGATGTTCTATTATAAAATAGACTTATGTCAGATCTCCAACATATGCCTGAGCGCCCCACTGCATTATTATAGCAGAGCTTTTTTGTCCCTCTCCAGACCCAGTAGAGCGTTAAGTGTATAGAGTGCTTTCTATGCATACGATTCCTGCTACCCACGTTTTATGCCAGATAAAGTTTAATAAAGTAGAAAAACACTTATCCTTTACAAGTTCATCTCTGATGGCCCTCGCATTGTCAGAAATATTAACTATATACATAAATATATATATTCTTAAATTCCGCAAACACAAGTAAAAAATAAATTCAACAGAAGCAACTGATCAATATACATGATGCACAGAATATTAGTGTCAAGGGGGCAACTATTCTCCCCTGCCTCCATCAAAAGAGAATTTTGCCTCATTATTATTTAGTGGGTAACAGTTGTATTAAAGGGGTGATTCACCTTTAAGTTAACTTTTAGAAAAAGCCATTTTTCTTTAGTTGGTCTTCGTTATATAGTTTTTTTTTAATTATTTGCCTTTTCGTTCCAGCTTTCAAATGACCCCTTCTAAAAACAGATACTCTGTAAAGCTACAATTTTTTTTGATATTGGAACTTTTCTAATACTTATCTTTCTATTCAGACCTCTCCTATTCATATTCCAGTCTCTTAATTAGGTAATTTGGACCCCAGCAACCAGTTTGCTGAATAAAAAGCTAAAAATAACTCAAAAACCACAAATAAAAAATGCTAATTATCTTAGAATATCACTTTCTGCATCATATTAAAAGTTAAGTCAAAGGTAAACATCCCCTTTAATACAGTTCTATTTTGTAGCTGCACTGGGCTAGTGAAAGGCGAGTGCTGGTTGGTTGCTCTGGGTTTCTTGCCCCAGGTCAAGCTTTGCCCAAGTTTATACTATAAAACTACTCAAGTGCAAGTTGGATAAGACCATGGATATTGTCTTAGGAAGGGCATTGGCAACCCAGTCACCACCAGTAAAAATAACACTTTACCTTCACTGGATTAATAAGGGGGAAATACAGAGAGAGGAGGGTCTCTAACCTGTGAGCCCTGAAATTATTTTAAAGGAGAAGCAAACCCAAAAGTTAAAAAAATTTCCCTACAAAGACCACCCTCCCTCCTCCCCCAGCTTTAGTGTTACCCCAGGAAATGCCCCTAACTCTTTACTGCAGATTCAGGCATCAGAGTTCATGGGCACCATCTTCAGCCCCTTCGGTAATCTTCGGAATGAGACCGGCGCTTCAGCAATTTCCGTGAGCTTCGGCGCATGCGCAAAACAAAAAATTGTTCCAACTGCACATGCGCCGCCGGTCTCATTCCAAAGATTAGCAAAGAGAAGAAGATGGCGTCCTTGAACATCGCTGGACAGAATCTGCACAGAGGGGTAAGTAAAGACTTTGGGGCATTTGCTAGAGGGAGGGGGGTCTATGTAGGGTAGGGGGTAGGGTTTTTTTTAACTTTTGGGTTTGCTTCTCCTTTAAGGAGGGGATCCAATAGAACCACGACCACCTGGCAAAGTTCTATCCCTTTGAACTTGAGTTTGAAATCATAGACCAACCAGGTTGCCCATTCTCAACACTATAACATATCTAGGTGTTGCCTTCACTAATACCACCTGACACACTTAAAATGTGGTGTGAGAGGCGCGAGCTGTTGGGCATATTCAGTTTATATCATATCAATAGGGGTTGGTAATTGAAACCAAAGAAATAGTGTTCAAACATGGAAAGCAGATTAAATCTGAGGCTAGATGATCGTGATGCTTTTTCCATAATTTTTTCTTCTGCCCAGGCCCTTTCTCTATTCATATCCACACCACGGCCTGGTTGCTAGGGTAGGAGAAGGTTGGACCCTCGTGACCAGATAGCAAAAGACTACGTCCAAATTGTCAATGATTACAAGGTAATTTCCAGATGAACTCTGTTTAGTGACAGAACTGAGATTCTAGTTCATCTGCTGAATTCACTGATTAGATCCCTGGTGGCACCGTGCAATTCACTGTGAGCATCGGAGGTCCAGTTCTCCAGCAGGTCACTAAAGTCCGGAGTGTTGGTGTTGAGTATACAGGCTGGGGCCGGTGTAGGCTCCTTCCAGAAGGACATGGGCAGCATTCTATTGGCCATGGGAAGTATATGAGCGTATTTATTCTGAAGTCTTTGCTGCCTGCCTTCTTTGCTCCCTGCTGCCTTCTGCCTTGTGTATTTGCGAAGGCCAAAGTCAAACAACTCCATTAAGGGTCCCAGTTTTGTAGGATCTTCTTTGGTGCAAATTGACTGTAATCTCTTCTGGTCTATGTCTCCTGGAGGGGTCAGGGGGTTAAATAAGTCCTCCCTGTCATAATGCGTGGCCTGTGCCATCTTCACAAGGTCTTGATAGTACACCTCCTGCCCAGATATAGGGGGGGCACAGTAGTCCTCATAAATGTTGCATGAATCTGGATCTTCTTCCTTCGTCTTTGGTCCAAAGTATCTTTGAATATCTAAGCTAATTAGCTCCGAAAACTTGAGAAGTTGAAATGTCATTTCAGTGTGAAGGTCACTGGTTTGTTGGCTAGTCATATTGTCACTTGGCACAGGGGTCGCTGGGTTCAACTCTTCCACCTCATCCTCCATCTCCTCGTCCTCCAGTAAATCTTCTTCCTCGTCCTCAGAAGATTCCTGAAAATCCAGGTCATCTTGTAGTGATGGATGTAGAAAGGTGATGTAAAAAGGTGGTGGGAACTTGAATTCTGGAACGTTTCTGATCACACCTGTGGCCATTGTTTCAAAACAGGATCAACTAAAAATAGAAGAGAAACCAATTATCGATTTGTGTGAAGCTAAAAAAATGCATCAAATACATCATTCTCACCCTAAAGACAACAAATACAAGTTAGATTAATTGCCTTTGTTCACATCATCATCATAGGGTGTTTGTAATCCCCTCGTTTCCTATTTATAACCCTATAGCCCTATGTTTTGGTTCAAACCACCCCCAGTTTCCTAAACGTCTCTAATCCTAACTAGTGGTCTAGAGGTTGGTTGGTTCTGTTCTCATCTGGAGGTCTGTGGGTTGCTTTGAAGCCAGCTTAGTCGTCTACAGGTTGGTTCTAACCTCACCCAGTTAACTATAGGTTGGTTCTGTTCTCACCCAGTGGTCTGCAGGTTTCTAATCCTGTTTAGTGGCCTACAGGTTGGCTATAATCTCCCCAGTTGCCTAGATGTGGTGTCTAGCCATACTCCGTATCTTATAGGTTGGTTCTTTCCTCACCCATTTGCCTAGTTGTTTTTAACACTGCTTAGGGGCTTACCAATTGTTTCTAAACTCACCCATTTGCCTGAATCATTGCCTTCACATTGGTTATTACCTCCCCCAGTTGCTAGTTATTTTCTAGTCCTGCCTATTGGCCTAGCAGTTGGATGTAACCTCACACAAGTTGTCTGTAGGTGGTGTCTTATCCTGATTAGTGGCCTACAAGTTGTGTTTAATCCCACCCTATTGCCTACAAATTGTTTCTGACCTCACCCAGTCGCCTACAGATTGGCTCGACCCTCGCCCAGTTGCTTGCAGACTACGTCTGACCCTGCCTACTGACCTACACATTGGTTCTAACTTCACCAGACATATGTAGGCTCACTCTAAGCCTGCCTAGTGATCTATAGGTTGGATGGTCTCTCATCTGGATGTTACAGGTTGTTTTGAACCCTGCTTAGTGGCTAACTAACTTCCCCCAGTTGAGTACAGGTTGGCTCTATTCTCACCCAGTGGTCTTAAGGTTTCTTACCCTACAGAATGGTTATAGTCTCCCCCAATTGCCTACTGGTGGTGTCTAACCCCACTAGATGGCTTACAGGTTGGTTCTTTCCTCATCCATTTGCCTAGTTGTTGTTATTTTAACCCTTCTTATGGTCCTACCAGTTGTTTCTATCTCACCCAATTGCCTGCAGGTTGTTTTATAATCTCCCCTAGTTGCCTGCAAGTCGGTTATAACCTCCCCCAGTTGCTAGCTGTTGCTTCTAGTCCTGCCTATTGGCCTACTAGTTGGATGTAACCTCACACAGTTGTCTGTAGGTGGTTGCTAACCCTGATTAGTGGAGTCCAATTTATTTCTAACCTCGGCCTATTGTCTACAGGTTGTTTCTCACCAAGGTGCCTATAGGTTAGCTTGACTCTCACCTATTTGCCTGCAGGGTGTGTCCAACTCTGCCTACTGACCTACACATTGGTTTTAACTTCACCCAGATGCCTACAGGCTCTCTCTAACCCTGCCTAGTGGTCTATAGGTTGGTTGGTTTTGTTCTCACCTGGAGGGCTACAGGTTGTTTCAAGCCCAGCTTAGTGGCCTACAGGTTGGTTCTAACCTCCCCAGTTGACTACAGGTTGGTTCCCTTCTCACCCAGTGGCCTGCAAGTTTCTAACACTGCTTAGTGGCCTACAGGTCGGTTATAATTTCCCAAGTTGCCTACAGGATGGCTTGACCCTGACCCAGTTGGTTGTGTACACACTTGTTCTAACCTCACCCAGATGCCTACAGGCTCTCTCTTACACTGCCTTGTGTCCTACAGCTTGGTTCTAACATAACCCATTTGCCTAGAGGCTTTCTCTAACCCTGCCTAGTGGCCTACAGCTTGGTTGTAGCCCAGTCAAGTCTGGTTGATTTGGTCGCTATCCTCATAGCCCCTAAATCATTCAGTCCTTGGTGTTAATAAACAAACACAGCAATTACATCAATTCAAATCCCACTGAAAATTCCTGCTAATAATCTTTTTGCATGTAGTAAATTAATGGAATGTGTGCTTGTATAAATCCAGCCCAAAATACATGTTGTAGCTTTGCAACTGTGACTATTACATACTGACAAAAGGAAAGGGCTACGTTTTTATGGGTTCATGGGAGAAAGAGAAAACAGATACAAATACAATGGCAAGTGGGTGCTCCCTGCAAGATCATTTGCACTCCCAGCTTATCTGGAGAACACCAAGCAATACACACACCAAAGCACCATCACCCCTAGACAAGCTGATAATATTGTTCCCTGTAAATAGAAAGATGATGAATAGTCCCATAGATCTACCCTAATGGTGTTTACTTAGGTGCAATCTCCCTCACTGAGCTACGGGATTCCCAAACTGATGGGCGCAAATCAGGAAATATTCAATTTAACTTCAATTTCATCTCTCCGTGAATGTAAAGGGGAACTTCATCCAAAAAATGAAAGAAATTACATTTTGCATATTGAAAAAGAATTGAAAGTTGCTTTGAATTCGAATTTGAGCAGAGTTCTAATTTGCTACTAGAAAGTAGATGATTGTTGCTAAATGCCCCTTAGAAAAATTTTATGTTGGGCCAAATTAGTCACTAGGGAAAAACTTGTGGTTTATTATGGGAAAACTACATTGTAGTTTGCATTTGAATTTTTGGAATTTTTATTTGGAAATAAGGTCCATTTTGTGCATAAACAAACACTGAATTCAGATGAAATTGAATGTATTCGAGATTTAAAGATTGTTATACTGTTGTTTTGGATCTCCATAATCTACTAGAAAATAATATAAATATTAAATAAACCCAATAGGCTTCCAATAAGGAATAATTATATCTTCGTTGGGATCAAGTACAAATCACTGTTTTATTATTACAAAGGAAATCATTTGTACAAATCTGAATTATTTGCTTAAAATGGAGAGATGGCCTTTCCGTAATTCAGAGCTTTCTGGATAACGGGTTTCAAGATCAGAACCATTATATTAAATACATTTAAATCACATATATATATAATTTTTTTCTTTACATTTATATATTTATTTATTTAAGATAAATGATCGTTATGCATAATAAATTGTGACCTGTTTTTTTTACAAATAAGGGGTTTTTCTGTAATAGGATCACCAAGGCTTAAGGCTACTAAAAAAATATTTACCCTTGCAGAAATAAAAATAAATCAATCCAAAACGATCCCCCCCCAATATATATATATATATATATATATTTATATATTAGGGATGCACCGAATCCAGGATTCGGTTCGGGATTCGGGCAGGATTTGGCCTTTCTCTGTTGTCTTAGGGGGACACAGGGACCGATGGGGTTAAGCTCCATCCTCCAGGAGGCAGGACACTTGAATAGTAATTAAGGGGCGTGGCCAACGGGCTTTACCCCTCACACTATACATACCTATTCATTTTTTTAAGTGTCCTGCTACCGGGAGGTTGGATCTGCGTTTGACGCTACGTTCAGCTCTGTCTGATACCCGGGGTGAGGCCGAAAAAGCAGGGTTACCTGCTTTTTATATAGGCAGTAGGGATACACCGAATCCACTATTTTGGATTCGGCCGAACCCCTGAATCCTAAGCAAAGGATTTGGCCGAATACCGAACCGAACCCTAATTTGCATATGCAAATTAGGGGTGGGAAGGGGAATTTTTTTTTACTTCCTTGTTTTGTGACAAAAAGTCACGCGATTTCCCTCTCCACCCCTAATTTGCATATGCAAATTAGGATTCGGATTCGGTTCGGCCAGGCACAAGGATTTGGCCGAATCCGAATCCTGTTGAAAAAGGCCGAATCCTGGCCGAATCCCGAACCGAATCCTGGATTCGGTGCATCCCTAATAGGCAGCCCCCTACGAGGTGCTACACACCGGGGTCATTATCTAGCCTGAAGCTATACAGACCACCTAGATGTTGCCTGTGCTGCAGAAACCAGTGCAGAGGGTCTAGCCGGTGTGGGGGGAAAGGTAAGTGGCATTATGCCTGTTAACAGGAACGTTGCCTAACTTTTGGTTTCCCCCCCATTGCCCCCCCCCTGACCTCCGCTGACGCTGCCTCTTTGGGGTGCTGGCCGCAGTCTCCGGTCTCCAGCCTCTGTGTGTTGGGCGCATGAACCGTGCGCCGTGTGAGGGGATGGAAGCGCCGGTTGTGCAGCCTGCCTTGCGCTGAGCTGGGATGCGTTCCACCTCCTGATCCTCCGGCGGCCATCTTCTTTCGGCGCGAAGTAAAGCGCTGGTGCGCATGTATTGGAACGCATACGTGCGTTCCAGGCGGCCATTTTACAGCAGTTCTGCTGCAGCGCAACAAAAAGCACACTACAGAAAAGGCTCTTCAAGAGAAAAACAGTCTCTGTGACCTTCTGGCGATACCCCACACACTATACCTACTTATATAACATGGCAGAAGGTAGGCCAGTGGGAATATTCACGAGGTCAGGGGGGAAGGTCCCTGCTTCAGCACAGGTTAGATACCTTGCTTGTACTAATTGTCAGCTAAAGTTTTCAGGGGGCCAGGGGGAGTCGCTGTGCAGGTCTTGCACGCAGGGGCAGGGGGCAGCCAGCACCTCAGGGAGTATTCCACCGGCACAAGTGGAAAATTCTCCTAGAAGTGACACAGAGGAGCCAAACTCTAGAGTTCCAGTTGAACCTCCGCCCCCTCTGTGGGCTGTTCAATTGTCCCAATCCCTAGCATCTCTACAGGGGTTACCTGCCATTGCAGACAACCTAGGAAAGGCTCTAGTTAAACTCAGTCATACATTTGCTAAATTTTACAAAGTCAACACATATTCTTCCGCTGAAGCTTCTCTTGGACGGAAGGTGTTGCAATCCGTAATCAAATAATTGTACTCCATATATGTATATACAGCTCGCTCCCACCCTGCTGTTGTTGGGACTGCTTTGTTAAGTCCCCATCGGTCCCTGTGTCCACCTAAGACGACAGAGAAAACAGGATTTTTTGTTACTCACCGTTAAATCTGTTTCTCTGTAGTCGAAAGGGGGACACAGGGCTTCCCGCTTCGGCGAGCTGTTGACCACTTGGTCACGTTTGAATGGTTCCTTGGTTTACTTTCTGTCTGTTAATAGTTTTAATAATTACGTTAGCAGTTTTGGAACAAACAGAATAGGTATGTACAGTGTGAGGGGTAAAGCCCGTTGGCCACGCCCCTTAATTACTTCAAGTGTCCTGCCTCCTGGAGGATGGAGCTTAACCCCATCGGTCCCTGTGTCCCCCTTTCGACTACAGAGAAACAGATTTAACGGTGAGTAACAAAAAATCCTGTTTTTTCAGCAGGATTTGGATTCGGCCGAATCCTTGTGCCTGGCTGAACCAAATCCTAATTTTTATATGTAAATTAGGGGTGGGTAGAGAAATCACATCACTTTTCATCACAAAAGAAGATTTTTTTTTCCACTTTTGCCTTTCCTACCCCTAATTTATGATTCAGTTCGGTATTCGGCCAAATCTTTCACCAAGGATGTGGGGATTCGGCCGAATCCCAAATAGTGGATTCCGTGATATATATATATATATATATATATATATATATATATATATATATATATATATATATATATATATATATATATATATATGGGATCCATTACCCGGAAATCCGTTATCCAGAAAGCTCAGAATTACGGAAAGGCCATCTCCCATAGACTCCATTATAACCAAATAATCCAATTTTTTATAAATGATTTCCCTTTTCAGTGTAATAATAAAACAGTCGCTTGTACTTGATCCCAACTAAGATATAATTAATCCTTATTGGAAGCAAAACCAGCCTATTGGGTTTAATTAATGTTTATATGATTTTCTAATAGACTTAAGGTATGAAGATCCAAATTACAGAAAGATCTGTTATTCGGAAATCCCCAGGTCCCAAGCATCTTGGATAACAGGCCCATACCTGTATATGTATATATATTTATATATTATTATTTATTTTAGTAGGAAACTGAATTACTGTATTTTTAAGAAATCTGGGCGACATGTTCCCCATAATTAATCCCATATCTATAATATATTTTATACATATTTTTTGAATTGCATAAATAAATGTAAAAGAAAAAAGTATAAAAATGTAACATGTATAAATGGCATGTACAACCCTATGCCCAGAGCTACATTATCCCTGCACACAGTACATCATATAATAAAATATATATATATATATAGAGACTTACCTTGTATGAGAGCTGCCTGCCCCTATGTCTCTCTCCTTTCTACCTGAGATCAGGTATTTATAGGGAAGGCTGGGGTTGTGGGTTGACAAATATTTGATATTGTGGTATTGTAACAGGAGACTGGACAAACAGAGGCTGAATTTGCTTTAGCGCCCGGCAACCACAAGCAAAGGGAAAGGGAGTAAATGGGAGAGGATGGGGAGCTGTGAGTTAATGGAGCTCCTGCCAGGGGACAGACAAGTGGAGCAACTGCAGCTCCAGCGATTAACTGTCCCAACGCAGATGCTGAAACGCCCGCAGCACTTGTACTTATCCCCCTTATCACCTGCCACATCTCATACTCAAACCTGCCCTGACAAATAGCTGGAAAATTACATTTCATGCTATTTTGACTTCTGGAGTAGCATCTTTGAAAGGACATAAAGCTTAACAAACAGTCAATATTGATACAGACAACTGGCCAGTGAGGCGGAAAAGAATATAAACTGAGCCAGGGCTGCATGAAAGCCTGGGGGGGGATGATACGGTTGCGTGAAATGCGTTTCTACCTTAAGTTAAAGTAATAAATGTATTTGAATTTAATTGAATTTACATTTTTTAAAGAACTGTACTAAGCACAATTCTGCAGGAACAGCCCCCCTAAATTTGTTTAAGCCTATGCAGACCATAAATCTGTGGCAGCATAGGTATTCCCCTGTACTAAGCACAATTCAGCAGGAACAGTCCCCTAAGTTTGCTCATAGTCTGTACAGAGAGATCCCATAAAACTATGGCAGCATTGGTATTCCCCTGTACTAAGCACAATTCTGCAGGAACAGCCCCCAAAGTTTGCTCATAGCATATCTCCCAACATTTTGGAAGTAAAAAGAGGGACATTTTTGACCACACCCCTTTCTGTGACCACACCCCCTAATTACCATGTTCGTTTTACAGAATTTGGCAGGTTATGAAAGTTTGAAAATATTTCTCCTTATCTAAACTGTGTTTTTGTGTCTCAAAATTGTTACAAAGTATCTTATTTGCACCTGTTAGGCTGTTCTGGGCTCTCTGCTAAAAGCCAATTAAGTGAGAAACGTTGTTTCTTTTTCTGGCTGTTCAGTGCAGAGAAAAGAGGGACTTTCCAGTACAAATGAGGGACTGCGGGTTGAGCTGTCAAAAGAGGGACTGTCCCTCCGAAAAAGGGACAGTTGGGAGGTATGCTCATAGCCCAGGTAGTATTAGCTAAAATAGGTGGAAATATACTCTTGTTCTAGAGGTGCAAATCATGTTTTACAGCAGTGATCCCTAATCAGTAGCTCATGAGTAACATGTTGCTCTCCAACCCCTTGGATGTTGCTCCCAGTGGCCTCAAAGCAGGTGATTGTTTTTGAATTCCAGGCCTTTTTTGGTTGTATAAAAAACAGATGTACTGCCAAACAAAGCCTCCTGTAGGTTGACAATCCACATAGAGACTACTAAATAGCCAATCACAGCCCTTATTTGGCATCCCAGAAACATTTATCATGCTCGTGTTGCTCCCTGACTTTTACTTCTGAATGTTGCTCAGGGGTTCAAAAGGTTGGGGATCCCTGACATAGAGGCTACTAATATCCAATTGCAGCCCTTTTTGGCACCCCTTTTTCATGCTTGTGTTGCTCCCCAACTCTGTTTATATTTGAATGTGGCTCATGGGTAAAAAACAAGTTTGGGGACCCCTGCTCTAGAGGCATGGTAGAGCTGAAGATATCAAGAGACCTGAATGTCCTGGCCCTTCTTTCTTTTAATAACACATATGTACAGAACGCCATCCTTGTAGTAGTTCTCCCAACAATTTGAATTAGCATTTCTTCATAATGAGGATTTGAGATGGATGGAAGGCTGAAAGTGGCCCTCTAAGCACTTTAAAGGGGTTGTTCATTTTTTAGTATGATGTACAGTTTGATATTCTGAGATAATTTTCAGCTGGTTATATGTGTTTTTTGAGTTATTTAGCATTTTATTCAGCAGCTCTCCAGTTTGGAATTTCAGTAATATGGTTGCTAGGGTCCAAATTACCCTAGCAACAATATATTCGTTTGAATAAGAGACTGGAGTATGAACAGAAGAGGAGTTGAATAGAAAAAAGTAGCAATAACAATAAATGTGTAGCCTTACAGAACATTTTGTTTTTTTAGATGGGGCCACTGACCCCCATTTGACAGCTGACAGAGTCAGAAGAAGACGGCAAATAATTAAAAAACTATAAAAAATAAATAATTTAGACCAATTAAAAAGCTGCTTAGAACTGGCCATTCTATAACATACTAAAAGCTAAATTAAAGTTGAACCACCCCTTTATTCCTAAAAAATAATTTATACTAGTATATAATAATATATATATATAATAAAAATACTGATCCCTTGCGGATATGAGTTAAAGTGGACCTGCCACCCAGACATAAAAAGCTGTATAATAAAAGTCCTTTTCAAATTAAAGATGAAATCCAAATTCTTTTTTTCATTAAAGCATTCATAGCTGTTGTAAACACATTTAAAGATCTCAGCTGTCAATCAAAGATTGCCTGCCCCTCCTCTATGCCTTAGGCAATTACTTTCACTTTCCATTCAGCACTTCCTACATGTCACTGCTCTCCCCACATTCCCCCGTTCTCTTCACCATTTAATTGTGTAACCAGGGCATGGGGATGGACATCAGGTCCCCCATTCTGGTGCACAAACAAGATTCTGAGATGATACAAGACTTGTCTTAAAGGAAAACTATACCCCCAAAATGAATACTTAAGCAACAGATAGTTTATATCAAATTGAATGACATATTAAAGAATCTTACCAAACTGGAATATATATTTACATAAATATTGCCCTTTTACATCTCTTGCCTTGAACCACCATTTCGTGACTCTATCTGTGCTGCCTCAGAGATCACCTGACCAGAAATACTACAACAGTAACTGTAACAGGAAGAAGTGAGGAAGCAAAAGGCACAACTCTGTCTGTTAATTGGCTCATGTGACCTTACATGTGGTTTGTATGTGTGCACAGTGAATCTTACGATCTCAGGGGGCGGCCCTTATTTTTTAAAATGGCAATTTTCTATTTATGATTACCCAATGGCACATACTACTAAAAAAGTATATTATTATGATAATGGTTCATTTACATGAAGCAGGGTTTTACACATGAGCTGTTTTACTCAGTATCTTTTAATAGAGACCTACATTGTTTGGGGGGTATAGTTTTCCTTTAATAACAATGTCCACAATATGGCTTCTGCCTGCTTGTTATAATTATGAATTGGAATGGAAACCAATAATTTATACAGTGTAATAAAACTTCATTTTGCTTGACTAACATGATATATAGGATTTGGAATACTTTTTTTCGGGTGATGGGTCCCCTTTAAGCTTGGAAAGCCAAGGGAAGTCTGTGCAAATAACTATGTCTCCTTTTTCAGTGCAGCAGTTCTATCATGCTTTATGGTTACCTCAATAACAAAAGAACTGGCACCACATCTAAACCTATTGTTTACAACTCAGATGGGTGTTGAGCCCTTAACAGGATTAACGAGCAGGTAGTGATTGAGATAAGGACACAAGGATGAGAGGTTTCTGTTCAGCACCATGGACAGCCTTAGATTTCCTGCAGGTGATTACTCACTATGGGGAGATCCCTATACTGCAGAGACTCGGATATGACTATAGTTGGCTGGTTACATGGACATTGTTATTATAACAATCCTTTCTGGCTTCTAACGGGGTTTATACTGCACAATAGGAAGGATATGGTGATATGAATGGAGGAATGGATCAGCCTTCCAGAGAAAGACAATGAAACTCTACAAGTTGCAGATTTAAGGACTCATTTAAGGGTTAGATGCACAAGGGCCAGGACAGCTACTGCCTGCTGCAGACCTGGATTAAAAGTTGGTCCCAAGACAAATAGGGCAGGGCTGTAGCAGGTAGTAAGTAAGTACAGCGGTTGGGCCCCCCAGTGATCCCCCGGCTGGTTGACATGCTACGGCTGTTTTATGTGTTGCCCACTTACTGCCTTCCTCCCACCATTCCTGTGTCATCACTGGAGTACAAATAATTACTCCTCAGGGTGCAAGGAACTAATCCAAACGGGCAGCCCCAAAGCCCCCTCTGGCCCCCCTAGCCACAACCTCCCTCCAAGTACCTTTTCGTGCACTTCTGAAACGAGGGCCAGGGAAGGAGGTTGGGGCAGCAACCGGGGATCATGGAGGGAGGTAAGGTGAGTAGCAGTGCGGGGATCGGGTCTGCATATGGGACAAGGTACAAATGGCAAAAACCATGCCCATCTACTGAGAGGTGAGTCCCTGGCCTGTTCTTAAAGGGTTTGCTCACCTTTAAGTTCACTTGTAGTATGATCAGGGCTGCCATCAGGGGGGGCACAGGGTTACATTTGTACCAGGCCTAAAGGAGGGCCCGGCTGTGCTGCACTTTTCAAATTAGCCAGGCCCCCTTGACAGCGCTGAACTGCTGAAGTAACCAAGAGCCGAAGTCCCAAAGAGCAAAAGGAGCCGAAGTCACGAAAAAGGCCTGAAGCCATGAAAGGAGCCAAAGGTAAGTTCCACTTTTTTTTTTTTACCCCTGACACCAATGTAATATTTTAATTCTATATAGACCCCTGGCCACCAATGTTTTTTTAAAAATATTCTATGGGGCCACTGGTGCCAATTTTTTTTTAATTTATAGGGGGCTATATGTTGTTTGAAAACTTTTATGGGGGCTGGCACCAATGATTTATTTTAACTTGTATGGGGTCTCTGACCACCAATGTTTTTTAAAAAACTTTTATGTGGGTACCCTGGCCACCAATGTTTTTTTTTTTTTTAAACTTATAATGGGGTCCTGAACACCAATGGCGTTTTATAACTTGTAAAAAGGCAAATTATTCAAAAAGTATAAATAATGAAGACCAATGGAAAAGTTACTTAGGATAGGCCATTCTATAACGTACTAAAAGTTAACTTAAAGGCGAACCATTAGGGATGTAATAAGCATGGGAACATCACCCATTGCTGCCCGAGTCGATATGTTGTGCTTTTAATTCAAATACACAGAACACCAATTCATTCCCCCCACCACCATTCTTTTTCTCTCGATTGGGACTATTTCCCTTTCAATGTATTTTCCCATGATACATTGGTGGTTTAGAAAGCCTATCCCATTGCAGGACTGGATGATTGAAAATAATAAAGGCAGGAGGCTGGTGTTACTGGTCCCATCCCGATGGTGCAATGATAGAGCCATATGTCCAAGCATCTGCTCTGTGCAAAGCATCCCCGGCTCCCTCTCTTATCAGCCCATCCTGCAGGAGTCTGTCTGGCTTATCCCCGTTGCCCAGAAACTTTTCAAGAATCCCAAACCTTAGCCATTGCCCCACACCTCCTCCTCCCTTTTTGTCTTCCCTGCTCTTATTGATTTTCCTGGGAAGTGAATCAATAGTGCCAATATGTCAGCACTTAAGGAGAGGAGCAATGAATTACACAAGCCATTAAGCACAGGAGCACCGCCGTCATTAGATGAACATTAGGAGAGCAGTGATTGGCTTTGCCTCCAGATAACAGATAAACTAACCCTGACATTAGTCTCCCATGTAGATCAGGATCTAAGCTAGGAAAATGTATGAAATGGGAGGCGTAATTCACTCATTTATTTAAAGGAAAACTATACCCCCCCAACGTCAGGTCTCTATAAAAAGATATTGCATAAAACAGCTCATGTGTAAAACCCTGCTTCATGTAAATAAACCACTTTCATAATTATATACTTGTTTAGTAGTATGTGCCATTGGGTAATCATAAATAGAAAACTGCCATTTTAAAAAATAAGGGCCGCCCCCTGGGATCATAGGATTCACGGTGCATACAAACAAACCATACATGTTAGGTCATGTGAGCCAATTAACAGACAGAGTTGAGTCTTTTGCTTCCTCACTTCTTCCTGTTACAGTTAGAGTTGTAGTATTTCTGGTCAGGTGATCTCTGAGGCAACACACAGACCATCACAAAATGGTTCAAGGCAAGAGATGTAAAAGGGCAATATTTACTTAAATATATATTCCTAATTGGTGAGATCCTTTAATATGCCACTACATTTGATATAAACTATATGTTGCTTAAAGTTTTCCTTTCCTTTAATTTGGATTTTATTCTGTCTATTGAAAACATATGCATGCAAATAGCCTCATCCTTAAGGGCTTTCACTGACTGTACTTAGATTAGCGGTACTAATGACGCACAAGGCAATTATAAGCATTTGTAGCTCCGCCGGGGTGGGGACAAAGGGATTGAAATCTTTCTTCCAATGGGAATCACCTGCAAGGGCCTGGTTGCAGTCAAGTGACATGCGCTACGGCCATTCCCATTCCATGAATGTAGAGCAATATCAGTATTTTGTCCCCACCCCTGCGGAGCTGCGAAACACTTAAAACCGCTCCCACAAATCCTATAGTACAATAACATATGCAGGTATTTAGCTGCAAACCTACATTACTCTCGGTGCAATAAAAAGGAGTAATGGCGCACAAAGCAATTTTAAGCATTTTTAGCTCCGAGGGGGTGGGGAGATAATGTTTGAAATCTCTTCCCTTCAAATGGAGAATGGTCTTCAAGGGCCCAGTCAAGTGACCTCAAAGGTGGCAGTAGCTCCAGGGTTCCCATAGCAGCCAGATGTCAATAACCACAGCAGCACAGATGCTATTTTGACAGTGAGCCCCGGACAACAGAAGGGGCCCCTACACTTGTGAATTAGCCCTCGATGCTCCATTATATCCTGACTAGTCCTCTGTGTCAGACTGGCCCACCAGTGTACTAGGAAAACTAAAGGTGGCCATACACCATCCGCTTGTTTGGCGATTTTGCCTTGAGGGGGGTGATATCGGGCTGATCTGATCGTGGGCCCTAGGGCCCAACGATCAGATCATAGGGTATGGAATATGGACAGTCAGATTGCGGGATTGCATCAACGATGCCCTGGCATTTCAGGTACAGTGGCCCAATCTGCTCCCCACCAGCCCACTAAATAGTGACATTCTATGGCACCTTATAGCAGCCTCTCTGGCACACAGAACCCACAGATGGCCAGTACGGGCCTGGCTGTGGTTGCCTTGGGCTGGTAAAAAAGCCTTAAGTAATAAGCCTCATTCACAATGACACAAGTAATGTGCAAAGTGCAAAAAAGGCCTTTATTTTTGGGTTAATATACTGTAAATACTGATATTTAATGAGGTGCATGGTAGGAACACCAGTCTACGTCGGGCCCGGTCCTTAGGTGAATATTTCATCCAGTACAAGAAGGTGCAAGTGGGTGTGGTCTGACTGCCGGTGTGAGCAAACGCTGATTCAAGAGCTCCGCCAGAAACCTCGCAAATATCCTCTAAACACAGCACTAAAGTAAAAAAAAAATTATGGGGGTGAGGCGTAACTAGATGTTACTGGGCCCCACAGCAAATTAATTTTAGGGCCCCAAACATATCCAGAAGTTGTCCTGTTTTACCAAAATGTATTGAAATTGTATATGAATTTGAGCCTCATGGGGCCCCCTTGGGATGAGCAGAGCACAAAAAAAGAGCATCGGAGGCCGCTTCTCAGCTCGACAAGTTTGCCCGGGAAGTTCCTCAAGATGGCAGCGAGGCAGAAACGGCCACAAGCCGTCCCAGCTCCCCTCTGGAACCACCGGGAGAGTCCCTGATTGCCAGTGCAACCCACGACTCAGCAGAGCCTCTGAATAAAGCGGAACCCACGCTACGGGATGTAATGGCACTGATACAGTCCAAGACAGAAGAAATCAAGATAGATCTCTCGATAATCAAAGGAGACTTACAAAAACTGCAGGAGCGGACTACAGAAGTAGATGCGCGGGTGGGCATCCAGAAAGATAACTGCCGTGACCTCCCTGAACAATACTGCATGGTGTGCAAGCTGGTCACAGACTGTCAGCGCAAATCAGACGACCTTGAGAACCGACTAAGGCGAAACAACCTCAGATTCGTGGGGTTCCCAGAGCTAGCAGAGGGAAATGCACCGGAATCCTTTCAAGAAATTTGGCTAAAAGACACCCTGGGTGCAGCCCACCTATCGGATACCTTTGTCTTCGAAAGAGCAGAAGAAGGTGCAAGTGTTTAGGGAACAAGCACTAATGTGCAGAGCTGGGCCAGACCGGTCAGGCTTCAGGCACCCTAGGCAACCTGGCCGGCCCTGGTGCTGGCAGCCCTGCTAATGTGTAGTATTTCTAGCCTTTCTGGCCCATATCTAAATTTGTATCTGCAGGATATTTAGGGGGGGATGATGGCCACTGTGGAGACAAACGTGCCCAGGGCCTGAACTAGGGGTAGGCATAGTAGGCACGTGCCTAAGGCACAAAGCTGGGGGTGGGCGCCAGGCACGCACCTTCTCTGCTTCTCCTACTCCCTAGTCCGGCAGATGTATGGTGGCGTGTGTGCTTCTCCGGTATGCACGCATTTAGTTTTTCGAGCATGAGCACATTTGGCTTTTTCGCGCATGCGCGCGTGAGGGTGTTATGCCTGGCCGGGTCGCCCAACCCTGTACGCGCTACTTTGTTTTTCTGAAGTTGCCTCTATTGGAAAGAATGAGCGTCAGTGGAACGCATAAAAAAGCCACCGCTGGGGAACGTCTGAGCTTGAGTTGAACTGAAGAAGCTGCTCGGATGAGTAGTGAAACGTCTTCATTGATTACTCAGCAAGTCCAGTTGTTTTTAGATTGACCTATACTAGATATACTATGACCTGGATGAATGAAAATCTTCATAGTCATATCGTCTGAGCCCTAACACTCCCTTTTAACTCCACGGTCCACCAATGTCTTTAACTGATGGCTATAAACTTGGTAGGGGGGGCCTATTTAAATTATAATGAGGAACCTGAGTCTAACAACTGCCACTCTACTATATATAAGTGTCATCCAGCAAGTGCCCATCACTTTCACATCATTCATGAAAGGGACTCAAGGCACAAGGGAGCTCTGAGCACAACACGTACTTAAAGTGATACCGACACGTTCCTATAAAAATCATATCCATATCTAGGAGGTGCGGCACACCAAATAGTTTCATCTTAAAGCCCCCCCCACAGCTGCCCCCTGCCCTGCGAACCTTCGTTAAGCCGACCCTCCGATACGGCTAAATGATCTTCTGCGTTGTTTCAGTGACGCCGGGCTGTGGGCGGAGCGATCCTTCCATAGGCTGATTATAAATGAAAACAGGACTTCAGCCTATGGAAAGATCACTCCGCCCCCAGCCCAGCGTCAGTAAAGCAATGCAGAAGATTCGTTAGCAGTGTCGGTGGGTCGGCTTCAAAAAAGGTTTGTGGGCAGCTTTGAGGGGCTTTTAGTGGAAACTAATCGGCGTGCAGCACCTCCTAGATATGGACACGTTCCTATGATTTTTATAGGACGTGAACAGACTTTGGCAGATTTCAGCGCAAAATGCAAAGACTCGCGGTATGTTTGCGCCTAGCCAATTCAATGCAGAAAAGACAGGAGGCTACTGCCCGCGGTAGGGTTGAAATGAGCCAATGTATTTCATGTAGCTGATTCTGGCCCCCGTTTGGCTCTAGCCTACAATCTGTGCATGCATGGGCACCATGGAGATAGTATCAACAGACTAGCCTGTCATCTCATAGGACTACAGTGTGTCTTTCCAGACTGAGATGCCTCTTCTCAATAGGATGATAGGCAGATGCAGCAGTGAATGGGACCAGGCTCCCTGCAGATCTGCCCAGAAGGATGGGGCTTTTTGGCTGGTTTTGACATATAGGGATATCTCAGCTGTGGTGCTTTATGGTCTGACCTAGTCACAATGAATCCGTGTACAATCCCTATGAATCAATAGCCACTACATTAACCTTCCAGTCATCCCACGTTCAATGTCCCAGCAATTAATCGTCTGCTCTGATTGGTCAGTATGGCATAACGTAAGATTGCAGAGCACATGTACGACTATTTCTAGATCCTTAGATGGCTGGGCTCAACCAATTGGATGTTCTGTCTATTTCCCTGGATTTAAAGGCCTGAAACACTGTCTCACTCGTGCCTTTGTATTCAGCCAGTAGAATATCTATTTCATTACCTTCTATAGCCCTTTGACCCTTTTGTGCTGAGCCCATTTCTGCGCCACTTCACACACCCTGATATCAGTGGAAGCAGAAATATCTTCTGTTGTTGCTTATCCACTGGGATTCCTTTGTCTCACACTGTCTCCATTAATCACAGCTATCTCCTATCTGTCCTGTCTGCCCTGAGATTACTTATCCCCACACATTTAGGGTTCAAGCACACGAGCAGATTCGCAGAGATTTAGTCGCTTTGATTTCAGAAATCGACCGAAGTTTCCTCGTGAGGCAACTTCTGAAATTGAAGCGCTGCGAGGCGCTGGCGTTTTGTCATTATAGCAGGCAGCAGGCAGGGGGAAGGCAGTTAGGAGAGATTGTCGCCCCGCAGAAGAGGCGATTGGTCACCAGGCGACTAAATCTCCCCAAAACTGCCCGTGTGCTAGGGGTACGGTCACATTGTGAGATTCGGGGAGATTTAGTTGCCTGGCGACTAATTGCCTCTTCTTCGGGGCGACTAATCTCCTCAAACTGCTTTCGCCTGCTACAATGAAAAAACGCCTGCAGCATGGCACTCGCGGCGCTTCATTTTCCAAAGTCGCCTGAAGTTGCCTCACGAGGAAACTTCGGATGACTTCGGAAAACTAATCACCGCAAGAGGCGATTAGTAGCCGGGCGACTAAATCTCCCACAATCTCACAGTGTGACCTTACCCTTATTACTTGCTCAATTTTTTTCTTTGCTGCCCCAATTTGCTGTGCCATTAATCATGTCTGGGCAACTGGGCTGCACCCCTCCTCTGGAACTCTCTCCCACGGTCTGTCCGACTTTCTCCCAACCTTTCTGCTTTCAAGAAATCTCTTAAAACGCACTTCTTTCGAGAAGCCTACCCTCATACCTCCCAACTGTCCCTTTTTCGGAGGGACAGTCCCTCTTTTGACAGCTCAACCCGCAGTCCCTCATTTGTACTGGAAAGTCCCTCTTTTCTCTGCACTGAACAGCCAGAAAAAGTAACAAAGTTTCTCACTTAATTGGCTTTTAGCAGAGAGCCCAGAACAGCTAACAGGTGCAAATAAGATACTTTGTAACAATTTTGAGACACAAAAACACAGTTTAGATAAGGAGAAATATTTTCAAACTTTCATAACCTGCCAAATTGTGTAAAACAAACATGGTAATTAGGGGGTGTGACCACAGAAAGGGGTGTGGTCAAAAAATTGCTGCGCTACGTGCAGAAAAAATTTTTTTGTCCCTCTTTTTACTTCCAAAATGTTGGGAGGTATGTACCCTCACTCTGCTTAACTACCAAACACAACACCACATACAGCACCACATTTCTCACCCATTTCTCACATTTACTTTACAGTGCTACGCAATATGTTGGCACTATATAAATACATGTTAATAATAATAATAAAATAATAAAATAATAATAACATTATCAACCTCTGGAATCTGAGACATGAGCCATTGTCTTATAGTTGCAGCCATACAACAATATGAATTTGGGGGCCCCTTTACATTGTGTTACCTGCTAACAGGGTCGGACTAGGCCAGCCCAGATCCGCACCCAGATGTGCAATTTCCAGGCGGCCTCCCTTCCGTCGGCCACAGGCCCCCCAATCCGACCCGGCCTGCTAAACCCCTTTTTCCAGCACTGGGTGGTAATGGAACAATTAGGAGGATGCAGGGTGCAGGCCCTAATTGACCCCCTTTACCCCTAAGAGACCCCAGAGGTGAGATCTTCTATGTGGTAGTTCCTCTAGCAATGTGTGTGGAGAGCAAACCAACCAGAGAACTATCTCCCTGCAGCAGTAACCCACAGCGACCAATCAGCAATAAGCTCACATTATCAACTTTAATAAGTCTGATGAAATGCGATTGTAATTGGTTGCTTGGGATTGCTACTCTGGGCACAGATTTGGTCAGGAATTTTGGCAGAACTTATGGCCCAGTCAGTTTCCTAGATCACGTGCCCATGCCTTGCCTTGGAAGGGCACAATGTGCCTGTGTATTTCTCTGTTCATATTCAGGCAAAACTGTAGGTATAAAGCAGCAGCTAATCACAAGGACTGGAGGGATTTGCTGCCATCTTGTGGCCACAGAGGAAAATAGTTTAATTAAGGGGGTGGCTCATAGTAAAGGGCGGCCCGGGCCGATACCCGCGGGTTTACCCACAGGTCAGGTGGGTTTGGGTCGAGGGAAATACCGACCTGCACATCACTAGTGGCTCACCTTTAAGTTAACTTTTAGTATGTTAGTCAGTAGAATCATCAATTCTAAGCAACTTTTCAATTGGTCTTCATTGTTTATTTCTTAATAGTTTTTAAATGATTATTATTCACAGTGCACACAAACAAACCAAGGGTACACATACATGTGAGGTCATGTGAGCTATTTAAAGGAACACCAAAAAATGCAAGTGTTTTATAGGCATATTTATCAAGGGTCGAAGTTGAAATTCGAATTTTGCGCTATTTTTGGGTACTTCCACTAGTGAATAGTCCAAATCCGATTATTGATTATCGAATATCGAAATTTATCATGTACTGTCTCTTTAAAAATTCAACTTTGACCATTCGCCATTTAAAACCTTCCCGAATTGCTGTTTTAGCCTATGGGGGACCTCCTAGAACCTATTTGGTGTCAATTCGTGGACTTTGAAAAATCAAGGGTTTTCGATCGAATGCAATGTTACTTTGATTTCGAATCTGAATGAAAACTGCCTATTCACCCGAAAAAAACCCTTTTTTGATAAATTTCGGTTTGTCTTTTTTAATTTGAATTTCGAAGTTATGGGAGTTCAAAAAAACTCCCACTACTTCAAAATACGACCCTTGATAAATCTGCCCCAAAGTATGTTATAGAATGGCCAATATGAAGTAATTCCTCAATTGGCCTTTATTATTCATTTTGTTTTAGTTTTTTTTTAATTATTTGCCTTTACTGATTTCAAAGGGGGGTCTCTTATTCAAATCAATGCATGGTTGCTAGGCTAATTTGGACCCTAGCAACCAGATTGTTGAAATTGCAAACAGGAGAGCTGCTGGAATAAAAAGCTAAATAATTGATAAACCACACATAATAAAACATGAAAATCTTATAAAAAAGTATAAAAAGCAGGAAATGAATTAGAAGTGTAAGTTAAAAGGCCACTCGCGTATAAGGGCAGATAAAAGATGGGGGATATGGTTGTGATTAAACAAGTCTCACTTATTCTCTGCTGATATTTAACAAGAGACATTTGAGCTCATTAGAAGCGTCAGGCTTATGAATATGATGTGCAGTTAAACAGCTGTTTGCAGCTCTGGGAGGCTGGACATCGGGTCACATGACGCGCCATTATGACATCACCAGCCACTGTGTGTGATGCGAGTAAATAAAACACACGCATCAGGGGATGAGTTTTCCTGTAGTTTCACACTGCATTCAGCTTTTTTTCTTCCTTTTCTCTTTTTATTGAGCAACATAAGCTTTGCCCAGTAATGACTTTCACTGCACAGTTTATTAAAAAAAGGCAAATTTAAATTAGTGAATTACATTCAGTCAGCACTGCCTTACAGCTGCACCACTATGACATCATCGTCACCATGGCAACGTCATCGGTAAACAAGCCAATGCCATTGTGACATCACAAAGCCATCCTGTGACAAGTCAGCGAGCACATAGTAAGCCTCAGTTTTCCTGCATCTTCACACCGTGTCGCATCGCAGGAAAACTTTCCCATTTTTTACATCAATTTTTATCCATTTTTTTCTATTTATAAACTAAGTAAGTGAAAAAAAACCTTATAATCTTGAATTTTATTACATTCGAACATTTTTCAATAATGAGACCGATGAAAAAGCGCAATTTTGCAAATTGTTCATTAGTTTCCAGCTTTGCAGATTTTGGCTTATTACTCACAGGCAACACAAAGCGACACACACTAGGGAACACGCACAAGCGTTTTTCAACATTTTCTTCCTTTTACTGCTACAAGATGTTTTTAAGCATTAACATGATTTTCCTGTTTGTTCTTTTGCTTTTTTAGTTCTATTAACCTGAAACAAAAAACATCAATGAAAAAAGTACAAGCTACACTTGAATTTTCATTACATCTAAAGCAATTCCAGAATCCGACTGTTGTACCAAGTGGGTAAGTGTGTCTTAAGGCTTTAAGGGGTTAAATGTCTGAGTTTGGTTGAATTCAAATCTTCCAAAAAAAATCCTCAGACTCAGACATACATCAATATGGCAGCTTCTAAGGCATTGCTCTCACATACTCAGAATGTCCTATGATCAGTGTTGAGTTAATAGTAAAACTGGAAGTTACTGGGCCCTGCAGTAAAATCATTTTAGGTCTGGCAACACAAGCAGATTCTGGGAGTCGCCCGGCAACAAATCTTCCCTTCTACTGGGCAACTAATCTCCCCAAACTGCCTTCCGCCGCCTAGAATTAAAATCGACTCGGGGAAGGCACTCGGAGCGCTTCGTTTTCCTCACGATGAAACTTCGGGCGGCTTCGGAAAATGAAGCGCTCTCGCGTTTCTCATTCTAGCCGGCGATTTGTTACCGGCGACTAATCTCCCCGAATCTGCCTGTGTGGCCAGACCCTTTGGGGCATATTTATCAAGGGTCGAATTCCGAATTGAAAAAACTTCAAAATTCGAATTCAAAAAGACCAGCCGAAATGTTGAAGGTTTTTTTTTGGTTGAATAGGTCAGTTCTCGGCCATATTCGAAGTTTTTCCCAAAATAACATTAGATTTTTCAAAGTCCACCAATTGACTCCAAATGGGTTCTAGGAGGTCCCGCATAGGCTAAAACAACGATTAGGCAGGTTTTAGAATGGTCTAAGTCGAATTTTTAAAGAGGCAGTACATGATAAATTTCAATATTCGAATTTTCGATTTTTTTTCAAATTCAAATCGAATTTGCACTATTCCCTAGTCGAAGTACACAAAAAATAGCTTGAAATTCGAATTTTTTTCATTTGAATATTCACCTCGACCTTTGCTAACACTGTATATGGACAGCAGCAAAGGGCAGATTGTCTACCATTGAAAGGAATACATAGAAGCATTCTGGCAAATAAATGTCCCCTTTAAAGAAGAATTCAACCCAAACCTTATAAAACCCCTACCCCCCAATCCTACCTAGACTCCCCTCCCTCCTCCCCCCAGCCTACCTGGTACCTGGGGCAAATGCCTCCAGGATCAGACTGGGGGGTCGAGGGTGCCCGTGGGTCGCGCCTGTGTGCATGCGCACGGTGCTGCGGTTATGTGCATGCACGCGGCACCTCGGTTCTGCGCATGAGCAAACACAGTGCGCACAAACAAAGAAAATTACACGACCTCCGACAAAGGGGGTCATGGCCTTAAGAGGAAGATGTGGGTGCGAACCTGGGCCAGCGAGGCCCACAAGAGTCGGGAGCCCACCAGGTTTTTACCTGGTGCCCCGCCGGCCCAGTCCGACCCTGAATGCCCCTAACTTTTTACTTAACCCTCTGTGTCCTCGGGAGTTCACCGCAGCCATCTGCCTTTCTTTCGGAAGCAGACCGGAGTTTCGGCACATGTGCAGTTGGAGTAATATTCCGTTCCCAAACAACTGTGCATGCGCTGAAAGTCACGAAAATTTTGTGACTTTCGGCACATGCGCAGTTGTCCGGGACCAGAATATTACTCCAACTGCACATGTGCCGAAACTCCGGTCTGCTTCCGAAGTTTACCGAAGAAAAGAAGATGGCTGCCGTGAACTCCCGAGGACAGAATCTGCGCCGAGGGGTAAGTAAAAAGTTAGGGGCATTTGCCCCGGGTACCAGGTAGGCTGGGGGGGAGGAGGGAGGGGGGGTCTAGGTAGGGTTTGGGGGTTTTTAAGGTTTGGGTTGAATTCTCCTTTAACAGAATGTGTTTATGAGGTTTGATTTTAATGTCACAGTTTAAATATTGATATTGAATCCTTTGTTTTTGTTTGTAGATGTTGGCAAATTGAGGCATCCTTTGAGATTTTGACCAACCTCCCTCACACCATCGAAGCAAGGATCTTCCATACTAAAGGTACGTGTTACTTATAACCCCCATAAAAACTCTCATAAACTCGAAATTTGGAAAAAAAAGACCAATCAAAATTTATTTAAAAATGAAAACATTTTTAATTCTTGTGAATAGGATTGACCTGCAAACTCTAATCTAATTTGAATTGTATTCGATCGAATTCGATTCGAGTTTTTTCACACACTTTTCAAAAGTCCACCAAACGACTCCATAGCCTAAAACACTAATTCGGCAGGTTTTTAGATGGTGAATAGTTGAATTAGAATTCTTAAAGGGACAGTACATGATAAATTTCAAAATTCAAGGGGTACATTTACTAAGCTTGAGTGAAGGATTCGAAGTAAAAAAAACTTAGAATTTCGATGGTTTTTTTTGGGTACTTCGACCATAAAATTGGCTACTTCGACCTTCGACTTCGAATCGAACGATTCGAACTAAAAAATCGTACTGTCTCTTTAAAAAAAACTTTGACTACCTACTTCGGCACTTTAAACCTACCGAGCTACAATGTTAGCCTATGGAGACCTTCCCCATAAGCTTTCTAAGCTTTTTTTGATCGAAGGAAAATCGTTCGATCGATGGATTAAAATTCTTCGAATCGTTCCATTCAAAGGATTTAATCGTTCGATCAAACGATTTTTCCTTTGATCATTCGATCATAGTATTTGCGGTAAATCCTTCGACTTCGATATTCGAAGTCAAAGGATTTTACTTCGACCCTTAGTAAATGTGCCCCCAAATGTTGATTTTTTTTTTTTTAATTCAAATCGAATTTCGACTATTCCCTAGTCGAATTACACTAAAATAAACTTGAAATTCAAATTTAAAAATGTGAATGTTTAATTCGACCCTTGATAAATCTGCCCCTATGGGTTATTATTGCTGACATAGTCTTTGTTCGCTCTGTTGTGTAAACGTTTGGTATATTAATTAAAACTCTTTTGTTTTTAGATAATGTGATGGTTCCGGCTTCAGTTGAGGGCAGTGTTTTTTTCAGCAGTGCGTTTAACTTAAATCTAACCAAACGCGCAGTTACAATTGACGACGTTGTGATCTACACCGTTAATATCCTCCTGGATGAGAGTCAAGTAAGTTATAAAAAGTCTTTTAGATCAGCTTTGTGTTTGTGTGTTGCATATACTGTAGCTTATGTTTTTTCTTCTATTCTCTCTACAGATTGAAGAGACTCTGAATGCCCTGGAGAGCAAGATGATCTTTCGCCTTTACTTTGCAGAAAGCCACAAAGAGTAAGTAGAGAAATGATCAGAATTGAAGAATAGACTCTGTGCTGTAATTCCTCTTTTTCCCATTGCTCTAATGTTTTTGCTTTACTGCAAAATGTTTAGATTCCCCGACAGGCAGCCGCCTTGAGGGGACTTCCCCCGACCACCCTTGTATTGGCCAGTTAGGGTCAGGCCACATGAGCAGATTCGGGGAGATTAGTCGCCCCAGCGACAATCTCCCCGAACTGCCTTCCCCCTGCCCTCCGCCAGATAAAATTAAAATCGCACATGTGGAGTTTCATTTTCCGGAGTCGCCCGAAGTTGCCTCATGGGGAAACTTTGGATACTTCGGAAAACGAAGCGCCGCATGTGCCTTCCCCCAGGCGATTTTCATTTTAGCCGGCGGAGGGCAGAGGGAAGGCAGTTCAGGGAAGAAGAGGAGATTTGTCGCTGGGACAACTAATCTCCCTGAATCTGCTAGTGTGGCCAGACCCTTAGGGGCAGATTTACATAGGGTCGAATATCGAGGGTTAATTAACCCTCGATATTCGACTGCAGAAGGTAAATCCTTCGACTTCGAATATCGAAGTCGAAGGATTTACTGCAATTAGTTTCATCGAATGATCGAATGAAAAATCGTTCGATCGAACGATTAAATCCTTGAAATCAAACGATTCGAAGGATTTGAATCCATCGATCGAGCGATTTTTCTTCGACTAAAAAAAGCTAAGAAAGCCTATGGGGACCTTCCCCATAGGCTAACATTGCACCTCGGTAGGTTTTAGGTGGCGAAGTAGGGGGTTGAAGAGAAAGTACTTTGATTCGATTTGAAGTCGAATTCGTAGTCGAAGTAGCCAAAAAAAACATTTGAAATTCGAAGTTTTTTTTTAATTCAATTCCTTCACTCAAGCTAAGTAAATGTGCCCCTTAGACTTAAATATAGAAACTGATTTTCTACCTGAGCAGTTAAAGGGGTGCTTCACCTCTAAGTTAACTTTTCATATGTTATAGAATGGCTAATTATAACCAACTGTCCTATTAGTCTTTATTATTTAGTTTTAATTTTTTTTTTTTTTTTTTATTTCTTGCCCTTTTCTGCTGATACTTTCCATCTTTGAAATGGGAGGTCACTGACCCCATCTAAAAAACCAGATTTTCAAGATTTTTCATTAGATTTTCACAATTTTTTTGGATTTTTCACCCAAAAACTTCGGGGTATTGCACGAAACCCAGCGCACATCAAAAAATAATTGGGATGTCTGCTATTGACTTATGTGCAATCTCGACAGGTCTAAAATGCTGGATTTTCAGATTCAGCCTTTTCCATCCTCTGGGTTTAATAAATTCCCAAAAATTCGCAATTTTCAGGATTTTTGCATTCAGAGTTTAGTAAATAACCCCCCATAAAGTTCATTTAAAGGTGAACAACCCCAATAGACTTGGTTAAGTGGCAACACTGTTCTGTAAATCAGCGTATAATAATTCTGATACAATAAAGCTAACAAGACTGATGGTAAGTGAAATCTGATTTGTGTTTAACACATCGATCTTCTGTTTTTAAAGCAAATATATGAATTTGGCACCGATATGCAGGGAGGACATGAGACTGCACTTTAACCTGCATCGAGGGATTCACGGCCACACAGATATACTGTTTATAACACTTTCAAAGCTATCGATCATGGTTCATGGCCTGTTGGTTGTATTACAACCCCCACTGAAGAGGTAGGTACACACGATTTAGAAGATGACTTTTTTTACTATTCCATTAAGAAATAATATCAATTGCAAGCTAATACATACATCTCTTTTTGTTGTTTTCATAGCTTTTCCAAGAAAAACTCAGTGTTCCAAAGAATTCTTCCCAGCTGGTGTACAAAGGCTAAAAAACCGACGTTGGAAAGTGTCATTTACGGCAAAAACTTCAAAAACAAATTGGCAGCAGACGTAAGTAACAAACCTGAATTTGTATTGGAACCTTAGAAAGATAAAGGAGCACTACACTTAGTAATTCTGTGCTAATACACTGCAAATTTGTATCAAAATAGAAACAATAATATCCGACCAAACCTGAAGCAGTGTGGATACTTGTAACCGTCAGTATCCCTTAATGGCTTCAAAGCAAACCAGTTCAGTGTGTTACGCACAAGAAAGTATCTTTTAGTTTAAAATGTAACTTTTAATTCTTTACCATTAAAAAGAGAAAACGCTCACTAGTCACACACCCACTGCAACAACCAACCGTTGGCAGTGCCGGATACATATCCATTAAAAGACAAGTAATTAAAAACGGCAAATGGTGGAACAAGTGGAGCCACGTGCTTGTATACAGACACCCCTCAGTGGGTTAAATGCTGCTGTTGCCTGGTAAAAATGATGGCTGAGCTCAATGTTATTAATAGGGAAAAAAGATAAATATATAGGAAGGCCGGTATTTTTTTCCAGAAAAGCTGGCAACCCAACTGTTGCCTAATGCCATATAGCCCGCTCCCTCCCTTCCATTCAGATCCCATATACAGGGCCGGATTTACGTAGTGGGTGCCCCTAGGCCAACTGCCATTCGTCGCCCCTGTCCCCTCCCCTTTATTTGTGCAAATTTTCATCATATGGACCGGAGCAATGGGGATTGGTGCATGGGAATTAAAAAAATGATTGTAGCTCCAGTGCATCCCCAGTGTTTTTGAACCAATGTGGGTGTGGTTGGGCCTAGGTGGCCTTTCCACAAATCCGGGCCTGCCCATATATGCCCCTGAAGAAGACGAATTAGTTGGCGAAACGCGTCGGGCTGGCATAGGTGGACAGTGGGGTGCCAAGCTCCCACCTTGTCCCCACGTAGTTAGGCAGGTGTTCTCACGGGGATCTGAATGGAAGGGTAGGAGCAGGCTATATGGCATTAGGCAACAGCGGCATTATTGTATTTGAACCTTCCGGAGGGTAAAAACAGTTATGTGAGTGGAATTAAAAATGAGAACAAAAGCCTCTGTTTCTCTATTTTAGGGTAAAAGCTTCGTGATAAAAGAGAAAAACTTGCAGCATGCCTACCGTTTCCTTTCAACACTACGATCCTGCTTGCTGCTTTCCTATGATGGACTGTACAGTTATTTCATCTCCCTATCAGAAACGCTGCCTCCGTCATGCAAGCTGGAGCTCGGTATGTGATCGCTTCTACTTTGTGCCGCATATTTGGCCTGCTCTTTAGGTTTTGTTCAACTTAGTTCATGTAAACATTGACCTTGTATGACCACCCAACATCCAAATGAGTCAATGAACACATTCTTTCCTCTTGGAAGTTTAAAGATTATGGGCATGAACAAAGTGCACATTTAGGTGTCCCAAAGTGACCCTTAGTTTACACACTGGCAGTGGCGTAACTACCGGGGGAGCAGGGGGTGCAATTGGGCCAGGGCCTCACTCCTTCAGGGCCCCCCGGCAGCTCGCGCTCCACTGAGTTCATCGGCCGTAAGGAGGGGGGCGGGGCCTGGCTGCACGTCCCACGCCCCTCTAGTTACGTTACTGCACACTGGCCTTGATATCTTCATAGAGTCAATATTAGGGCAGTGGCAAATAGCAAAACAGCCGTTACTCATCTCAGGTCACTCACCATCATTAGAAAGCACCGCGAGTAACAGCACACCTACAATTATTGTCTACAAATCTAACAAGGCTCCTCTTATTCATTTTATTGAGACATTTCCTGGGGTGGGTAACAGATGTTTTCATTGGTTACTTTGGCTTAGTAGTCCTGGTGCACAAGTTTTTTTACATTAACCCGTTGCTTTCTAAATTCCCCTTGGAGACTGACATAGGTCATCTGTACAACTCCCAAAAACTCACAACATGTTGGGGTTTATTTATTAAAGGAAAACTATACCCCCCAAACAATGTAGATCTCTATAAAAAGATATTGCATAAAACAGCTCATATGTAAAATCCTGCTTCATGTAAATACACCATTTTCATGATAATATACTTTTCTAGTAGTATGTTCCATTGGGTAATCATAAATAGAAAATTGCCATTTTAAAAAATAAGGGCCGCCCCCTGGGATCGTAGGATTCACTGTACTCACAAACATACCAACAAACCATACATGTTAGGTCACATGAGCCAATTAACAGACAGAGTTGTGTCTTTTGCTTCAACACTTCTTCCTGTTACAGTTAGAGTTGTAGTATTTCTGGTCAGGTGATCTCTTCCTGTTACAGTTAGAGCTGTAGTATTTCTGGTCAGGTGATCTCTTCCTGTTACAGATAGAGCTGTAGTATTTCTGGTCAGGTGATCTCTGAGGCAGCACAGAGACCATCACGAAATGGTGGCTCAAGGCAAGAGATTTAAAAGGGCAATATTTACTTAAATATATATTCCAGTTTGGTAAAATTCTTTAATATGCCACTTAATATGATAAGAACTGTTGCTTAAGTGTTCATTTTGGGGGTATAGTTTTCCTTTAAGCACTGAATACCCGAAATCTGAAAAATTCCGATTTTTTTTTTGGACCTTAAAAAAAAATAAATAAATAAAAAAAAAAACAGAATTTTTTGGGATTTATTACAGTCCGATGGTATGAAAACTCTGAAAACCCAGCATCACAAAGCTCTCGGGTTCCTGTATTAGTCAATGGGAAAGGTTACAGTGTCTGCGCTGCTGTCAGTACTGATATCCGATGATTTGTGCTTTTTGCAGAAAAGTACGAAAAATTTGTACTTTTCGGGAAAAGGTCTGCAATTTGCCTGAACTTATTTTTTTGCATGATAAATAAGGTCCATCCGGGAATTCAGAGTTCGGATTTTTACCTTAGAAATAGGGATGCACCGAATCCACTATTTTGGATTCGGCCGAATCCTAAGCAAAGGATTTGGCCGAATACCGAACCTAATCCGAACCCTAATTTGCATATGCAAATTAGGGGTGGGAAGGGGAATTTTTTTTTACTTCCTTGTTTTGTGACAAAAAGTCACGCGATTTCCCTCTCCACCCCTAATTTGCATATGCAAATTAGGATTCGGATTCGGATCGGCCAGGCACAAGGATTTGGCCGAATCCGAATCCTGTTGAAAAAGGCCGAATCCTGGCCGAATCCCGAACCGAATCCTGGATTCGGTGCATCCCTACTTAGAAATACTGAGATAAAGTCGGATCCTAGTAAATAACCCCCGTTGTGTTGTTCTGTCACACCATTGCTATATCCTATTGGTTCTTATTCCTTTCCAGTCTGATCCACTCCATAGTTTACATCACAACAGCAAAGTAACACACGAGGGAAAGGGAATAAGCTTGTATTCTTAGATATACAAAACATTATTATGAATTGTAATATAATGCCGTTGTTTCACTGCTCATTTACATGGTCTTTGTTTCCTCCTCAGAAAAACTGGATTTGAAAACCCGGCTCAGTGAGTTATCTGACAAAGTGACGGTAAGTTTGCTCGTTGCTTATTCTGTAATCTGATACCAGGTCCGGACTGAGAATTAAAATAGGCCCTGGCATTTCAGGTACATAGAGGCCCAAACAGCCCTCACCAGCCCACTAAATACTGACTTTCTATGGCACCTTATAGTAGCCCCTCTAGCATTTGCCAGAACCCACAGATTGCCAGTCTCGGCCTGTCCGATACTAACCTGTCACCCCAAACTAGTTTCCTTATACTATTGGGGTATTAAAAAGTGCTTTACATACTGTATTCTCCTTGTTTACACAAATTAATGATTATTTCATATTGTAACTATAGGAATTAGAAGACGCCAATGACCTGGCAGAAGAAATAAATAGAAGCCTATTAGAGCTATCAGCTCAACTTCTCAATCTGTGGGGAAAATTCCTTCAATCCTCCTTGGACAGTGAACAAGAGAAGAAGCAAATAAAGGTAAGAAGCACATTCAATAGGATTTAGAGCAGATGCAGCTTTTCTTAGGGTCTGGCGACAAGAGCAGATTCGGGGAGATTAGTCACCCCAGTGACAAATCTCCTCTTCTTTGGGGCGACAATCTCCTCGAACTGCCTTCCCCCTGCCCTCCGCCGGCTAAAATGAAAATCACCTGGGGCAAGGCACATGCGGCGCTTTGTTTTCCGAAGTCGACCGAAGTTTCTTCGTGAGGCAACTCAACTAATCTCCCCGAATCTGTTGGTGTGGCCAGACCCTTACAGATTAGTGCTCAATCTTCAGTGGTGCTACATTTAGGGGCCGATTCACTAACTTCGAGTGAAGGATTCAAAGTACAAAAACTTCGAATTTCGAAGTGTTTTTTGGGCTACTTCGACCATCGAATGGGCTACTTCAACCTTCGACTTCGAATCGAAGGATTCAAACTAAAAATCGTTCGACTATTCGACCATTCGATAGTCGAAGTACTGTCTCTTTCAGAAAAAACTTCGACCCCCTAGTTCGCCATCTGAAACCTACCGAACTCAATGTTAGCCTATGGGGAAGGTCCCCATAGGCTTGCGTAAGTTTTTTTGGTTGAAGGATAATCCTTTGATCGTTGGATTAAAATCCTTCGAATCGTTTGATTCGAAGGATTTAATCGTTCGAACTATTTGCGCTAAAATCCTTCGACTTCGATATTCTAAGTCGAAGGATTTTAATTCCCAGTCGAATATCGAGGGTTAATTAACCCTCGATATTCGACCCTTGGTGAATCGGCCCCTTATTGTTTTACACTGCCGTTATCTCTGAAGGTTGTGCTTATGAACTGTGTCTATTTTATTGTTTTATAGGAAGAAAAGTTCAAGAAATTATTCTTTTCTACTGACCATCCCCGACAAGAAGCTATTTTATATGATGAGAAGATGTGAGTACAATGGTGTTTCTTTAAATATTTATGTTTAGAGACAGTAAGTTGTTATCTGATTGGGGAATATTACATTTACACACTTTTATGGAAAATATTTATGGTCCTTTAGAGTTTTACCTCTAAGAGATGCTTGTATATGAAAATGTCATGCTAATGTAATAAATGGTACACATTAACTACAAGTCTAGTATCCTTAGAAAACCAAACAGCAAATATTATTGGTCTGATTATCAGGTGTTTAAAATCATAGGATTGGTTTTTTTAGTTTACTGATCTCTGGGTGGAATTTATTTCTAAATATAACATCTCATTTCTCATTGCAGCACCCAAAGCCATAAAGAGATTTATAAAGAAGTCAAAAAAGCTCCAAAAGAAGATTGTTTAGAGTGCCAGGACTGGGTATCAAAATCTGCCCCCGTGATCTTTGAAGACCGGTACTTAGAGCCTGACACAATAGGTACGTATGGAAAGAATCCACAGGTGTTGCTGCCTCAGTGTGTGACAGTTGTTCATCCACAACTCCTCCCACTCATTATTATATTTTAAATACGTATTTCCAAAGTGCCAACAAATCCCGCCGCTTTGTACAATGGAACCATTGGGATTATGTACAATTATGTACCGGCTGAAAGATAATATCACTTTTCTATATATGATTGTGTATGGGAAGGCATTTTCCTGCTAACGTTAAAAATGTTGTATTTATAGATTGCTCAGAAGAATTTATAGATTGCTCAGAAGACTTTATGGATTGTTCAGAGGACTTCATAGATTGTCCAGAAGACTTTATGGATTGTTCAGAAAACTTCATAGATTGTTCAGAAGACTTTATGGATTGTTCAGAAAACTTTACAGATTGTTCAGAAGACTTTATAGATTGTTCAGAAGACGTTAAATCTTCCCCTGTTGCTGGTACTGAAGATATGAGCAAGAAAAATATGTCTATCAGAACAGTACCTGGATATAACAAGCCATCTCATTTGGGGAAAGGGTAAGTTCTGATCCCTACAAATATAAATATAATGCACAAAATGTAATATAAAAAAATTGAAATAGTAAAATATAAAAAAGAGCCATAACTAACTATCTCTCTCTCTCTCTCTCTCTCTCTCTATCTATCTATCTATCTATCTATCTAGCATCTCTCTTTCTCTCTCATCTATCTATCTATCTATCTATCTATCTATCTATCTATCTATCTATCTATCTATCTATCTATCTATCTATCTACAAAGAGAGGGAGGCAGCAGTCAGGGCACTTACTATGCACAATATTATATAGAAATAGAAGTTGTACATTTTCCACCAGGACCAGTAACTTTGAGTAACCAATCAGCATGTGATTGTTCGTCTGTTTGAAAGGGAGCATCTGATTGGTTGCTATTGATTACTGGGGCTGGTACAGTAGTATTTTACCTATTGGGTTTTTTTTTTACAGAGCGTTATTCTTATGTAAAGTTAATGTTCTCTAATGCAATCTCGTTAAACCAGATACTGCAAATACTGTATATATATATACGGGTCTTCCAGCAAACGATGAAAATATTGACATCAGGCATCATTTGTTTTGTTATTTTTACTCTAAATATGCCTAATTCTATCATTATAAGTAAAAAAGATGAAGATATTAACTTTTCTTCTGTAATGGGTTAAAACTGAGCTACAGTTAAGAAATGTTCATCAAGACCCAACAGTCTTATAGGGCAGGGCCTACGTTACTCACTGTGTCTAATGGGGATGTATAATTTATACACAGAAACGCATCATATCATTTTCTTAGAATATTAGCTCATAGAGAAGAAAAGCGACAACACCCCCAGTGAGCGAAAGTTAATATTGCTGCTGTTATTTTGTGTTTCAATGGACAGTTTTTCTTGACCTGCCATTATGTATTTTTATTGTGTAGATTATTCCAAGAAACCAGCGAAAAGAAACTCGTTCGGGAGCAAGTTCTACGTACGCAAAACCAGAGCCATTTTACTGGTAAGTTAAACGTTGATTTGTCCATTAGATCATAAAGGAAAGAGGACGTTACTTGGATTATAATTACTTATTTTATTTTATTGTAGGTCCAAAAGACAACTCCAGTAGTAACGACGGAACACATCTAATAGTCTGTGTGCACGGCATGGGTGGTAAGTCAAATTTTAAAGATTTGATTCTGACACGAACACTTTACATGTGTTTTGTCATATGATATATCATTGCCCTGCCCTGTTGAAATAAATAGCTTTATTTCTACTCTAGGTTGCCAATTTGATCTTCTACCTATAAGGGCTTACATCGAGTCTGGAGTGACACATGGGAGAATCAACTTCTTTATGTTTCGATACAACAAGGTACGTATGTCTGTGTATCTTGTTCTGAGGGGTTATCTCCATTCCTATATACAAAATATACCGTTCAAACATTCTATCCATCTCAGCACAATGTAAACTAATAGGCAATGATGATAAAATGTAACTATCCTGAGAAATCTATCCTCTTATTATTAGTATTTTATTAGTTTACTGATGATTCATATGAAATGATCAGCTGCAGCGGGGCCCATAAAGATCATTTTGATATATAACTGTAACAACTGATCTGTAACAAATTGACGCTATTATAGATCGATCAATGCAAATCCCTTTGAACAGAAACGTCTTCTATGGCGTTTGATATCTCAAAATATATAGAAAAATATTATTAAATTGAATGAAAAATGTTTCCGCAACAAGACAGGATATGGATAGGTCTTATAGAAGATTATTGTTGCTGATTGTAGGCAGACAGGCCCTTTAATATTGCTATTTTATACACCGTTAAATAATTGGGGCAACTATAAAGTTTTCATTAGTGTCGTTCTCTGTGTTTTATATTGATTGTGTTCTTTTTCACTTCTTGTATTTTCTTTACAGGACTACAACACTATGGATATTGATAAGTTAGGCAGACGTCTCCTAAATGATATATTCAATCACATAGCAAGCAATAAGCTCATTATTTCCAGGATCAGGTACAGTAATTAGCAAAAAAAAAAATCTCTGTATTTATTAATATATATGAATTTTTTGATAGTAATGTTACTTTTCTCTCCCCGCAGCTTCATCGGCTTTTCTTTGGGCAATCTGATAATACGCTCAGCCCTCGGGAGACCTGAATTTAATTGCTACCGTGGAAACCTGCACACTTACCTCTCCTTCGGTGGACCACATATGGGCCTTCTGTACCACAACATGTTTCTTGCAAAAACTGGTAGGGATTTACTGGCCACATTGCTTTATTATTGACAAGTAATTCAAAGATTAGAAACAACAAGTAATATATGTATATGGATTTAAAGGGGACCCATCACCCAAAAGGATTATTCCAAATTCTATTTTATCATGTTTATCAAGCAAACTGAAGTTTATTTACTCTGTATAAATTATTTGAATCTTGTCTCCATCAGTCGGGGAATTCATAATTATAGCAAGTAGGCAGGAGACATATTGTGGACACTGTTATTAAGACAAGCCTTGTATCATCCCAGAATCTTGTTTGTGCACCAGAATGGGGGACCTGATATCCATCCCCATGCCCTGGTTACACAATTAAATGGTGAAGAGAACTGGGGGAATATGGGGAGAGCAGTGACATCTAGGAAGTGCTGAATGGAAAGTTCTAAGGAATAGAGGAGGGGCAGGCAAAATTTGATTGACAGCTGAGATTTTTAAATGCGTTTACAACAGCTATGAACGCTTTAATAAAAAAAAAAAAGAATTTGGATTTCATGTTTAATTTGAAAAGGACTTTTATTATACAGATTTTTATGTCTGGTTGACAGGTCCACTTTAACCATGTTTAATTTACTTTACTTTAATTTATTTTGTTTAATTTATTTACATGGTTAATCAAGTACAAGTAATATATCATTATGATAGGACAAAAGTAAAAAATGTAAATTATGTTTGGGAAAGATCACGGCTGATGCAGTGTGTTTCCTGATAATATAACCCTTTCTCTTAACCTATATTTTATTGAACTTTAACATGCTTTTATATAGTACAATGAATAAACATGTGCATGTCTTTTGTTATAGGCCTGTGGTTAATGAAGTGGAAGAAAGTACCTGTCTCCGTGTCTCAGATGACATTCTCAGATCACAAAGACCCAAGACAAAGGTTCCTCTACAAACTTAGCCAGAAACCAGGTAAGACATATGGGCCATTTTGTATGGATTTCATCTGTATGTTAAAACCCCAAAATAAAGCTACTGCGATTTCATTGGAAACTTTTGCAAACTATTTTAACCATAACCAGCGAGGTAGTATTTTAAGATATTTGCAGGTCTTAAAGTACAGCCTCCATGGACCTGACATGGACCCAATACTCTTGAGTAACTTACATTGCAAAATAGTGATTTGAAATTTATCTTATTGAAAGTATAATGCCCGTGATTGCATGAAAAATGTGTCTGTATTGCTGCCTTAAAGTGGACCTGTCACCCAGACACAAAAATCTGTATAATATAAGTCCTTTTCAAACTAAACATGAAATCCAATTTCTATTTTTTATTAAAGCATTCATAGCTGTTGCAAGCTCATTTAAAAATCTCAGCTGTCAATCAAATATTGTCTGCCCCTCCCCTATGCCATGGGCATAGAGGCGGGGCAGACAATTACTTTCACTTTCCATTCAGCACTAGATGTCACTGCTCTCCCCACATTCCCCCATTCTCTTTACCATTTAATTGTGTAACCAGGGCATCGGGATGGACATTGGGTCCCCTATTCTGGTGCACAAACAAGATTCTGAGATGATACAAGGCTTGTCTTAATAACAGTGTCCACAAAAGTGTCCACAAAATGGCTGCTGCCTGCTTGCTATAATTTTGAAATCCCAGACTGAAGGAAGCAAGATTCAAATAATTTATATTGTGTAATTAAAGTTCATTTTGCTTGACTAATGTGATAAAATAGGATTTTGAATAATCTTTTTGGGCGACGGGTCCCCTTTAACAGTGTTCTGGAATCTCATGGTGAATATTATTGTATTATAGGCTTGGAGCACTTCAAGAATGTGATTTTAGCGGGCACGTTACAAGATTACATCGTTCCCTGTCACTCCGCTCGTATTGAAATGTGCAAAGACGCTATGAAGGGAGATCGGTTAGGTAAGGTCTCACTTTTAAACATATGTCTACTGAACAGAGTACATGTACCACTGAAGCAGTAGCCAGTTCTCCACCAGCCAAGACTACAGCTCCCACAATGCCTTGCACACTGTTGTGATTCATGCAACAGATTAAGGAAAGTAGGCCTCTTGGCTGGAGGAGAGTTGACCCCCCTCAGGGCTGATCCTATCAAATGTGGGGCCCAATTGGGACCATGTTGGCGGGGCCCCTAGACAAAGTGTTGCTGGCTACTGACACAGCAAGTATTTAGGAAAATAAGGGCATACATGCATGAAATGGAAAGGAAAGGGGCAGACAACGTAAGAGAGTGAGAAGGATGAAATAGGGGCACATAATAGGGGCACACAGGGTAAGAGAGAGAGGGAGGAAATAGGAGAGTGGACTGGGCCAATTAGTTTGGGGCAGGCTGGGCCGATTCAGCTTGGAAGCAGGCTTGGTTGGATTGGGGGCAGGCAGGGCCTATCAAGGTTGGAGGAAAGCTGGGCCTATTAGAGTTGGGGGCAGGCTAGACCTATGGAGTTGGGGGATAGGCTGGCTTATCAGAGTTGAGGGTGGGCTGGACCTATGGATTTGGGGATGGGCTGGACTCTCAAAGTTGGGGGCAGGCCAGGCAGCATCATGTGCTGAGGGAAATATTATCTGTGCTGCCCTGTGGTGCGGGGCCCCCAGAGGTGCGGGGCCCAATTGGTCCAATTGGCCTAAGGCCGGCCCTGACCCCCCTGCTAAATATTTCCAGCTGTACATTTTATTAAAAATTTCCAACACATTAAGAAGGTGCACAAGTCTTTGCTGAATAAATCCTAGGTCATTGTTTGTTGGTGGAATGGAAAGGCTACCGTGTATTTATTAACAATGTACTGCCATTTCCTTTTCAGGAACTGTTTATAGTGAGATGCTCCGAAACGTCCTTGAGCCTGTTCTAAACAACAAGAACTGTCATTTTGTGAGATACGACGTCCGTTTTGAACTGCCCAAACTACTCAGTATTTTAGTTTGGGGTATGGGCCACTGCGCATTAATTAAATCTCGGCAATTTTTGGAAAACTTCTTTCAAAACGTTGGCCTGAAATACTTTGAATAGAAGAAATGTGATGCCAGACGTGTTTAATACTCTTGAAGTGCCAGAGACATTGAGTTGCAGAACCGTTTTCTACCTTGTAGCACAATGGACTAATGGTGAGATTTATATCTGTGTAGATTGTTCCATGTATTTAGAATCGGTTTTATTCAACTGTGTTATAGCTGATTAATATACTGACATAGGCTTATTCTTACCTACAGATTTACTGTGCAATGCCGACATTATACACCTGGCCTATAAGCAAAAAGAAGAGAAACCTTAAGAGACCCGAATTACTCTGCCCCAGGGTCTCTTTAAGAAGAAGAAGATTTCAGAAACATCTTTAATTTAAATGCTGCATATATCCATGTGTATTTCCTTTACATCTGTGAAATGTATTTCTTTTGTTACTGATTAACCAATAAAATAAACTTAATTAAACTTAATTTGTTGATTCTGTTATCCTTTAGTAGAAAGTAAACAAAATGATAATTATGACAATATGTTTATATTTCTTTTATCCTATTGTTAGTTGCGGGGTGGGAAATCGATGACCAAACATTATAAAATTGTTGGACACAGGAAACTGTGTTGTTTGTAATGGAAAAAACGACCGCAAAGATTCTCTCTACGACATTGATGTTATTTGGGGGGATACTGAGTGATGGGAGACACTCTGTGGGACATTCACTAAGATTCGTAGTTGCCCTTGCATCCGCTTCGATGCGCTTCGCCGCACTTCGCCAGGCGTATTTTCGCTAGCGCTCCGCAAATTCACTAAAATCCAAAGTTGCGCTCAGGGGTAGCGTAAGGTTGCGAAGTTGCGCTAGCATTAATTCGCCAAGCGAAGCGAAATTACGCTAGCGATGGTTAATTTGCATACGGCGCCAAATTCGATTTCCAATGGAAGTATTCGTAGCAGAACTACACAAGCCTTCAAAACAGCAAATAAAATCTTTATTTTGCCCTACACATTTGCCCACTGTATAGTTAAGTTGCCATGAGTTAGGAAATGTAGGGGGGAAGGAGGGGAGCCCCAAAATTTTTTTCAATCGTTTTCAGCCTATCACTGTAAGGGAAACCGAAAATCTTCCCCAAGATGGCGTCCAAGATGGCGGCCTCCAGGATCCTGTTGGTCGCAGCACTATGATGTCAGCGTCTTTCCGTTCCCGGATTGGACGCCGGCGTCGAAACGGACACCGGCGTCAGAATGTGCGTCAACGTCAGGACGCCGGCGTCAGTGCGTCAGCGTCATGACGTCAGCGCGTCCAAAATTGGCGCCAAACTCTGGCCTATTTAAAGCAGCTCCAGACTCTCCTCTATGCCCGATTATAGGTTTTCACTTGCTGATTCCTGGGTGTGATTCTTCTTGATTATATTGTGTACAGACCTTGCCTGAACTCGCGTCTTTGAACCTCGTCTGCCTGAACTGATTCTACTGCCTGTCTACGACCATTCTACTGCCTACTCCTTTTGTACTGCGAACTCGGACTTGTTACCTCCTCCTTGGTCCTTACTACCTCTGGGCCCTCAGGCCTTACAATCACCCATAATAAAGAAAAAAACGCCAGCGTTTTTTGGGACTTAGAAAATTTTTTTACTTTTTTTGAAGCAATCCCTATCTACTCTATTGCGCTTCGCCTGGTCTGAGGTGGCGAAGGAAGTCTAGCGTAAAAGGTAGCGTTCAGTACACTGCGCAAGTTAGTGAATTTGCGTAGTTACGTCCGTTGCGCAAATTCGCCAGGCGTAAGGGTGAGAAGTAACACTAGCGAAGTTACGCCAGCGTCTGTTAGTGAATTTGCGAAGTAACGAAAATGCCCAACGCTAGCGTTAGCCACTTTGGCACTTAGTGAATTTGCCCCTAAGTCCTAATATAGGACATCATTACTAAGAAAGAGATGTTACTTTTCCTCCATGCCTCAACACTGAGTCAGAGACCCATGGGGGCAGATTCACTAACGGGTGAATTTTCACCAGTGTCAGCTTCACACAACTCACTCTGCTTCGCCAGGCACAAATACGCTACGACTATACAAATCCACTAATATGCATAAAAACGCTGGCGACTTTTTGCTAGTGTTACTTCGGCAGTGCAAGCATTTCATAGCGAAGATACGCTAGCGTCCGCTTGTGCCTAGTGAAAATTTCGCTAGTGATCTTGCGCTTAGCTCAGTTTGCATAGGGCGGGTAATATAAAGTTGTATGGACGTCTTTATTATAAATGTTGCTGCGAATGCTTGAAGTTACCACTTTTTATTAAAAATGTCCAGGGAACCTTAATAAAGACAAGAGAGTTAATAGAATGTCCTACACATGAGCCCACTGTAAAATGAATGTTCCATATGTTATAAAATGTCTGGAGAAAACCGGTTACCCAAAAAAAGTTTGAGTTAGGACTTTTGCAGCCAATCCCGCTTCAAAAAAGGAAAAGTCACCAGCGTTTTTGGAACTTTAATGCATTTTCGGCAGACAGGATATGATGTAAGTGACATAAGATTGAGGAAGATGCATCTTCATTTTAGCACTTCGCCTGGTCTGAGGTGGCGAAGTCAAATCTGGCGAAAGAGGTAACTACGTTCAGTAAAATCTGCACTTTACTGAATTTGCAGAGTAACGACCTTTCGCCAGAGCGAAAATTCGTCTGGCAATTGAGTGCGAATGAACGAGTGCGATGGTGTCTTCCACTAGCGAATTGATGCCTGCGCCTGTTAGTGAATAGCGAATTGTCACTAGCGTTAGCCACTCTGTCCTTTAGTCAATCGGCCCCATGGTCTCTAATTCCAGCCTGTCTGTACTAAACTACCCTTATATAGCACCAGTGTTATGTAGAATTTAAAAGGTAGTCCACCTTAAAAAAAGCTTATTGTTTTTGAATTGTAAACTACAATAGGTTATTATTTATATATTCATTTTTACCTTTTTTGCACAGTTTTGTTTTGCTGGCTCATGTTTGGCAGTAGCAATGCAGGGTCTAAATCAGTACACTTAGGAGCGTATTTACTAAAACTCGAATTAATCTAAATATTTTAATAAAACAAAGTCGACCTAACTCCCATCCATGGGGCAAATTCACTAAGATGCAAAGTTGCGCCAGGCGCAACTTCGCCGCACTTCGCCAGGCGTAGTTTCGCCAGCGCTCCGCAAATTCACTAAAATCCGAAGTTGCGCACAGGGGTAACGTAAGTTTTCGAAGTTAATTCGCCAAGCGAAGCGAAGTTTCGCTAGCGATGGTTCATTTGCATACGGCGCCAAATTCAAATTTCAATGGAGGAACACGTATTAGCACTACAAATACCTAGAAAACCTTCAAAACATCAAATAAAAATTGTATTTTGCCCTACACATGTGCCCACTGTCTAGGTAAGTTGCCATGAGTCAGGAAATGTAGGGGGGAAGGAGGGGAGCCCCAAAAATATTTTCGATCTTTTTCAGCCTATCACCCATCATGTAGAAAACACGCCAGCGTTTTTTGGGACTTAGAAAAAATTTTGACTTTTTTTGAAACAATCCCTATCTACTCTATTGCGCTTCGCCAGGTCTGAGGTGGCGAAGGAAGTCTAGCGTAAAAGGTAGCGTTCAGTACACTGCGCAAGTTAGTGAATTTGCGTAGTTACGTCGCTAGTGAAAATTCGCCTGGCGTAAGGGTGCGAAGTAACACTAGCGAAACTACGCCAGCGTTCGTTAGTGAATTTGCGCAGTAACGAAAAATGGCAAACGCTAGCGAATTAACGCTAGCGAATTAATGCTAGTGTTCGGCGCTTCGGCGCTTAGTGAATTTGCGCCCATGAATTTAACTCACGACAAAATTGAGCATCAATTAAAATCATGTGACTTTTTCGAATTGATGCTCTGAAAATTGTACTATATCAAATTGTTGGCAACTTTATCGGATGAAAACCAGCACGAATCACAGTGTCAAGAAACATCTTCAGGGACATCTGCCCTTGACTTCTACATGACCTCAACAAGATGCAGCATTTTTGGATTTTTAGCAGCTTTGGGGTGGTATAAATCTTTTTTTCCCCCTAAAAATTCTAGTTTTCCCCTTTGAAAACTCGACCAGAAGAATTTGAGGTTTAATAAATGGGCCCCTTCTATTTATGAAGCATCCAGCCAAAGCTTTACTATTACTATCTGTTACTATTTAATATATTAGTTGCTGGCATTGTCCGGAATCTAATGGCCTACTACCATGTAGGTTTAATTTAAATTACTACTACTAACTGGTTGAGGAAACTTCAATTAGCATGGAAGAGCTAACCATTCTGATAGAGGTCAAACAAACCAACTTTATTTGCTATGATAGGATCAAAAATATGTTTTGAAACAAGTCAGTATTTTGCTACACATTCAAAAAATTTGTAAAAATGTTAAATTCTATTATTCTCTTAATTTCTATATTTACTACATGAACAATGACGTCAGCATCCTCCCAACTTCAACTTTCTAAATAGGTGAACCATAAGAGAAGAAGAATTAAATGATTTTTCAAACCAAGTGGGACAACGTAATCCCTTCATACTGACACATTGTACTGACAAGTAGTAATCAGTGAATAAATTTGGCAGGTGCAAATTTGCGGTGAATTTCTGCATTTCACCGTCGGCAAATAAATTCGTGCAACTGCGGCAAAAATTTGCTGGCGAAAAATCTGCCGCGTCAAAAAAATGTCGGCGCATGGCAGAATTAATCGGACACCCATTGACTTTCATGCATTCGGACAAAATAGGCGCACGTATAAAAATTGTTGCAGGAGTCAAAATAATTTTGACACCGATTGACTTCAATGCATTTCTCTAATTTTTCAGGATAAATTCGCCCATCAATACTGACAAGTCCTACATTATTTGTAAGGAGATTCTTCTTCACCAGAAAAAGAAACATTCCACCATTTTAATTAATAAATAATCTGGCTACTAGAAGGAAACATCTCAGAGGCAAACTCAGTAACCTCTGAAAATTTGCCAGCGACAGCTTTGCTCACATCACAACACTTCGGCAGGCGTAGATTCGCCAGGACAACGCTAATTCCCTAAGATCCGAAGTTGTGTCCAGGGCGCCGAACGATGGCAAAGTTGTGCTTGCGTTAGTGCGCCAAGCGAAGTTGGGCTAGCGTTGGTTTAGCATGCGGTGGGAAGTTAAAGTTCAATGGAAGTATATGTTGGTACCAATACATTACACTACACAAGCCCGGGAAACCTTAATAAAATAAAGTTGTTATATTGCCCTACACATGAACCTAGTGTATAGTTTCTGTGCCATATGTTAGGAAATGTAGGGGGGAAGCCGGGTACCCCCCAAAAAAATTACGCTCTTTTTCAGCCTATCACCCTGAAAAATGAAATGACACCAGTGTTTTTTGTGACTTAGAAACATTTACAACAATTTTTTGAGGTGGCGAAGGCAAGTCTGGCGCAAGAATTTGCGTAGTTACGTCCATTCGCCAGAGCGCAAATGCACCAGGCGTTAGGGAGCGAAGTACCACTAGAGTCTATGATTTCTGATATCCTTATAATTTACAGTAGGGGGTACATTATACCTTATAATACATGAGTCATACTCTGAGTTCCCTGTATAACTCAGCCTGCAGCCTTGTGCCTTTATATGGTCACAGAACAACCTCTCAGTGACTTCTAATATCCTTATCATTTACAGTAGGGGGTACATTATCCCTTATAATACATGAGTGATACTCAGAGTTCCCTGTATAACTCAGCCTGCAGCCTTGTGCCTTTATATGGTCATAGAACCCCTTAGTGACTTCTAATATCCTTATCATTTACAGTAGGGGGTATATTATCCCTTATAATACATGAGTGATACTCAGAGTTCCCTGTATAACTCAGCCTGCAGCCTTGTGCCTTTATATGGTCATAGAACCCCTTAGTGACTTCTAATATCCTTATCATTTACAGTAGGGGGTACATTATCCCTTATAATACATGAGTGATATTCAGAGTTCCCTGTATGGGTAGGACTCCACGAGTGATTTTGTGGTAATCCGACGCGCTGCAACAAAACGCATGTTACTTGTCGTATGCGACAAAAATAAGGTAAGAGATAGGATTGTCGCATGGTGTTGCAGCGTTGATTCGACGCGACACGACTGTCAGATGCAGACGCAGCTTGCACCGGATCAACAGTCGGATCGCTTCGGATCAACGCTGTGACACCATGGGACAATTCTATCTCTTACCTTAATTTTGTCACATGTGACAAGTCTCAGCACGTCGGATCGCAACAAAATCGCTCGTGGAGCCCTACCCTATAACTCAGCCTGCAGCCTTGTGCCTTTATATGGTCACAGAACCCCTCAATGACTTCTAAAATCCTTATCATTTACAGTAGGGGTACATTATCCCTTATGATACATGAGTGATACTCAGAGTTCCCTGTATAACTCAGCCTGCAGCCTTGTGCCTTTATATGGTCACAGAACCCCTCAGGGACTTCTAATATCCTTATCATTTACAGTAGGGGTACATTATCCCTTATAATACACGAGTGATACTCAGAGTTCCCTGTATAACTCGGCCTGCAGCCTTGTGCCTTTATATCAGTGATCCCCAACCAGTAGCTCGTGAGCAACATGTATCTCCCCAACCCCTTGGATGTTGCTCCCAGTGGCCTCAAAGCAGGAGATTATTTTTGAGTTCCAGGCTTGGAGGCAAGTTTTGGTTGTATAAAAACCAGGTGTACTGCCAAACAGAGTCTCAATGTAGGTTGACAATCCACATAGGGGCTACTAAATGGCCAATCACAGCCCTTATTTGGCACCCAGGAACATTTTTGATGCTTGTGTTGCTCCCCAACTCTTTTTACTTCTGAATGTTGCTCACGGGTTTTAAAGGTTGGAGATCCCTGCTTTATATGGTCACAGAACCCCTCAGTGACTTCTAATATCCTTATCATTTACAGTAGGGGGTACATTATCCCTTATAATACATGAGTGATACTCAGAGTTCCCTGTATAACTCAGCCTGCAGCCTTGTGCCTTTATATGGTCACAGAACAACCCCTCAGTGACTTCTAATATCCTTATCATTTACAGTAGGGGGTACATTATCCCTTATAATACATGAGTGATACTCAGAGTTCCCTGTATAACTCGGCCTGCAGCCTTGTTCCTTTATATGGTCACAGAATCCATCAAATGATGAAATATTATCAGTTTTTAAAAGTTTATTGAAGTCAGTCATGTTTATTATTTCATTCGATTAAGGGCAGCACTACACAGACGATTTATTTGCACTTCTGTCGGATCCGACGCTGGGCAACAAAACGCCTGCGTCAAGTCGGATGTGACGAAAAAACAAGGTAAGTAATACAAAAGTCGGATGGTGTCGCAGTGTTTGTCCGATGCGACACGACTGTCAGATGCAGATGCAGCGTGCAGCATTTGCATCCGACAGTTGTGTCGCGTAGGACAAACACTGCGACACCATCCGACTAACTGTAAAATAAAGGCTACTTACCATTATGAAGTCCAGAAGGGTCCTTGGCAGCCATGGGGGGTCCCAAAGCAGAGTCCACTGAGCAGGAAGTCGCAGGCTGGAGGAGGAGGCAGAGAGGAGACGCAGCAGACACGTGTCTGCATAATTGTAGGCGGGTCCTGCAACAATTGCGTCCCAGGAAACAAGTGGGCTCCCGCTGCTCATTGTCTAGGGCAGTGATCCCCAACCAGTAGCTCGTGAGCAACATGTTGCTCTCCAACCCCTTGGATGTTGCTCCCAGTGGCCTCAAAGCAGGTGCTTATTTTTGAATTCGGGCATTGGAGGCAAGTTTTAGTTGCATAAAAACCAGGTGTACTGCCAAACAGAGCCTCAATATAGGTTTACAATCCACATAGGGGCTACTAAATGGCCAATCACAGCACTTATTTGGCACCTCAGGAACATTTTTCATGCTAGCGTTGCTCCTCAAATCCTTTTACTTCTGAATGTTGCTCACGGGTTCTAAAGGTTGGGGATCCCTGGTCTAGGGGGCTGGGAGAGCACCAGAGCCCTCTGCAGCTAATTTATTTTAAAATAACCTGGTGTAAACAGTAGCTTGTACTTGACCCCAACGAAGATGTAATGAATCCTTAATGGAGGCCATTTAAGGGTTAGATGATTTTCTAGTAGACTTAACGGAAGAAGATCCAAATTACGGAAAGATCCATTATCTGGAAACCCCCAGGTTCTGAGCATTCTGGATACAGGTCCCATACATGTATTATCATTTTGTGTTCAAACATGTTTGCCTGATGGGCCAGTGACATACAAGCCAGGTGGCCACCCTGCCAAGAAACCAGTTTTGTCTTCTCAATGGGGAAGTTCACCTGATATATTTATTATTTGCCAATAGTCTCTCCTGCATTTCTTCTCTTAATGTTCCGCCCCTCTCCAAAATGATACTTAAGTTCCTGTCTCAGTGTAAAGGCCATTACATAAGAGCAAACTGTGACACATTAAATTCAGCATTTCCCTTTATTTCATATTTAAAACCAGACCCATTTACAGCCCCTCAATGGCCTGATTTGGGCGGGAGACAATGCCTCAAGTGGGCGGGGCTTACTAGTAACTGGGAAGGCCTCATATAACTGGGCGTGGTCAGTCACATTTGGGTCGTTTACTAAATGTTACATTTGTAAACAGGTATTTTACGACACGGGCCTCTGTTTGTTAACTCCGCTATCTTTACTGCGAACAAATGCTTCGTTGTTAATACCTAGCAACCACCTCATAGCAATTTAAACTGAAACCCGGAGAGCTTTGCAAAAAAATCACTCGATAAAAGTCAATTACAAATGCCTCTATTTTAATCTTCGCTGTAAAGACGAAAAGCCAATGCCCAAGTGTAAGTGAACGACAAGAGCCGTGACTTGAGAGGACGCAGCCGCTGATCGCTTACGTCATTACTAGACGACGGTTACTAGGGGGCGGATGAGACGCGGCAGTGACGGTTGCTAGGGCCCGGGCGCAGCTGAGTGACGTTAGAGGAATAAGATTCAGTTGGTAGCGGCGGGAGGACAGAGCTGGCAGGAATGGCTGGAGGTAGGGAATGTTGGCATGGGGGAATGTGGTCACTTGTGGGAAACATGGGGAGGGCTACAGCTAGGAAAATACAGGGACATACAGGGAAATACAGAGACAACTGGAAATATGGGGCAAATACTGGGGCAGAGCAGGGAGTACAGGGTTAATGGGGTTACACCTTGTGATAAAGGACAGTCCAGCTTCATCAGATGGAAATATGTGTCTCAATGCTGCTGCTGGTATAAGGGGAATATGAGGGTTAATGCTGCTGGTATAAGGGGAATATGAGGGTTAATGCTGCTGGTATAAGGGGAATATGAGGGTTAATGCTGCTAGTATAAGGGGAATATGAGGGTTAAAGAGGAATATGAGGGTTAATGCTGCTGGTATAAGGGGAATATGAGGGTTAAAGAGGAATATGAGGGTTAATGCTGCTGGTATAAAGGGGAATATGAGGGTTAATGCTGCTGGTATAAGGGGAATATGAGGGTTAATGCTGCTGGTATAAGGGGAATATGAGGGTTAAAGAGGAATATGAGGGTTAATGCTGCTGGTATAAGGGTAATATGAGGGTTAATGCTGCTGGTATAAGGGTAATATGAGAGTTAATGCTGCTGGTATAAGGGGAATATGAGGGTTAATGCTGCTGGTATAAGGGGAATATGAGGGTTAATGCTGCTGGTATAAGAGAAATATGAGGGTTAATGCTGCTGGTATAAGGGTAATATGAGGGTTAATGCTGCTGGTATAAGGGGAATATGAGGGTTAATGCTGCTGGTATAAGAGAAATATGAGGGTTAATGCTGCTGGTATAAAGGGGAATATGAGGGTTAATGCTGCTGGTATAAGGGGAATATGAGGGTTAATGCTGCTGGTATAAGGGGAATATGAGGGTTAATGCTGCTGGTATAAGGGGAATATGAGGGTTAAAGAGGATTATGAGGGTTAATGCTGCTGGTATAAGGGTAATATGAGGGTTAATGCTGCTGGTATAAGGGTAATATGAGAGATAATGCTGCTGGTATAAGGGGAATATGAGGGTTAATGCTGCTGGTATAAGGGTAATATGAGGGTTAATGCTGCTGGTATAAGGGTAATATGAGGGTTAATGCTGCTGGTATAAGGGGAATATGAGGGTTAATGCTGCTGGTATAAGGGGAATATGAGGGTCAGTGGGGGAAGGTGTCAGCAGCTGCTCATAGACAGTGTTGGAATTCTCTGGTACTGACAATAAAGCAACACTAGGGCTACTGAGTTCCATGTCAGTACAGGGTAACTGGCAGTTCCAGGCATGAGACTGTGAATAACAAACAACAGGCTCCTGGGATGTACAACTGTGTAAATAAGGCTATGCTGGTTGCCAGGGGGAGTAAGGATCCATCAGCAATAGGTTTGTGTGAGGGCAAGTGGCTGAGCTCTAGTGTGAGGGCAAGTGGCTGAGCTCTAGTGTGAGGGCAAGTGGCTCAGTTCTAGTCTGAGGGCAAGTGGCCGCAGGGTGAGCATTTAAGAGAAATGTAGACGTTCCGGTGCAGCAGGATGGGACAGGGAATCTTGCTGTAACATTAACTAAATTGCGCTGCTCTCACTCTTGTCTCTTAGTCTGGCAGCACCCGTTTGTAAATGTCTTCAAGCACTTGCGGTTGGAGGAATGGAAGAAATCCAGCAAGGAGGGAGATGTGACCAGTGTCATGGTAATGTACCACATCTGTCCTTTGTGACCAGGCTACAGGGACTTTCTTATTTCCTCTATTTGTATCCTTGCTCTCATTTATATTTTGGGGTTGGTGGCAGTTTAACTTTTCTTTGGTTCTCCTCATTCTCATGTTGATTCATTCCACCCCCCTCTGGTATGTACAATGGTAATTATGTATAGAAGTGTTTTTGTTGTTGGCGTGCTGGATAATTTAGAGCTGACTGGTACTACCCGCCCTGCCTAGTCTAATCTCTATATGTTCTACTCCACAGGACAAGACCCTGAAATGTACAGTCTACAGAATCCGTGGCTCCATTCCAGCCGGAAACTACATCCAACTACCCAAAACCAGCACTCAGTCCCTGGGTCTGACCGGCCGGTATCTCTACATCTTGTTCAAGCCTTTGCCCGGGAAACATTTTGTGGTCCATGTAGATGTGAGTGCAGAGGTAAGGGTGCAGAGCAGTTCAAACTGGTACCCAAGAGCATGGGTAAAGGCTAGGAACTGGGGTTCCATTCCTAGGTCAGCTGTATATACTATTAAAGGGGTGGTTTGCCTTTGAGTCAACTTTTGGTACGTTATAAGCAACTTTTCAATTTTTCTTCATTATTTATTTTTTCATAGTTTTTGAATTATTGTCTTCTTCCTCTGACTCTTTCAGGCTTTCAGATGGGGGTCACTGACCCCATCTAAAAAATCAAATGCTTTGTAAGGCTACGCATTTATTGTTACTGCAACTTTTAATTACTCATATTTCCACTCAGACCCCCTCTTATTCATATTCCAGTCTCTTATTCAAATCAATACATGGTTGCTAGGGTATTTGGACCCTCGCAATCAGATTTGCTGAAATTTCAAACTGGAGAACTGCTGAATAAAAAGCTAAATAACTCACAAACCACAAATAATAAAAAATGAAAACAAATTGCATGATATACCTCATACTAAAAGTTATCTCAAAGGTGAACAACCCCTTTTAAGGCATTTGAAGAAACAAAGGACTTAAAGGGCAAGGAAAGGCAAAATTCTTAAGAGCAATATTTTTAATTTGCTATCTGATGTCCCCAATTGCTAACTCCTGTCATTGCCTTCTAAAATTTGCCTACTGGCTACCCTTGACTACATACATGTGTGTTAGATAGTTGGATAGGCAGTGGAGGGTCTAATGCAGCCAGTCAAGATGGTGCGACATCCCGTCCTTCACGACTTCACTTCAATTATTTTGTTTCTTGTCAATTCAGGATGGTCAGACCGTCCGGATCTCCTTCTCCAATCTGTTTAAAGAGTTCAAGTCCACAGCAACATGGCTGCAGTTCCCATTTGTATGTGGAGCCATAAAGGGATCTGTGTATGACGGCACAGCACAGGGTGCTCGGCAAGGTGAGTGGGCAGTGAACTAATGAGGCTCCTGCTGTCTGTGTGCTGCTGGGTTCTGTTTAAAGGGCATGTCAAAATAAACATTTTCTGCAAAAAAACATATTTAAAAGGATACTGTTTTTTTTTCAAAACACATCAGTTAATAGTGCTGCACCAGCAGAATTCTGCACTGAAATCCGTTTCTCAAAAGAGCAAACAGATTACATTTAATTTTGAAATCTGACATGGGCTAGACATATTGTCTGGTTTACAGCTACCCCCAGTCATGTCACTCGTGCTCACTCTTTACTGCTGTATTGCAAGTTGGAGTCATTTAATTAAAAGTCACCTGCGCTAAAGTCGGAAAACGCAGCGCTGCGTGTGCTTTAGCACAGGCGACTTTTCATTATAGCGGATGGGAAGACACGCGGAGGCAGTTCGGGGAGATTGTCCCAGAAGAAGAGGCGATTAGTCGCCAGGCGACAAAATCTCCCTGAATGTCCTCGAATCTCCTCATGTGAATTAACCCTAACACACGATAACAGCTCCCTGGTAGATATAAGAACAGCACTCCGTGGTAGAATCTAGGTCCCACTGAGACACATTTAGTAACATTTAGTAGGAGAAACAACAGCCTGCCAGAAAGCGGTTCCATCCTAAAGTGCTGGCTCTTTCTGAAAGCACATGACCAGGCAAAATGACCTGAGATGAACCTACACACCAATATTACAACTAAAAAAATACACTTGCTGGTTCAGGAATGAAATTTTATATTGTAGAGTGAATTATTTGCAGTGTAAACAGTGTCATTTAGAAATAAAAACTACATCATAAAAAATAATGACAGAATACCATTAAGGGCATATTTTGTGTGTTAAAACTATGAAGAGATTGGAGAATGTAGAGCAAGTACTAGACCGACAAATGTTCCTTATAAACACTAATATTCCTCCATGCCAGGAATGATAGGCCCTGCCCCCTCAGGCTCCCGCTGGACCTGTCTTCTCTTGGACGTCCAGTACATCTTATCTTTGTACCTAAGTCGTAGGTACAGCCACCTGAGGAGTGTCAAGCTCTGCTCTAACCTGCTTGTGAAGAACCTAATGACCAGTGATTTGCTCTTCAACCCAGGTGAGATAAGTATGTTGTTATATGTAAAAAGGGAGTTTGAATAATATTAAAACATAAACCAAAGTCCGTATACTCATGGGTCACATTTGTCTTCCACATTGAAGAAGTGAACTTCATGGAGGCACGAAATGCAAAGCCCCTCCCTGATGGCATTTCTCCTATGCCTCGCGAGATGTCATTCCTTGTTCCCAAGGGAGAGAAGTGGCATGACTTATATGACTTTATTAGGTGAGTAGCCAAATGCCGAAGGTGGTAAGATAACAGAGATGATTGTGCAGTATGTAGGCTGACCCCCCCCCCCAAATAACCAAACATGTAACAATATAAGTAAGAGGGGAAATTAGCTTTATCATATACTGACCTGTTTGTTTTTCAGGCTGCTGGCTGTAGAGCTGTGTGTTGATTCTGTTTGCCATTTTCATATTCTAAGGGTTTTTTCATGACTCCCCCTAGTCCATGGATCAGAAGTGTACTATGAGGTTTTTATTTTCTGCCTCACATTCCACCATTGCTTGAACTGCAGGCCCAGACTGGCAATCTATGGGTTCTGGATTTTGTATCATAGACAGCAGCATTCACGATTTATTTTCTTTAAAACACCTTTATTGAGACATGGGCTCTGACCCAAACAATCGACAATGTTTCAGACCATCAGTCTTTTATCAAGCCACCTCAGCAGCACCTGTGCACCGTTATTTATACATTGTATGACCGTGACCCTAATGGTGTATTCTCACATTTACAACAAACTATGTATCACATATATAGTCCACCATATTGTATCTGATATAATCCATATTATTACATATAGATACTTCTGTCTACCTCAGTGAAAAATCCTTTCTCCATATGGTCCATTAGTTTTCTTGTGAAAAAGCTTTACTGTAAAAAGAAAATATATACAAAAAATATATGTAACGCTTTCTTGGCCTATTCTGCCAATTAGGAGTTAAGGGTGACCAGCTAGGTAGTGAGCATGGGTTACATTGCGAATCTTCACCCAGGGCAGAGCCTTCGCCAAATGGAAGCTTCCCCTTTAAACTGTAGTTGGACTACAACTCACAGGCATATAAGTACAAAAATAGAATAATGGACGCCAGGAGGTTCTTTAAAAAGGTAAAACAGGAGCAGATTTATTATGCCAAAGGCAAATGACCACAGGTTTACTTACAATAGTTCTGAGGACACAGCATGTGGAATCACTTTGGACAGTAAAGGTTCACAGTCAAACAGATGCGACTCCCAAAGGATATTGCAGGTAGGTGTACATCAAATCCCAATTCAACCGACGTTGCACAGTGAGGGGATCGGGATCAATCAGGTAGGGTTCAGGTAGTCCTTTGCTCACCTACTGCCCTAACAACTGAGGTCCCTGCTCTAAAGGCAAACAGGCCTTGTGGGAAGCTACTTCCTCCTACAAATCCTTGTTGGAGCGACAGCTGCTCTTTCTGCTACACCTCTCTGTCTTTCTCTCCTAGAGAGACTATAACAGTATCTTACTATGCTAGCTGGTCCTCGTTCACGGGGTTTACCTGGTCCCCGACTTAGCACTAAAGGTGTCAGGTCCCTTTAGGGTAAAGGCTTTACTGGGGCCTATGGTGATCCCAGGCTCAGTGGAGATTCACCTAGCAGCAGCACCAGGAGCCAAAGAGGAAGAGGACACTCCCTGCACAACACTATATAGCAGTGTGGCAGGGGAGTGTCATTACACTCTTTGTCCAATAGGTGTGGTTGTTACACTTTGCCAGTTACAAGGGCTTGGCCCAATAACAGGGGAAAAGAGAACTTCATACAAACAGGTAGGGGATTAACTCTATAGGGATAGGATATCCTATAGGTCCCTACATACACCCGGGGGAAAAATCCATTTCGTCCCGACAATGGTGAAAGGATATAAACACAATAGCAACAAAGTGAATATATAAGTGCAAACCAACAATACCATTGAACATCACTCTTCTGGTACCCTCTCCTGAGGAATACCTGGTAACAATGGGTACTGTGGAGAAAAGAACAGTAAAGAGCAAAAAGTGCAATACTGTATTGGATAAGTTTCAGTGCAAATAACATCAGTTGCATAACTTTATTACATTCATGAGGTCCTTAAAGGAACACTCAGGCACTTGACTTACGACACTTGAACCCTCCATAGTGTATCAGGAGGTCCAGGCACAGGCTTGGCTGAAAAGAAAATTTTAGCATACATTTCTTTTCACAATTTAACACTCATTTTCAGTGCAGTTGAGTTACATGACCCCACCATAACCAAAAGCTTTATTCCATAGCACACCCCCCCCCCTACCCAAGTGTACAAAGTCACTGAGAGCCACTTGGGGAGTAGTAAGGCGAAGCATAAAGGTGCTACTCAGCGAGTAGTTAGAGGTAGAAGAGTTTTGGTGGGGGCTCAGCAGTCTTTGTCTCATGAACCCAACTATTTACAGTTCCAGACAATGTTCAGAAGTCCAGAAATGGAGCAATGAGTGAACAAACACAAAATGAAGAAGGCCCAAAACTTGGGGCATCAATCTTGAAGAACAATGAAGAAGGCCCAAAACTTGGGGCAAATCAAACGACGTCCTCAAGTGTAAACAAGACATCTCTAAGAGGAATACTCACTCATAGAGGCATACTGAAAATGTTACAACAGACAGGGTCCAGCCGGATCCACTGTGGACAGCTCAAGAAATCATCCCATACTTTTCCAGGGTATGTTCATAGGACAAATAGTAGGAAGGGTGAGGCTTCTCTACCTTCCCTCCATTAGGCAGAGTGGACGCCAAGCTGAAGAAGCGGTCCTCTTGAAACTTCCCACAACTTTTAACATGGTGTTTTAAGATGGTACGCCCATACCACCATTCGCTGAGGGTGTCACAGAGGAAGACCATGTCACGCTGCCGCTTCTGTGGATCGCTCTGGAACAATCCCTTGGGTCCCACATCTGTTTTCTTTAACAATTCTCCATACAGCCATTCTTCCAAATTCTTCTCCACTTCGTCATAAACCCACTCAGGTGCATAGGGCATTGGATAACCCCAACGGTCACGAACACGGGCATTGATAATACGTTGCACCCGTGAAACTGTGCGTGCCTTCTTGGGGTCGGCCCTTCCCTGAGCGACCCAGAACCCTTGAGCCTCTGGAGAAAGCAATGGTTTAGACAAGCAGGCAACAGGCTGCTGAGAACTGGAATACTCTGATGGAACCACTGTGGATGAAGCCTCATCCTCTGGTGCAGTGGTTGGCTTAGGAGTAGCAGGCCTAGGCGTGGCCGGTTTGGGTTTAACAGGCCTAGGAGTAGCAGGCCTAGGTACAACATCAGGGTTCCTGCGCATAGAACTCCCCCTCCCTCCAGGTGGAACACGTGGCTTCCCACTCAGCGTGGCTGCATCACCACTAGCGCCTACTCCCTGTGACTGGGAAATAGACAAAGCCTTTAGAGGTGTGGGCAGGCTCTGTATGCTGGGTGGCCGCACTGAGGAGAGGTGATGAGGATATGCGGGAACAGGTGCAGGAGCAGAGTCTCCTGACACTGAAGACAGTCCATCTGTGTCTGTGGCGATGGATTTGGTCTTTATGCCCTTTTTAGGATCAGCATAAAGTACATAGGGACCTAACCAGCACTCGTGAAAGCAATGGGGGCACGATGAGTGGAAATTACAGGTCTCTCTGGATAGTTCACGGGTACAGTGCCCGTAGTAAGGAACAACTATCCGGTTAAAGTGGACATTGAGCTTTTCACCATATGTCCCGGCCCAAATATATCTAAGGCCAAAGTCTACATCTTCTATGTCCTCATCCGAGAACAGCGGGGCCCCAGTCAGGTTTTCCTCCGCATCCGCCCAACCCTCCCAGGAATGGTCAGCCATAATAATGGAAAAGGGTTTTACCGGCAAGAAGAATGTAGGTAGGAAGTCCTCCACTATACCCGCAGCCGCAGGGTAATTAGCAGTGAGGTCCGGAAGGTCTGCACGTGGATGGGCCACAGCCGTGGTCCGTGATGGTGCAGCACCTTGAACAGGAGCGATGCAGAAATCCTCCGGTTTGCTGAAATAAAGAAACGGTAGCAAGCAGGTACCGCTGGTGTGAAGAGTGGAAGTGCGGTGAAACTTTCTAGGCAGCCGCCGGAAGTCCACAGGCACAAACAGGTGGAGTAGTGATGCACACGTCCTCTCTCTGCAAAGTCTCTTCACAAAATGGCGGCGGGACGTGACGTCAGGGACCGCCTTAATCCCAAAGCGCGCCAACAGTTACTGCGCGGGAAAAGATTGGCGCCAGCGAAATCTCGCGCTAGCGAGACTTGAGCTATGGCGCAGGCTCGTGTATCGGGAATAGAACCTCCAAGCCCGAACCCACGGCCCTGAGATACTAGGGAAAAATACCTAGCAAATTTAGTAGAAAGACGTGCAGGCAGCCTTTTGCCAATCGGGTCCGCCGCCTGTCACGAAAATTTAAAGCGACAGTGCACAAAAACACTAAATCACAAAAATACAAAAATAGCCTGGATTTAGGGGCGTGGCCCCACGTTGGGCGCCAAAATGTAACGCTTTCTTGGCCTATTCTGCCAATTAGGAGTTAAGGGTGACCAGCTAGGTAGTGAGCATGGGTTACATTGCGAATCTTCACCCAGGGCAGAGCCTTCGCCAAATGGAAGCTTCCCCTTTAAACTGTAGTTGGACTACAACTCACAGGCATATAAGTACAAAAATAGAATAATGGACGCCAGGAGGTTCTTTAAAAAGGTAAAACAGGAGCAGATTTATTATGCCAAAGGCAAATGACCACAGGTTTACTTACAATAGTTCTGAGGACACAGCATGTGGAATCACTTTGGACAGTAAAGGTTCACAGTCAAACAGATGCGACTCCCAAAGGATATTGCAGGTAGGTGTACATCAAATCCCAATTCAACCGACGTTGCACAGTGAGGGGATCGGGATCAATCAGGTAGGGTTCAGGTAGTCCTTTGCTCACCTACTGCCCTAACAACTGAGGTCCCTGCTCTAAAGGCAAACAGGCCTTGTGGGAAGCTACTTCCTCCTACAAATCCTTGTTGGAGCGACAGCTGCTCTTTCTGCTACACCTCTCTGTCTTTCTCTCCTAGAGAGACTATAACAGTATCTTACTATGCTAGCTGGTCCTCGTTCACGGGGTTTACCTGGTCCCCGACTTAGCACTAAAGGTGTCAGGTCCCTTTAGGGTAAAGGCTTTACTGGGGCCTATGGTGATCCCAGGCTCAGTGGAGATTCACCTAGCAGCAGCACCAGGAGCCAAAGAGGAAGAGGACACTCCCTGCACAACACTATATAGCAGTGTGGCAGGGGAGTGTCATTACACTCTTTGTCCAATAGGTGTGGTTGTTACACTTTGCCAGTTACAAGGGCTTGGCCCAATAACAGGGGAAAAGAGAACTTCATACAAACAGGTAGGGGATTAACTCTATAGGGATAGGATATCCTATAGGTCCCTACATATATAATAGTAAAATGCTTCCAATAAATAAAGTTAAAAGATTTTTGTTAAAAAAAAAGTTTAAAGATAAATCTTATTTAAATCATATTCCCTGTTGAGACCATGGGGAGCTAAAGTTTGTAGTTTTCGGATCCATCTTGCTTCCTTTTTGAGTAACAATTTTACTTGGTCTCCCCCTCTCCGTGTTTTAGGAACACTATCAATTATTAGGTATTTTAATTGTTGTACCCCTTGTCTTGCAACAAGGAAATGATTTGCAACTGCTTGATCACTTTTTTTTAGTGTTAATTGCGGACTTATGTTCTCTTATACGCTCTTTAGCGCTTCTTGAGGTTTGCTCAGCGTAAGCTAGCCCGCACAGGCATTTTATAACATACACAACAAAAGTGCTTTCACATGTGTAGAAGCCATTAATTTTAATTGCTGTCCCTTTCCTTGGGTGATATAACACCTCACCTTTTTGACAATTTGAACAGCAACTACACCCAAGACATGGGTATGTCCCAATCCTTCTTGGCCGCAATTGTTGCTCATGGGAATGGGTACCACCCACATCGGCTCATATAGCCATAGATCCAATGGTCTTAGGTTTTTTATATGAGATAATTGGAGGATTTTTAAAGTGGTTTATTTCAGGTGAGCTTTCCCTAAGTACCGACCAATGTTTTTTAATGGCCTTCTCCACATGAGTACTCACTGTGCTGTAACGGGACACAAAAGGGATTCTATATGTCTGATTTTTTCGGACTTTACTAGCACTTTGTTGTATATCTAAACGTTGTTTTTTTTAGAAGTTCCACTAGGTTTCCTCTCTCTTCAAATTTTGTTTGCATTTGCTTTAGTCAGGTTTCTAAAACACTGTCATCGACACTATCACTAACTCTACTAAATTGAGATTTTGGTACTAATATATTAATCTGTATAGGATGGAACGACTTGTAATGCAATTCTATGGGTTCTGCCAAATGCCAGAGGGGCTGTTATAAGGTGCCATAGACAGTTATTATCTAGTGGGGGGTTTCTGTGTACTGTTAATGCCAGGGACTATTCTGAATGCCAGTCCAGACCTGTTGAACTGTCAATTGTATCTGTCAGTGCAACCACCACTGTGAGAAAATTCAGCAACCTCTCCACTCTCAAATGTTTCAAGTTTAATTGGTACATGACCCTTTGCAATAACTTTTTGTTCTTCAGGTTCCCCTCTGATGGCTCGAAACTGCCCTATGACTCTATACAGAAGGGCCAGTCTGTGCTCACGGCTCCTGGTAAGTAACAAATCTTCTGTCCTAATCCTTGCCTAACTTGCTTCTCATGGCGGGTCCTTATGTCTGCCTTTAAGGTATCACTGAAACCAAATGAGTGTTCTCATTCTAGGTGCCCCCATGTCTCGCAGCCCAGCTCGGGAACGCCCTCGCTCTGTTACTATTAGCAAACCTGTGCAGGACAGAGTGTCACTAATCCAGCAGATAACCACCCCCAGACCGGTGAGTGTGGGCACTATGTATATTTCTTATGTTCAAATCCCCTTAGGTCAGTGCTGTCCAATTTATATGGTACAGAGGGCCAGAATTTTTCTAATCTACTTGGTGAAGGGCCGATAATGGAAGCCAGTATTAGCCACTCCCCGTTTTTAGACCACACCCACTATGAACCACACCCATGTTACTGCAAGACCATGTCCACATTAATAACACACCAAAAAAACTGATGGTTGGTGCTCACTGCAGGGATCAGGGCCAGAACTAGGAGTAGACTGAGTAGGCGGCTGTCTAGGACGCCATCATTGAGGGGCACACTTTTAATGGGTTTTTTTTTGTTGCTGCTGGGCGCTGGCACAGGTACATAAATACTTGGGGGCAATATGATGTGTATTTTCGGCTGCTGCTGGCACAGGTAAAGATTGTGGGCAATATGTTGGCTACTGGAGGGCTGTAGGATGAATGGCTGCTGAGCTTGCGGGTACAGGTAGTGGGGCAGTATAATGGATGGCTACTGGCACAGGTACATGGGGGGCTGTATTATGGATGGCTGCTGCATTAATATAAATAAAAAAGTGTTGTACATTTTCTTGCTTTCTTTATATAAAAACTATCATGGTAAAAAGGGAAATGGTAATGCAGGACAGGGGGGCTTTGATTGAAGCTCTTGCCTAGGGTGCCAAACTACCTTGGCCCGGCACCAGCAGGGATGCCACTCATATGTGAAAAAAGTTGTCATATTAAGATACTTTAAATCCATATGCCTCCTCCTCCCCTGTGTATAATACAGTACCCCAGCATACGATTAAACAATTTAGGGGCCCCTAACCATAATTTTCAGATGCTAGCAAACCCCCCAGAACAAATACCAGGCTTATGTTCAATAGGGATCATGTCAGGCAGAGTATGGCAAACACAGGGTGCAAAGAGCAGGCAAAGTATGACACACACAGCATAGGGAAAGCAGAACAGAGCAGGAGACAGGGAAACCTATCAGGACCAGTCTAATATGTACTACATACAGTGACACAGTGCTGGTGCCCCATTAGCATTTGTATAAAGTGTGAACAGGTGAACAATGTGGGCAGTTTCAGTCTGGGTTTTAGGTGGAACAGTACAGGGCTTTAGGATGTGAACAATAGAGGTGTCACAAGTGTGAACAATGCAGGGGGGATTACATGTGTGAACAATACAGGGGATTACAGTCAATCTCTGTAGTGATACCTTTTAAAGGTTACAAATGGTAAACAGACACAGCAGGCAGACTTTGGTGTGGAGGGCCACATAAGGGGGGGGGTCGCGGGCCGCATGGCCGCCAGTTGGGACAGCCCTGTTTTAAATATAGCATATGGGCAGTTAAAGTGATACTGAAATTGCAGTAGTTAAAAGTCCAATACCGCTGTGTCAGTATTACTGTGAGTGGAGCTGCCATACTCTTGTATTTGATTGTTATGAATACATCATGAATTATTCAATGCTTTTACCCATCTTTCTATGTGAATGCACGTGGCATATCTGAATCGGAGAAGGTAAAACACAGAGATAAAGAGCAACACATAAGTATGTTATTCTTTCTCGAAGATGCCCCATAGAAGTCTACTACGGGCAGAATCTGTTCCTGAACGACATGTCTCTGTGAGCACGAGGGCTGAAGAGGCAAGAGAATGGGAGGAGGGCAGCAGAAGTGTGGAGCAAGATGGAGGAGTACATGTTTATGCACACAAGACAAACAAGCTCTCAATCCACAGGCACAAATCTGATACTGAACAGGTAGGTGACATCACAGAGATTCTTGAGTAAAACAGGGAATGTTGGGCTGTGGTTCTTCAACGATCAGATTTTAAACTCCCAAAGCTCAACAACAACAACTGGGGGTCAAGGCTGTAGGATACTTTCAACTCACACACTCGTACATCTGTATGGTTTTTTTTTCCAGGTAATTTGCACAAGAGTGAACAGACCAGAAACTTTGTCTGTGCCCCCAGAATGCAAAGTGAGTATTCCATCTGTGGGCTTTTCAGATCATTCAGGAAAAAGCACAGATTGACCCAGAGGACCGTATTTTTACAATTCCACTCTTTATATTGTAGAAACTCCTTCCTGACCCAATTTTGAATCTCAGGAGAATTATTGGTTTTGGTGGATGCACAGAGCGATTTGTAAGTAATCCTTACGCACACCTTCAAATGCTTTATCATGCTCTATGTACAGCACAGTTTATCTTTGAGAAATTCAGCATGCTGCCTTGTCAGTAAATTACTTTTTGTTTGTTTAAGGCACTCTGGACTCATACTGGCTGCTCCGTGGTTTATCCATGCCATGCCATTATAGTGGTTCTCGAGGTGAAGACAGGAGAACAAAGATTTTTGCTGGGTCATACCGACAAGGTACGTGACAGATAAAATTTAATTTTGATATTCAGCTATGGAAGATAATGGAACTTTTATGTTGATACTGGGGCTGCTGTTTTAGGAGACCTCTCAAGACAAATAAGCCATGTCTTCATTTGTCTCTTTTACTGTAGGTCTCAGCTCTGGCCTTTAATGGCAGCTGCACACTGCTCGCCTCCGCACAAACAGGTTCCCTCAGCATGGTGCGGCTTTGGCACTTCCAGAAAGGAAACTGCCTCGCTATGTTTAAAACTCATGTTCACTCCGTCTCATACCTCAGGTGGGTTTCTGAACACTGAGATTGGGGCAAGCACCAACACTTCTTTTACTGAAATCGCATATTGGGGTTGATTATTGGCCTTGTTTTCACCTAATCGTAATAGGGTGTTGCCTGTCTGTGTCCCAGCTATGTGTGCAATTGTGGGATTGATTTAAAATAGTTTCCTTTTATCTCCAGTTCAGATCAATTCAGTTAACATGTTAAATATATTTACAAAAATGTGTGTTTTACAGTTTCTCACACAGTGGGGCCGTTTTATGCGGCGTAGGAAAAGACGGCCATGGAAAAACAGTGAGTACTGCCGCATTATGTTCTTTGTCTGTCAAAGTTTTTCCCTAGTTACTAGTCTCTCTAAGTGTTGGCACAGCTTTAATACTGGGTTAACTTTGCAGATGGTGGTTGTATGGAATACGTCTCAGGCAAGCCGGAGTGGGGAGGTTGTAGTTTTGGCAAAAGCTCACACAGACGTTGACATCCAGACCATGAAAATCGCTTTCTTTGATGAGACACGGTGAGCATATTTTGTGTATGATGCTCTTAATCAGTGATCTCCAACCCCTTGAATGTTGCTCTCAGTGACCTCAAAGCAGGTGCTAATTTTTGAATTCCACGCTTTGAAGAATTTTCAAATTAATTGCATAAAAACAAATTATAGTGCCAAGTAGAGCCTCCTGTAAGCTGCCAATTCACATAGGGGCTACCAAATAGATAATAACAGCCCTTATTTGGCACTTCAATGGATTTTTTCATGCTTGTGTTGCTCCCCAACTCTTTTTACATTTGAATGTGGCTCACGGGTAAAAAAAGGTTAGGGACCCCTGCTCTTTAAGGTCGAACTGCCAATTCTAAGCAACTTTTTAATCGATCTCCATTATTTATTTTTAGTCGTTTTTAAATTATTTGCCTTCTGACTTTTTCCAGATTTCTAATGGGGCTCACTGGTCCCATCTAAAAAACAAATGCTCATCTTTCTGTTCAGGCCTCTCCTATTTATATTCCAGTCTCTTATTCAAATCAGTGCATGGTTACTAGGGTAATTGGACCCTAGTTACCAGATTGCTGAAATTGCAAACTGGAGAGCTGCTGAATAAAAAGCTAAATAACTCAAACACCACAAATAATGAAAACCAATTGCAAATTGTCTCAGCACCATACTAAACGTTCACTCAAAGGTAAACAAATAAATACAGTTACAAATAAAATTCACTCTGCACTGGGGCAATGGCAATTTTATATATATGGAAATCACACATTCACAATGGGTGGTTATTGTCATTACTGAAATGTAGGGGTGATTTTGTGCCACATCCATGGAGCTCCCAACTGCCCAGGTAATAAATAACTTGCCGTGTGTTATTACCTTTAATCGCTGTCATAATGTTAAGCCTCTCTCATCCCAGGATGGTCTCATGTGGTAAGGATAATGTGCGCCTGTGGCGGGTACGTGGTGGGACTTTGCGTTCCTGTCCAGTGAATTTGGGTGAATACCACTCGCTGGAGTTTACCGATTTGGCATTTGAGGCCAGACATAGGCCTGAGAAGGAAGCTGAGGACAGGATTCTGTAAGTTTGAGCAAGATTTACTGACTATTTTAAGGGGACAGTTACCTTAAAAGAGAACAACCCCCCCCCAAGATATAACAACCCCCTCAACTGCCCTCGATCTGCCCAGATCTGGGGCAGATCGAGGGCAGTTGAGGGGGCTATTATATCTTGGGGGGGGGGTATAGTTCTCCTTTAAAATGTAATTGTAGTATGATGCAGCCTCTTTCCTTTACCTTGCCAAATTCTTTTTCTTCCCTCACCAACCTAAATCAGTTCCCTTAGGTGTGTGCGTAGCTGTATTTTCACTCATCTCCAGCCTTTTGTCACCAGTCTAACCTCTATTCTTCTAGCTGTGTGTGCAGTCATAGCTTTCCTATTCTCCAGCCTTCCCTCACAACTCTCCCCTCTGTTCCCTTAGATATTTGTGCACTCATATCTTTCCTATTCTCCAGCCTTCCCTCACAACTCTCCCCTCTGTTCCTTAGCTATGTGTGCAGATGTATTTCCATGATTTCCGTCTTTCCCTCACCAATCTAACCTTTCTTCCTCTAGCTATGTGTGCAGCCGTAGTGGCCATATACTGGAAATAGACTATAAGAATGTTGTTCTGTGCAATGTGAGGCGGGTGCAGCCAGGTCAGCAGCAGCACAATGAGCGTCGGGACAAACAGACATTTTCTTCAGGTGAGTATGGGTCCCCTGTACTATCTATACCCTCTGTGAAGATAACACCACCTGCTGAGAATATAGGAATATGCCTGCATTAGTTTCCATGTTCCAGGAGGATGGCTGTTCTGTTGCAAGATTTAGAATAAGCAGTTAGTTATGTCTGTATGCAGAGTACAATGGTCAGACAATGTAGAGTCCTGTCCATTTAACTGACCCATTTGAGATTTTTCCACTGATGCCAGTGTGTTCACAATTGGAGGCCTAAACATATATTTAAATCCTCTCCCTTTCAGGTCCTGGCATAGCTATCAACAGCCTCAGTGTTTCTGAAACTATTTGTGCCACAGGCTCGGAAGATGGCTATTTGCGCTTGTGGCCATTGGACTTTTCCGGGGTCTTCCTGGAGGCCGGTACGTCTTTGTCTGTAGTTTCTTTTACAGGGACAGTCTCCCATAAAAGAACAATAACAGAGTAAATGTGTTGATTCTTTAGCTATGAGCCAAAGTTACATAGCTGATGTTCTGTGTCTCTAGAACATGAAGGACCTGTGAGCTGTGTGGCTATTAGCCCAGAAGGTCTGCGTGTCATGTCCTGTACCTCAAGTGGGGAGCTGGGGGTCCTGGATGTGCCTTCTCGGGGCTACAACACACTAATGCGCTCTCACACCAATTCCCTGCTCTCTTTCTCCTGCCACCCCACCCTCTCGCAGCTTGTCACAGTGTCCAGTGACAATACCATCCGGATCTGGGATACTGACACCCTGCAGCAGGTACTGTTGACAAAGAAAGAAGCTGCATCTGTTAATAAACAATGGCACCCACCCATTAACTTGATATCCTACAGGTGTACTCCAGTTTTAAGTCTATAGTGATATTTTTCAAGTATTGTATCTAGAAATGCTATTACTCAACTGCAGCCTCTCCTGCAGCTTTATGACTTCACCGCGGAAGAGGAGACCCCGTGTGCTGTAGCCTTCCATCCTATTCGACAGGCCTTTGCTTGTGGTTTCAGCAGCGGGACCATCAGGTTCTTCGACATCACAGCTACAGCTTTGCAGGCGGAGCACAAGTAAGGGCACGCCTACCCACATATGCAAAAAAAAACAAAACAATTTGTTCTTTAACTTTCTTGCTTGTGTTCTTGTGTACAGGCAGCATCGAGGTGAAATCACAGGATTACTCTTCTCTCCTGATGGAGGTCTCATGTATAGCTGCTGCTCTCTGGGCTCTGTGGCCCTGTTCAGCATAGGACACAAGGAGCAGCATGTCCTGCGGGTGCTAGGTGACTGATTATTTCACTTTATAGTAGTAGAGCCAATCCTTGACTCTCCAGTTCATGTCTGTCCTCCATGCTCCTCTGTCAGCAGATTAGTCATGGGTTGTCTTTCCATTTGCCTTGGCAAAAATGAGTTAAATTTGGTTTAAATCTTATTGACAGGCAATGTGGTATGCAAGGACTCTGAGAGGGGCCCTCGGGCTCTGTCTCTGAGCAATGATGGCCGTCTCCTTGCCTTTGTGGGTCCTACAGAGTACACAGTGACTGTAATGGACGCTCGGTCGTTAGATGAGGTAGGCCAACTGCTTGCATGTTACTCAGGAATGGTAAACGATATGTTATGTGCTTAAAGGGATACTGTCATGGGGAAAAAATGTTTTTTTTTTTTTCAAAACGCATCAGTAATTAGTGCTGCTCCAGCTGAATTCTGCACTGAAATCCATTTCTCAAAAGAGCAAACAGATTTTTTCATATTTAATTTTGAAATCTGACATGGGGCTAGACATATTGTTGGTTTCCGGGCTGCCCCCAGTCATGTGCTCTGATAAACTTCAGTCACTCTTTACTGCTGTACTGTAAAGCTGGCCATAGTTGCAAAGATCAGATCGTTCGACAAAGATAGTGACAGTGTCCCACTGAAAATCGTCCAATCGGCAATACATGCAGAGAAATTATCGGCAACCGACAGAAATCTTTTAACCTGGCCGATCGACCAAACGACCCATCTCTGTGGGAACGAAAAATGTCGGGATTCTCCACACATGGTCCGAAAATCGAACGAATTGAGGATTCTTACGATCGAAACTTTGTGTCTATGGCCAGCTTTAGTTATAGTGATTTCACTCCCCAGCAGCCTAACAACAGAACAATGGGAAGGTAACCAGATAGCAGCTCCCTAACACAAGATAACAGCTGCCTGGTAGATCTAAGAACAGCACTCTAGTAAAATCCAGGTCCAACTGCGACACATTCAGTTACATTGAGTAGGAGAAACAGCCTGTCAGAAAGCAGTTCCATCCTAAAGTGCTGGCTCTTTCTGAAAGCACATGACCAGGCAAAATGACCCAATAGGCTGGTTTTGCTTCCAATAGGAATTAATTATATCTTAGTTCAGGTCAAGTACAAGCTACTGTTTTATTATTAGAGTAAAAGGGAATCATTTTTAAAAAATTGGATAAAATAGGGTCTATGGGAGAAAACCTTTCTATAATTCAGAGCTTTCTGGATAACGGGCCTCCGGATAACAGATCCCATACCTGTACTACATCAGCAGCACTTTGTTACACCAAATCTTAGGCAGCAATGAAGCAGCCGTGCTGTGCCACCATCCCCTTTTGCACTCACTCTTTATACTTTCACATTCCCTCAGTTCCTGCGTGTTGATGTGAGTATCCTGGATTTAGATAGTACTTCTCTAGACTGTGCCCTAAGCCTGGCGTTCAGCCCTCTCAAACCCCACCACCTGCTGGTGACAACCTCAGGCAACAAGATCTTATGGCTGGACCCAAAGACTGGACGTCTTACAAGAGAAGTAGGTGAAAACGTGTACAACCCTAACAAGCTGTACTGGGATCCGGCTGACCCCCAATTGTGACACCTTGGATATCTCATAACATTCTATCTCCTTCCAGGTGACTCAGGTACACAAACAATGCTGCTCCTCCCTAGTGGTGAGTATAGATGCCCGGCACATGCTAACGGCAGGGGACAGACTCCTCAAAGTATGGGATCAGCAACAGCCAGGGACTGTCCGACCTCAGGTACTCACTCCTTACTGGATTTTATTTCCTAATATTTTTTCCATTTGTTTTCTTACACCCTGTGCCACTCTGTTTAATTTCTGTCTGATACAAGAGGAAAAAATGTGCTTTCTTTCTTTCCCGCACCTCACCTTTAATTAAGATTTTTACTCCCAGGTATTTATTGGTCACTCTGAAGCAGTACAGCAAGTGGATTTCTCTCCAGACCAGCAATGTGTCATCAGTGCAGGCGATGCCATTTTTATATGGGATTTCCTGGCAGCCCCTGATCCTGAGTTTACAAAGGCAGAGTAAGTTTTGTTTCGCCCTGTGAGCAGAACAACAGATCGTTATTCTGTTTTTAAATAATAAGCCAACCTGTTAATGGCGTCTGAGTAATTGAAGCACATTAGGCCAGGTTTGGAGAGGGAAGAATGGGGTCGGCAAGTCACTAATTGGTATCACTTTCTGATAAAGGAGAAGTAAAAGGTGTTACTAAGGAGTTATATTAGAATCACTTAAAAGTAGGGATGCACAAAATCCACTATTTTGGATTCGGCCGAATCCTTCGCGAAAGATTCAGTCAAATCCGAATTTGCATATGCAAATTAGAGGTGGGAAGGGGAAAACATTTTTTACTTCCTTGTTTTGTAACAAAACGTCATGTGATTTCCCTCCCCGGCCCTAATTTGCATGTGCAAATTCGGATTTGGTTTGGCCAGCCAGAAGTATTCGGCCAAATCCTGCTGAAAAAGGCCGAATCCCGAACCGAATCCTGGATTCGGTGCATCCCAACTTAAAAGAAGCAACTTACATATACATGCACTCTTTTTTTCTTTCTGCGTCTTGCAGCCCCGTTTCTGCTCCTCTTCAAATCAGTGAGTTGATTGGACATTCTCTGGTGTGATGTCACTCATAGGTGCCATGTGTCATCGATTCCAATAACACTGATTTGCTGAGCACCGGAAATGTGGTGAGGGAATGGTAATGAAAAAAAATCAATGGCTGTATATTGAAAAATCAGCTTCTTTTAAAGTAGCAGGAAAACTACCAGGGCAGTTTATTGCCAATAGATTAGCCACAACAGTGCAAGTTAGAACACCATTTTTTTACTTTAGAATGCTTTTCCATACCTGAGTAAACCGCTCTAGACACTCTCTGTTTGTTTAGGATAGCAGCTCCATATTAGCTTGGTGTGACATCACTTCCTTCCTGCGTCTCTCCCTGCTCACTCATAGCTCAGATTACAGCAGAGAAGGGAGGGGGAGAGGAGCAAACTGAGCATGCTCAAGCCCTAGCCCTGGAGGTTTAAAGGGTAACTAAAGTCTAAAATAGAATAATGTTAGAATTGCTGTATTTTGTATACTAAATATAAACATGAACTTACTGCCTAATTAAACAAATGATTTATGCTTTTAAAATTGGCACATTGGGCGGTCATCTTGTAATTTTGTTAAATATCTTTGCAAGACCAAGACTGTGCACATGCTCAGAATGTTCTGGGCTGCTTAGGGATCGTCATAAATAATCAAAACAGCACAAGTCGAATAATATCTACCAGAAGCTGATACAGCAAGACTGATTAATAATCAGAATATACAGACTGCACTGGGTCGGTGGATACAAATCTAGACAGTTGTTACAGGGAAACAAACAAAGCTGCTCGAGTTCTGGGAAGTAAGGTGGGGGGGCTCCCCCCTGTTGTTTGAAAGTATGATTGTTTCCCTGCACAACAGTAAGGGACCGTCTGAAGTTTCCTAGCTGTAGCTGTCAGAGCAAGTAAAACGAAGGGAGACTTTCACTGCATACTGTCAGGTTTCTTATTAAAACGGTACACATTTTTTAATGAAAGTATATTGGAGATAGGTTTCTTTTTCATTATAGAAAGTAAAAATATGATTTTGTTTTTTTACCTTTACATCCCCTTTAATATTTCTGCCTTTCTTTAGCGGTGTTCCAGCCCTTCCGTTTACACTGCACTCAAGTGCTGGTAAGTCTAATCTCTACACTTTAGTAGGCCATATAGGAGATTTAGTTAACAGAACGTTTAACCCTATATTTTTTTTTTTTATAGCTCCAGATCCTGCCCCTGAGCACAGAAGGGACTCCACATTCATCTCCTCTGGGATGCCACGGGGTACAGCGCCCCGACCTTGCATCTCCTCCCCTCCACGCCTAGACATCAGCCCTGTACAACATAACAACCATCCAGGTGGGTTTTCTACCTTTTTTACAGACTAAAATGAATCTGTACAAATGTAGCGGTATGTTTTTCTCTTGCCTAGATTGGGGGACACAGGCACCATGGGGATGAAGATCTTGTTGCTTGGAGAAAGGACACTAAAAGTTTAAAGTGGCTCCTCCTCTTGCTCTGGGCTTCATCCCCGCCTACCTCCTCAATCCTCCGTTTTCTTTTAGTGTCCTCAGAAGGAGGATGGACACTTCGTGGCTGGGAGCAATGGTACAGATTTATTCAGTATCATGCCACTACTAGGGGTCAGTGTTTCTCTTCCAGAACCCCTCCAGCCAAGGACTTCTGATCTGAAGATGCTCTATAGCCTTCCCGCTCTACGGAGGCTGCAGGCTGGGGAGCTCCCCCCCACACTACCCTGGGCACTGGTTCCCGCTCTCCGGAGGCTGCACCAGTAGCCACGACGGAGGGTATGTCTTTTATTGAGCATTCCTGGCTGGCACAAGGAGGTAAGTCAATTCCCTCCCCCATTACATGCTGCCTGTCAGCTCTGCAGAAAGGCATTTAGTTTCACTTTCACTGCTATTCTCTCACAGAGATTTTCCTAGGCATTTAGTTTCACTTTCACTGCTATTCTCTGACAAAGATTTCCCTAGGCCAGGGATGTCCAAAAGGTAGATTGGGATCTACCAGTAGACCTTTAGCTGGTCATCAGTAGATCTCAAGACACTGTCAACACACAGTTTGTCTAAATCACCCTCCTGTTTCATGCTTTTTATTCAGATATTTATGTTAAGGTTACAAAAAAAAAAAAAAAAAAAATGGATGCGAAACATAACAATATACATTTTCTCATGAATCAATACTACGTAATATTTTCTATGGAACAGAATGCTAACAATGCTTTTATAGATGTAGATCATAGTGGGACAACAGCACTAAAAGTAGTCCCCGCATTGGTAACTCGGTGCCATTCCCAGCAACCTTTCGCGCCACCATCTGGCGCTGCGTCTATTTCATTGTGCACGAGTCGCTGCACACGCGCCTCACGGGCGCCATCTTACTAAGGTACTATACCAAAGACTGGGAAACCTCTCTGGCGGCCATTTTGGATCCGCATCTCTCTCCAGTACTGAGCGTTTCCAGCCTCACTGTCTCTCACAGAGAAGAACAAGGCACCATTCCTTCCTACCTTGGTGAATAGGTAGTTACACTTCCCTTACTCTTTCTCTAGGGGATTAACACTTTCCTCTCTCTATGGGACCTACTGTGGGGTTTTTCACTACTTCCCTCTGTCTCCACAGATCGCACTCTAAGGGAGAAGTGGTTCACTCCTCTGGACTCTCCTAATATTCCCCAATATCTTTACTTACTGGGTGGCACTATCTACATAGTATAGCCATGACGGGCAGGGCAGATGACCAGTCCCATCCCAAGCAGGCAACTGCATGTACCACCAATGCAATTTAGTATTTGGCATGGGCTACTTGCAGACCTAAATTTGCTAGTGTTTTGGCTGAGCCAATATGTGAAGCCTGTAAGACTGCAGCAGTCACTGCACAATTACAATCCCACACAGCCCTACCAGCCAGCTCTGCGACAGCTACGGCTAATCAAACGAGCTTGGATTCTGAATTGGTGTGCGCTCTATTTCTAGCGGGTCTACAAAACCTAGCCAGAATTCCAGAGACTCTAGATAAGGTCCTACAGCACCTATCTACACAGCCTTACAGACTGGTCACTCAGCAGTCGGCCACAAAGTGACCTCCCCTTTCCCCACCTGTTTTGCCTGATGAACAGGAAGAGGCATTGGGAAGAGGAGCAGATCCTATCCGCAGATGAATAGGATCAGGATACCCCTAGATCACAATGAGAGGTCAAGAGCCTGATTCAGGCACACCCCACCTTTAGCAGAGCGAACCAAAAACATTTTCAAGAGGCAAAAGAAGTCTTCTTGTGTCTTTCCAGCCTATGAACAGCTGGGTGACATTGTTAAAGCACAATGGAAAACGCCAGACCATAGAGTCCAATTTTCCATCGCCTTACTCAAACTTATCCTTTTACTTTACAGACCTTGGTCTTCACCCCCAGCAGTGGACCCACCGGTCTCTAAATTGTTAAAGACCACCCCCATTCCAGTAGCCGATGCGGCTTCCTATAACGAGCCTATCGACAAACGTCTTGAGGGTTTCTGCAAGTCGATTTTTACAGCAGCAGGCGGAACTCTCCTACCTATTATTGCCACCCCATGGGTATCCAGGTCAATGGAAGTTTGGGTGGAACAGATGGCCCAACTCATAGCTCAGAAGACCCCTCCACAGAACTCTTTCTAGCTCCGATAGCAGACACAAATATACTGTATATAAATTTGCGTAGCAGTCCTGGACGCGGCTAAGCTCGTCACAAGGGCTTAGGCATAATCCATTGCAGCCAGACGTTTCCTTTGGCTAAAAAACTGGTCAACAGATCTTACCTTGAAGTGGTCTCTGCTTGGTCTCCCATTCTCGGAAAACAACTTTTTGGTGCTGAACAGAAAAGGTAAATTCTCAAGCTACAGGAGGCAAGAGCACTTTACTTCTGCAAAACAGACCCAAGAGGCCTACCTTCAAAAGGCAACCATTTTTTTTTTTTTTTTTTCCGTCCCTTTCGCCAAAATCAGAGCCAGAGGTCCCAACATGAAAAGCAACAAGCTCTGACCCGCCCCAGATTCCAGTCAAGGCAGAGCACTTCTTGGTCAGGAAGCAGAGCAGCACCTAAGCCCGCACAGGACAAAACAGCCTCCGCATGAGGAGGTGCCCACCCCTGAAAGCTAAACCCTTTGGCGGACGCTTAAGTCACTTTCGGGAGGTGTGACGGCATAGAGTACTGGACCCCTGGGTCCTACAGATCATTTCTACAGTATCTCATAGAATTTGCTCAGCTACCTCCGAGGTGATTTTCCATCTCAAGGCTCCCTACCACAGAACCCAGGCACTCCGCGTGCCAAGGGGTTCCACACGCCCTGACTGCCTCCGCGGTAGTAATGGCGGTCCCTCAAAGGTGAAAGGGGCTTCGTTTTCTACTTAAACCTGTTTATAGTACCCAAAAAGGATGGATCTTTTCACCTAGTGCTAGACCTAAAGGCACTAAACGACCATGTAAAGAAGCATCACTTCAAGATGGAATCCATCCAGTCAGTCCTAATGTCCCTGGACATAGAGGATTTCAGGGCAGTGATCGACATCAAAGATGCATACCTGCATGTCCCCATACATCCCAACCACCAATGGTTCCTTCACTTTTCAGTGGCAGGAGAACATTGGCAATCCCTGGCACTCCCCTTCAGACTATCCTCCGCGCAAAGGCTATTCACAAAGGTCATGGCTGCGGCTCTAGAGGACCTGCGACTGCAGGGAGTGAGTGTCATACCATACCTGGACGACCAACTGGTTAAGGCCCGTTCCATGGCACTGGCCACAACTCATCTCCAGACACTAATGCTGTTAGGCTGGCAGATAAACTTCCAAAAATCTCGATTCATACCTTCTCAGAGTACATAATATTTAGGGCTTGATCTAAATTCTTCATTGGGAAGAGCCTTCCTTCCCGAATCCAAGATCACCTCAATGCAGGGGCTCCTGTGAGCTCTGCAGAAAACGGATCAGGTACCTTTTAAGGTTGCCATGAGAGTGCTAGGGACTATAGTGTCATCCTGCGATTCCATATGCGCAGCTCCACACCAGAGCCTTACAGAGCCTTACTCCAACACCAGAGGAGGAACTGAGCGAACCTAAACTGCAGGATTCCCCTATCAGAACTAGTTTGAACCTCTTATCACTTGGTGGCTTTGACCAACAACACTTCCGTCAGGAAAACCCTTCCCCAATCACCAGTGGACAGTCTTCGCAACAGATGCCAGTCTACAAGGTTGGGGAGAAGTATTGGGAGACCTAACCGTACAGGGACGTTGGTCACAGAAAGAACTACTCCCCATCAACATCCTGGAATTAAGAGCAATCTACCTGTCATTGCTCGAATGGTCAGGCAGACTTCAAGATCTACCTTTAAGAATAGAGTCAGGCAATGTGACAGCGTTGGCTTACATCAACCACCAAGGAGGCACAAGGAGTCAAGCTGCCCTCGCAGAGGCACAGCAAATTCTTCTGTGGGTGTAAAACACGGTACCAGCTATCTCCGCAGTTCATATCCCTGGAGTGGACAACTGGATAGCAGATTTTCTCAGCCGAGAGACTTTACATCAGGGAGAGTGGAGCCTACACCCAGAGGTTTTTTCAACTGATTCTGGCAAGGTGGGGCACTCCGTAAAGTAGACTTAATGGCATCCAGGTACAACAACAAGCTTACAAGGTTCTTCACAAGAAGCAATGACCCTCTGGCCCTAGCATTGGAAACACTGGTGGTTCTGTGGCAGTTTCACCTAGCATATGTGTTCCCACCACTGGCACTTCTGCCAAAGGTAATCAAGAAGGGTAGAAACAGTTCTAGTGGCACCCTACAGGCCGCACCACACTTGGTTGGAAGAGCTCATAAGTTCATCAGTGGATGCACCATTCCACCTTCCAGACAGAATGGGTCTGTTATCTCAGGGACTGATCCTCCACCCGAGTTCACCATGGCTGGTTTTAACGGCATGACACTTGAAGCCATAATCCTAGCCAGATCAGGAGTTCCAGAAAAGGCCATACCGACCTTGCTAAGGGCCAGAAAGCCCGTCTCCGCACGCCTCTACCACAGGGTATGGAGGACATTCATATCCTGGTGTAAATCTAAAGCCAAAGACCCACAGTCCCGGGACGATTTTTTACAAGGACAAGGCGGTGTTGAGACCTACCCTGGATTTCTTCCTAAGGAGTTCCATCTTAACCAGGACCTGGTGGTTCCTTCATTTTGTCCTGAACAAAAGACAAATTTGGAACAGTTACTTACGTAGATGTGGTTCGTTCTCTCAGAACATACACCAGGGCTACCAAGAGTAGAAGGAAGCTAGACAACCTCTTTGTCTTACCAGAAGGACCACGGAAAAGCCTTAAGGCATCTAAGGCCAGCAATGCAAGATGGATTAGGTCAACAATCTTGAAGGCCTATGAGGTACGAGGTAAGGCCACACCCTTCCGGGTTCAGCTCATTCTACTTCTTCACTCAGCACTTCTTGGGTGGTTCGCCTCCAGGCTTCAGCAGAACAGGTCTATAGGGCTGCAGTGTGGTCATCCACACACACCTTTTCCAAATTCTACAAGGTGCATACATTCGCCTCAGCCGAAGCGAGCTTCGGCAGGAAAGTTTTGCAGGTGGTTATTCCCCGAATACTAGGAGTAAAAAGTCCCGCCCTCATGGGTAGCTTTGGGACGTCCCCATGGTGCCTGTGTCCCCCAATCTAGGCAAGAGAAAAATAGATTTTTGTACTTACCGTTAAATCCTTTTCTCTTGTCCTACATTGGGGGACACAGGCCTTCCCTCCCTGTATTAGTTCAAGTTAATGTTGATCAGGTAATATCTTATATAATTTTTATTGTTCAAATACCAACAAGTACAAACAGCAGGTGGTTCATATGGAGCTTGCATTGGGGAGGTGCTCCTTCTCTTCACATGGGCAATTGGTAGGGCTCGTCATCTCTTCTTCGGTCAGAAAACTGAGGATTGAGGAGGTAGGCGGGGATGAAGCCCAGAGCAGGAGGAGGAGCCACTTTAACCTTTTAGTGTCCTTTCTCCAAGCAACAGGATCTTCATCCCCATGGTGCCTGTGTCCTCCAATGTAGGACAAGAGAAAAGGATTTAACGGTAAGTACAAAAATCTATTTTTCATGCAAATCTGCTTTAGCTAGAAGGCTATTCGCTGTCCTTTGTGTGTAGGGTTTGGGAAGCAGTTGTCCAATCAAGGTTATGCACTACATGAGTAATACTCTATAGGCAGAAGTAAGGAAGAACGAGCAAGATGGAGTGATATTCTAAGAGTTGGGACCAACTCTCTGGGGAGAGGAAGGAAAAGAAAGGGGAAGGAAATTAAATGATAGGGAAGGGAATAAAGGAAATGGATCATTTTAATACTCTATAGGCAGAAGTTAGGAAGAAAGGGCGAGATGGAGTGAAAGTATAAGAATTGGGACAAACTCTCTGGGGAGAGGAAGGAAAGGGGAGGAAATTAAATGATAGGGAAGGGAAAAAGGAAATGGATTATTTTAATACTCTATAGACAGGAGTTAGGAAGAAGGAGCAAGATGGAGTGGCATTATAAGAATTGGGACAAACTCTCTGGGGAGAGGAAGGAAAGGGAATTAAATGATAGGGAAGGGAAAAAGGAAATGGATTATTTTAATACTCTATAGACAGGAGTTAGGAAGAAAGGGCGAGATGGAGTGAAATTATAAGAATTGGGACCAACTCTCTGGTGAGAGGAAGAAAAGGCGAGGAAATTAAATGATAGGGAAGGGAAAAAGGAAATGGATTATTTTAATACTCTATAGACAGGAGTTAGGAAGAAGGAGCGAGATAGAGTGACATTATAAGAATTGGGACCAACTCTCTGGGGAGAGGAAAGGAAATTAAATGATGGGGAAGGGAAAAAGAAAATGGATTAGTTTAATACTCTATAGGCAGAAGTTAGAAAGAAAGGGCGAGATGGAGTGAAATTATAAGAACTGTGACCAACTATCTGTGTGTGTTACTTCCAGTGAGACAAGCAGCTTTGTTCCATTCCTTTTTCTCCAGATTTCTTCTCAGAGTCTGACGATGGTCAGGAGGAGGAAGGGAAGAGAGAAGAGCTGGAAAGGACCCTGGTTCCAGATATGCACAGAGCTGATCTAGAGGACAGTGATGAACAGTCTTCAGTTGTCATCATAGAATGTCAACCCAACAGGACCAAAGTACTCACGGGCTCTAAAAGCAACAGTAGCCGTGTAAGGGAAGGTGAGCAGGAGTCACAGTAAGACATGTAGGAAATATCAGTATAGGCATGCTGAGTGCCATCTTGTTTTGCTGCCTTGGCTACACTGGTTCTCTCAGAAATACAACTGCAGTCATTATTACGCATTCATTGAAGTTACTCTTTTTTTTCTTAATAGGGATGGTAAATTCAAACCAGGAACCACCACGCCCTGATTCATACACACATTTCCACACTCGCTTTAAGGCTTCCCATTTAGCCAAGGTAATGTACTGTATGGTCTGTGTGCACATGCTCCAATGCCACTTCTATTATTAGATATATTATTGCCCTTACACCGCTGCCCTTGTTCCCTGAAACATACAGAATCTGCCCAGCAAGTTCATTAGACATCTATTTATGGTAATCCTATTCTATTCAAATATTTGAAATTGGTTGAAATGAAATAGACCGAGAATGCGGTATGTTTGTTTGTGGGAATTTCCTTTCTGTTAATACTGCTGATGTTGTTTGACTGTATAGGGAATGTGCCATCCTCCAGAGGGGCAGGAGATGCTGGGTCTAAGAGCAGTGATTGGGTACAATGGCAATGGCAGAGCCAACATGGCATGGAACCCGGACACAGGTACAATTTGGAATAGGAATGTGAACAGATAGATATAGGGTAGGTTACTGCTGTATGCCAGGAAGTGTAGTTGGGATATAGCCTATGTAACTCGGCAATGTAAGTGAACTGGCACACATGGGTTCCCTTACTTTCAGCAACACAGGTCTCTCTCCTTACACTGGAACATGTAGTTTCCCTTTTTGGCAGCAGCACAAATCTCCTTTTCTGTTCTGGAAGTTTTTTCCCAGGTGGTTACTCTCCTGCATGTCCACACTAAGATTTTTTTTTAAAAAAAGTTGTGGTACTTTAAAGGAACAGTAACACCAAAAAATGAAAGTGTTTTAAAGTAATGAAATGTAAGGTAGTGTTTCCCTGCACTGGCAAAGCCGGTGTTTGCTCCAGAAACACTACTGTTGTTTACATAAACAAGCTGCTGTGTAGCCATGGATGAAATTGAAAAACGTCTATATGGCACAGGTTAAATAGTGGATAACAGATAACACCATTATGTTCTACAGAACTTATCTGTTATCTGCTGTGTAATCTGAGCCTTTTCTGCTTTGAATGGCTGCCCCCATTGCTACACAGAAGCTTATTTATATAAACAATAGTAGTGTCTCTGAAGCAAACACAGCAGTTTTACTAGTGCAGGGCTGTTTTTGCTTCAGAAACATTACTATTATTTATATAAATAAGCTGCAGTGTAGCAATAGGGGCAGCCATTCAAAGGGGAAAAGGCTCAGATTACACCGCAACCTTTTGCATTGCGTTATATTTTTATTACTTTAAAACAATTTAATTGTTTGATGTTTCTATTCCTCTAAGTACATTAAGGCCCAAATAGCTCCCACACAGGCCTCGTGTCTGTGGCGTCTTACAGAAGCCCCTCTGGCATTTGCCAGAATATACAGATTTCCAGTCCAGGCCTGTTCTTGAGCAGCACTGGTGTCTCAACTGCATTGGGATATGATTAGAGGCCCAACCAGGAATTCTGCTAAATGTGAGACTCTTATACATTTGTTTTATTGCATACTGCTGTTTTTAGAGGGTGACAAATAGGGGCAGCTGCTCTGAGCCTGGCACTTAAGAAAGACATTAGGGGGTCCCCACTTCAATTTGTTGGCTTATTGACTCCACCATCACTATGGGTGTCTGCACCAGATAGCTTGCCATGGGTCCCCACCAACTCTTGGAATTTTCCTACTTGTGGGCCTCCACATGCAATAGGAAAATAAGCTGCCATGCCATTTATAATCTGTTTTTATTCTAGGCTTCTTCTCCTACACCTGCGGCTGTGTGATTGTGGTGGAGGACCTGCACTCTGGATCTCAGCGCCACTGGCTGGGGCACCCTGAGGAAATCTCCACCCTGGCTCTGACCAATGATGCCCTAGTGAGTACATGTCATGTGGGGGTAAAAAATAGACATCTGCTCAATGAAAAATTAATTGATCATAGCTCCTCTTCTTTCACAGGTCTTGGCTTCAGCCTCCGGCTCAGGGGATGGATCCTCCTTGTGTCAGATCCGCATCTGGGACACACAAGATGGTTCCTGCATGAAGATCCTGACGCACCACCGTACAGAGGTGCAGGCCATGAGCTACTCCCGAGATGACCGTCTCTTTATCAGCATCGGTAAGTCTGAGAGAGACTCCAAACTATCATAGGCACAGGCATCTTATTTTATAATTACAATTGTAAATGCATTAACATGTTTGTTGGGGGAGCTGACTTTTCTATTGCTTGGCAGGTGACTACAGAGATGGCAACCTTGCCTTGTGGAGTACAAAGGGCTATGAGCTGTTGGCCACCAGTCGCCTCTTCCAGTCAGTGCATGCAGTCACCTTCAACCCTGCACACTTCGATGACTTTGCAAGCGTGGGCCCTGGGGCTGTCAGCTTCTGGAGGATAGACACTCATGGGACTGACACACAGATAAAGGTCTGAGCCAAATCCCACCATGCTTCTAATGCAGGTTCTGGGGTTACAATTAGATTCTCCAACCATAGCACATTCAGTTTGAGGCACAGTGCGATAGTAACTTGCCTGAATTGAAGTCTGTGGTGCAGCTCGGTAACCCAAATCTTTTGCTCAGACAACACAGAAATTATCACACACACTGTTCATTTATTCTTACATGTCCATTTGTTACTCCTGCCTCCATCAAAAAAAGAAAATGGTGAGTCCAACTAGTATAGGCACTACTGAAAATAGATGCAATTTCAAAAATCAAGTATAAAGTAGTAGGACATACTCACAGGTCGCCCCCAGTCCAAGGGTGCATACACACAGCAGCAAACCCACGAGTGAGAGTTCCTCCAAAAATAAGTGAAGCAGCAAGTAAAAAAAAAATACAAAAAGTTTATTAGGACGTTACCTATAAGTTGATGTCCTAATAAACTTTTTGTATTTTTTTACTTGCTGCTTCACTAATTTTTGGAGGAACTCACACTCTTGGGTTTACTTGTGCTTCCATCCCCAGGTGTACAGAGCAGCGGTTCCAGAAGAGGTTGGTACGGCAGAGCTGACCTCCGTAGCCTATAACTCCACGTCACTGCTGTATAGCGGCTGCAGCACAGGACAAGTATGTGTGTGGGACTGTCAGACTCACCGGTGCTTCATGACATGGGCAGCCGACCAAGGGGAGATTGGTAAGAGCTCAAAGCTAGAACAGCGAGGATGTTTGCTAAAAAAAAAAGGCGCTTTATAAGCCTTCACTTAACTGCTTCTGTTCTTTATGGAAGGGGTTCTGCTGTGCCGAGGGAACAGGTTACTGACTGGTAGTAACACGCGCAGGATCCGTCTGTGGTCGGTGGCTGCGGTGCAGGAACTGAGAGAAAAAGGCTCCAGTGCCAGGTACAGGCACATCCGGTTATATTGTCCGCTCTCTTATTAGTTATATACACCAGTTTTTTGCCCATAAGGAGTGGTTCACCTTTAAGTAAACTTTTAGTATGTTATAGCATGGCCAATTCTAAGCAATATGACTATAAAGATTTTCATTCATCCAGGTCATGGTATATCTAATATAAGTAATTTAATAAACAACTGGACTTGCTGAGTAATTATTGGAAGAATGAATAGTGAAACGTCTTCAATAATTACTCAGCAAGTCCATTTGTTTATTGAATTACTTATATTAGATAATTCTAAGCAATGTTTCAATTGGTTTTCAATATTTTTTTAATTTTCCTGCATTCAAATGAGAGGTCACTGACCCCATCTAAAAAAACAAATGCTCTGTAAGGCTACACATGTATTGTTATTGTTACTTTTTACTACTCCTTTACTATACAGACCCTCTCCTATTCATATTCCAGTCTTTTATTCAAACCAGTGCATGGTTGCTAGAATAATTTGGACCTTAGCAACCAGACTGTTGTAAATGCAAATGGAGAACTGCTGAATAAAAAGCTAAATAACTCAAAAACCACAAATAATAAAAAATGAAAACCAATTACAATTGTCTCAGAATATCACTCTACATCATACTAAAACTTAACTCAAAGGTGAACAACCCCTTTAAAGAGAATATATTAAAGGGATAGTGACTGTTTTCTCATTTTACCATATATGCGCGCAAAATTCTCCGATCCCCATTCTCAATGTAGCATGTGAAACCCCACAAGTCAGACCAGCAAAACACATCCACATATTTGAGGGTGTGAGTAACTAGCCAAGCCCTGCCCACGGCCCACCACTCTGGTGAATTTAGGGTGCACCCGATTTCTCCATCGGCCACCTGTTGTCGGCTTATTAATATACTTTTGCCTGCCTGTCTCATTCACCTCTGGTGAGATCAAAGTTGGGCGAGTCCGGTACGAGTATATAAATAATGAGAGCTCACCAATTTGGGAGGGAGCGGGTTAGGGTCAAGTGTGGGTTGGCTTTTGGGTGGCCTACACATCACTACTGGAAAGTGTCACTATCCCTTTAAATAGTGGGTATGTTAATATAGGAGATTTTATGAGTATCCCACCCAATAACTGCTCAAAGAATATCAACCCTCCTGTTTTCCATCCATTTAGCTCCACGTCAGTCCTCATGGAGCATGAGATGACACTGGATGGTGCCATTGTTTGTGCCACGTTCGATGACGCCCTGGAGATGGGAATTGTGGGTACCACAGCTGGTACGCTCTGGTACATCAACTGGGTGGAGAATACTAGCATCCGACTCATTAGTGGCCATAGGAACAAGGTAAAAAAAGATTATGGAAGGATCCCACTTTAGACTGTAGGGCTGTAAGCCAAATATACTATGATATTGCTCAATTCTTGCCCTGAACAGGTGATGGATGTGGCAGTTGCTCATGGTGAGAGCCATTGTGCCACATGTGGGGAGGATGGCAGCGTCCGGATCTGGTCCCTTCACAGCTGTGAGCTGCTCCTTCAGTTCCAAGTTCTTAACCAGGTAACCGAGTGGGTGTTTTAGAAGCTTACAACAGCTTCTAGGTAAAGCCAGTCTCCTATAACATTTATGTTTCTTCTACAGAGCTGCTTGTGTCTGGCCTGGAGCCCTCTGCCAAAGTCCAGCGTCTCTACAGAAGAGCAGAGAATTGCTGCAGGCTACAGCGACGGCACCATCAGAATATTCAGTGTCTCCAAAACTGAGATGGAAATGAAAATACATCCCCACCCGTGTGCAGTAACCTCCATCTCATACTCCACTTCCGGTCAGCAGCACGCTCTGACTTGTGTCCCTGCTCCCCGACTTTGCTCCGTAATTTGTTCCGTGTATTGACTTTGTCTGTTATTTCAGGTGAGGTGCTTCAGACTGGTGGAAAGGATGGTCAGATGGCAATCACTAGCCCACGCACAGGGATGACCATCAGAGTGCTGAGCGATCACAAGGGATCAGCCATCACCACTATTGAGTGCACGAGCAGGAAGGTGAGCGATTTAGCTTATCATGACTTATCATGACTTGGCTTGTCCGTAGCAGTTCCACAGCTTGGATCTCGTTAGGAAGTATAAATATTTTGTGTGTCAGTGGCTCTGCACATGCTCAGTGTGCTCTGGGCTGCTGCTGAGAAGCCAAGCTTAGGGGTTGTTGGCAATCATCAAATTATTAGCAGAAAGTGAACTTCCATTTGTTGCAGAAGCTGTTGCTACAGAGCTAATTATTCATTGTTTTGCACTGGCTTCTAAGCTGCTATTTCCTGTAAATCAGAATGATTTAAATCAGCCTTGTATTTTATAATGTCTGTGTACTACCTATTGGTAGAAATAACTGATCACATTTGAATTGCAGAACCCAGTAAAAATGTATAATCATATCTTTGCTCATTTTATAATTTCCGCGTTCTTACCCTTGCAGCCAGCAGGACTTCCCATGGAAGGAGAACTTTGGTTGGCTGCAAGCACAGACAGGCGTGTCAGTATCTGGGCCTCTGATTGGTCGAAGGATAAATGTGAGCTACTGGATTGGCTGAGCTTTCCAGCTCCTACATGCCAAAAGGTAGGAATCCTGGATTCCTGAATCCGTGCATCCCTAATATCAATGGCCTTTTATCAGCCCATTTATTAGCATGCTCCTGATATCCAACAACACTGCTGTCCCCTAGTGGATGCTTTTGGGACTGACTCATCAACACAATGTCCTTATACCCTTTCATTTGTTGGTAATATTTCACTCCAGTTCTAAGATTCCTGTTCAGATCGTTTGTTTGAGGTTGTCCTTAATTACCCGGCAGACTGAAGCATTGCTGCTTTCTCATTTTCCCTCCCCCAGGATCTGTCTGTCCCCACCCTGGCAGCATTCTGTCCTTGGCAGCCTGGCACTGTGGTGTATTCGGGATTTGGGCTGGAGAAAGAGATTCTGTTCTACAGTCTAATACAGAAGCAGGTATGTACCGGCGGTTACTGTAACATATCATAACATACATGGGTGCACAATACTACAATACTACCTGCATTGGGGGTACAGACGGGGGCAGCTTATTAAGTGTAGGATGTGTTTTACACTTCTCCTGTAACAGCTTCAACTGATTGTGGAGAATCAGCCAGTGTGTATGTCTCATAGGAGTAACTGTCAGCATCACCAGCTGGCAGCAATATGTTGTGCCCAAGCACTGGAAGCAATAAGTTCTTCCCACTCACTGGCTGCTTTCCCTTCACTTCCTGATAAACTGGAACTAAGCAACTTCTTTCCATCAGGTTCTGCTGAGGATTCCGCTCTCTCACTTTGCCACGTCTCTTTCCCTGTCTCCCGTGGTGTCACTTATAGCAGTCGGCAGCAATGGTAAGTCCAGTCTGTTCCCTGAGCCTCTTGCTCTTTATCCTTCTACCTCCCCAAATCACCTTCCTATACAGGTATGCTCTCCACTGCGCATGCAGCCTATTGGGTTTTATTTCATGTTTAAATGATGTTCTAGTACAGGTATGGGACCTGTTATGCAGAATTAGGGATACACTGAAATCCACTATTTTGGACTCCGCTGAACTGAAACGCAAATTAGGGGTGGGAAGGGGAGAATTTTTTACTTCCTTGTTTTGTGACAAAGTCACGAGATTTCAATCTAAAACCAACTGAACTGAAAAAAAGTGTTGGAAGGTGAACAAAGGTGAATCATGTAGAGAGAGAGATATTATGAGACAATTTGCAATTGGTTTAAATGTTTTATTATAAAGTTGTTTAGCTTTTTATTCAGCAGCTCTCCAGTTTTGCAGTTCACCAATCTGGTTGCTAGGGTCCAACTTACTCTAGCAACCATGCATTGATTTGATTAAGAGACTCGAATATGAATAGGAGAGGCCTGAATAGAAAGAGGAGTGATAAAAAGTAACAATACATTTGTAGCCTTACAGAGCATTTGTTTTTTAGGGTTAGTGACCCCATTTAAAAGCTGGAAAGCTTCAGGAGAAGAAGGCAAATTATTCAAAAACTATTTAAAAAAAAAAAAAAAGACCAATTGAAAAGTTGCTTAGAATTAGTCATTCTATAACATACTAAAAGTAAATCTAAAGGTGAATCACCCCTTTAAGGTATGAATTACGGAAAGATGCGTTATCAGGAAAACAGCAGGTCTCAAGCATTCTGGATAACAGGTCCCATATCTGTACCAATGCACCATATGTTACACATGCATTAACTCTCTCTACAGAACGTCTCCTGCGTCTCATTGACACCTCTGCTGGCACCAAACAAGATTTTGCAGCTCATGATGACGCCGTACATCTCTGCCAAGTATCACCCTCCGGCAACTTACTGTTCACAGCTTCATATAATCAAGTGCTGGTGTGGGACATTCAGAATTCATAGTACTTTGGATCAATGTTCCATCAACATAGACTCGAGGGCAACCAGTTAGTGGACTTGTATTGTGTCCAGATGGCCAGCTAAACCTTTGCTTGGCTTATTAGTATCATTATACAAGGCTCCACTCAACCCAATGTGCCTTCAACATTCAACCTTAGGGAGAAGTGAATGCTCCCCAGGGTGCAGGATATTTAAATGTCATGTGATGCTCCAACCGCCAGGTGGATAGAACTGGAGAAGGCTGAAGACAGGTCTAAAACACGAGCCGTGACTGTGGGAAATGGCCCTAAATGGTAATCTGCATAAAGAAAGCCAAATATTTACTGGGGCTTTACTTGCCCTTTAACTGGCATCATTCCCCGGGATTTCTCTCTAGCAGTGAGTGCGGCACTAATAGAGCCGATGTGTTTGTTTAACCTGGGCTATTCAATCACAGAGAAGCCGAGAGCAGACATTTTTATTTCAATTTTTTTTTGTAAAAATTCAAAATCTATTTTATTACTTTTAATTGTTTTTTTTTTTTTTTTTTTGCAAAGATGTTTTTAAATAAAAAAAAGTTTGTGAATTCAGTTTGCCCTTGAATTATTTGAAACAATTGAGTTGAAAACGGAACTAAGGAAGAGCACAAAAGAAAGTTTGGCTGCTGTCAGATGGTGCCACTATTTTGGATTCGGCCGAACCCACCAGATTTGGCGTACAAGTTAAAAAAAAATCATTGGCGCCATGGCCCCCCAGGATAAGATAAAGGGGAACTAATGCAAAATGAAAATGTAAAATAAGCTTCAGCATAGTGAAATAAGACATTTTCTAAATACAATCGATTAAATATTCTGCATTGTTTCTGAAATAATCACGTTTATCTTCACTATTCCTTTCTCAGCATCTGTTTCTCTTCATTCTCTCTTCATGCAGCAGTTGGGCGTCAGATATTCATTGACAGTTAGATCCAATATATCTTATAGGGGGGCTCCTTTTGCCTAGAAGATGTATTAGAGCTCACTCTATTAAACTCACAAGACATCATGTCTCTCTACATGCAGGATTTGAGCAAAAGGCAGTTATTTTGTTAGATTTTGTTTGTACTGAAAGCAAATTTTTAAAAATCATTGGTGGCCAGGGACACCTTATAAATTAAAATTTTTATTTAGTGTAGATTCAGGCATCAGAGTTCATGGGGCGCCATTTTCAGCTGCTTTGATAATCTTTGTAATGAGACCTGGGCTTCGGCAATTATCGTGAGTTTTGGCGCATGCGCAGCTGTTGTGAAACAGAAAATTGCATGCGCTGGGACGCCGGTCTCATTACGAAGATTACCGAAGAGGCTGAAGATGTCGCCTGTGAACTCAGATGCCTGAATCTGCACTGAGGGGTAAGTAAAACGTTAGGGGCATTTGCCCGGGGTAACACTTGGGCTGGAGGAAGGGGGGTCTATGTAGGGTAGGAGCAGGGTTGGACTGGCCCGGAGGGACACTGGTGGGCCCCAGCCCTCATGGGCCCCCCGCCAGGCCAGATCCCCTCTCCTGGCCCTACAAAAAAAAAAAAAAACTATTTGTCGCAGTACTGTTCACACATGTGTGCGGCTCCTTTTGCACATGCACAGCGTCGCAGTAGAGGCTCCGGAGGGGGGCACTGGAGAGGAGGCCTGGTGGGCCCCACGCCCCCCAGTTGGACCCTGGGTAGGGTTTTTTAAGTTTAGGGTTGATTTCTCCTTTAAACCACCAGGGCACGCCCCCTGATGGCGCCCTGTAACCAGCTGCTGATGGGGGAAGGGAGGGGCTTGTTTATACAGAGCTCCTTAATTGTAGGGAGACAAAGCTGTTCAGGGAAAAAAGAAAATGATTTTCCTGCCCCAAATATACCCTCGGGCTGGAGCCCCATTTCCTCATACGGTTCCACTGGGCTGTGACACAGTGTAGCATTTCTCGGCCTCTATTCCCTTCTACTCACACACGTATCCCTGCCATTGCCCTGTTCTACCTGTACAGTGAGTGTCAGCAACAGCTCCAGCAGGTATACGTGCTCTAAACCAGGTGCCATGGCAAGCCCCGCCCCCTGCCACCATGGCAACATCCAAGCCGGCCGGCTCCAGCCATTCTAAACCGCGTACTCGGGCGCGTGGCGGAAGTGACGCACCCCCCGTGCAAGGGAACCCGGAAGTAGAGGGAATTCTGTCACTGTCAGTTGAGGAAGTTTCCCCAGCCGCACCGGAGCCATGAAGCGGGACGTGCGGATCCTCCTGCTGGGGGAGGGTGAGTGGGAATCACGTGACCACTGGTGAAAGCTTCACTCACCTCCCTGGCTGTGGGGGGCAGTATAGAGACCGGGAGCAGTGTCAGTGTGACCTCTGGCCAGTATCCTGTGTCTGTGTGCTGGGGGGTTGACGTCAGACAGTAACGAACTGGGAATTAATTACAGGCTCTGAAAGTCTAGTAACCCATAGCAACCAACCAACCCAGCTCCTACTGGCCGGCCTGCTGTTGGGATGCAATTTCTACTTGACTGCTGTGGGTTACAGCTCTCTGTGTCGCTCCTCACATCATCCCCTGGTGTTTCATGTGGAGCCCACCCCTTAGAACTGCACTTGTACGTGCTAATAGTAATTGTACTCTGTGGGGAAATCAGTGCAGTCTGCAGCAGGATTAGGAACAGAGGCAGCCATTCAAAGGAGAAAAGGCACAGGATACACATGAGATAACAGATACGCTCTGTATTATACATTGACATTATTCAGAATTTATCTGCTACATCTACTGTGTATCCTGTACTTGTTTATATAAACTATAGTAGTACATATCTATTATCTACTGTGTATCCTGTGCTTGAATGGCTGCCCCCATGGCTACACAGCAGCTTGTTTATATAAACTATAGTAGTACTTATCTGTTATCTACTGTGTATCCTGTGCTTGAATGGCTGCCCATGTATGGCCACCTTTAGGGATAGATTCACTAAAGGACTAAGTGGCTAACGCTAGCGCGGTTCACCAGCATTATCATCTGCAGGGACATCGCCTATTCACGAACAGGCATAGGTGTCAATTCGCTAGCGAAAAAGACCGTCACTAGTGTTCGTTCGCACTCTTATCGCCAGGCGACTTTCGCTCCGGCAAGAAGTCATTACTCTGCAAATTCACTAATGTGCGGAATTTACTGAACGTTACCTCTTTCACCATCTCAGACCAGACGAAGTGCTAAAAAGCCGCTAGAGCTTCCTCAATCTTCTGTCACTTACATCATATCTTGCCTGTCGAAAATACATTAAAGTTCAAAAAACGCTGGCGGCTTAACATTTTTTTAAGCGGGATTGTCTGAAAAAGTCCTAACAAACTTTTTTTGGGTAAACCGTTTTCTCCAGGCATTTTATAACATATGGAACATTAATTTTACAGTGGGCTCATGTGTAGGGCATTATATTAACTCTCTTGTCTTTATTAAGGTTCCCTGGACATGTGTAATATAAACCGGTAACTTAAACCATTTGCAGCAACATTTATAATAAAGACGTCCATACAACTAAATTACCTGCCGTATGCAAATTGACCAAAGCGCAAGATCACTAGCGAATTTTCGCAAGGCACTACGAAAGATTGCGCATCTTCGCTAAGAAATGCTCACACTGCCGAAGTAACGCTAGAGAAAAGTCGCCAGCGTTCGGCGCCTAGGACAAAACTTTGCATATTAGTGAATTGGCATAGTCTCAGCGCATTTGCACCTGTGAAGCTGACGCTGGCAAAAATGTGTCCGTTAGTGAATCTGCCCCTTTGTCCCTAAGCTCAGTAAGTGACAGCAGCCCAGATCATGTGCTGGGAATCAGCAGAAAAGAAGATGGGGTGCTACTGGGGCATCTTTAGAGGCACATATCTTCCCTGCTAAAGGATTGTGGTTGCCTTTGGCTGGTAAAAAAACCTCTGTCATTACTGTATTGCTTGATGTGTGTTTAGAAGGCATACCTGTGACTGACATATCTATATATTCCTTGTATTGCAGCCCAGGTGGGGAAGACGTCTCTGGTTATGGCTCTGGTGGGAGAAGAGTTCCCTGATGAAGTAAGTGAGCTTGAGTATCCACTAACAGTCTACCTTTCCAAATTTAGAGCCAGCCATGCATTCCAGCACCATATGGCAGAACGGTCTTATAGAAGTGCTTGCAGAAAATCTCCTAAATTGCTGATGGCTCCCTTAGTGAAAAAGGAATAGTTTTGTGGCACACTTGCTTGGTCCTTTAGGGTAAGGCCACTCGTGCAGATTCGGGGAGATTTTGTCGCGTGGCGACTAATCACCTCATCTTCTGAGCGACTATCTCCCCGAACTGCCTCAGCGTGTTTTCCCATAGGCTATAATGAAAAGTCGCATGCGCTAATGCACACGCGACAATGCTTTTCCTATAGTCGCCCGAAGTTGCCTCACTGAAGCGACTATTGAAAACTTTACTCATCTTTCTATTCAGTCCCTCTCCTATTCATATCCCAGTCTCTTAGGGTAATTTGGACCCTAGCAACCAGATTGCTGACACTGCAAACTGGAGAGCTGCTGAATAAAAAGCCAAATAACTCAAAAACCAAAAATAATAATAAATTAAAGCCAATTTTTCTTAGATTATCACTCTCTACATCATACTGAAAGTTAATTTAAAGGTGAACCACCCCTTTATTTATTTTGCTATGTAATTATCTTGCTACCTTTGGCTGCTGACTAGCACTACTGCCACATGGAACAAATTATTAGTGAGGAGGAAACTTCGGGCGACTTCAGAAAACGCTCCGAATGCCATCCCACCAGCAATTTAGATTCTAGCCGGCGGGGAGGCAGTTCGGGGAGACTAGTCGTCCGAAGAAGAGGCGATTTGTCGCTGGGCGACTAATCTCCCCTAATCTTCTCATCTGTCTCTGCCCTAAAGGGGCAATTCACATTCACAAATGAATCATTTTCAAATATTGCAAGTAAACTTTTCTGGTTATAATCCTTGTTTATCAGCAGCTGTAGCTTTAGCCCCTACTAAACAAGCTCCATGAATTCACAGAGCAGCTTTTATAATATGATCCGTTAGTTGCTGATAAGTCCCTGTCAGAAATCAGAGAGCAACTGAACAAAAGCCATTATTTTTTGTTGTATACTACAGTAGAACCCCCATTTTAAGTTTTTCAGGGGACCATGAAAAAATGATGTAAAATCCGGGAAAATGTAAAATCGGGGACTATGAGGGGGAATGTGCAAGACAGTCACATACACATACACAAACTAAAGCAATAAGTGATTGGTGCAAGACTGTTTAAGGGGCAGACTCATTGCAATTGACCATTTACATTCAGAACCATGGCACAATATACATCTGGTTACTATTTTAAACCTCTTTATTTCACTAATAATAACATTCATAAAGGAAAAAAAGCAGTTTTTCGGAACATCAGGACAACATTTTGATGTAAAATACAGGAAAACATCACTTAAAATGCACCCAGTGAAATGCATTGTAAATTGGTGGGACCACAAATAGAAAATGCTGCTGATTGGCTGATATAAATACTGGCCAGGAATTATTATTATTTATTATTATCTGGCCTGTCTCTAAGCCAGTTGGCTTCAATATTTTCTTTCCTTATTAACAGGACACTATTCGTTATTAATTGATGGAAATTCTTCACATTTATCACAGGTTCCATCTCGTGCGGAAGAAATTACTATTCCTGCTGACGTGACCCCAGAGCGTGTCCCGACGCATATCGTTGATTACTCAGGTGTGTAAAATGTTTGCGGTTCCTTGTGCTGTTCTTGATCATAATAACTATGTGCCGTATTTGTGCCCAGCATTTGTGATCATTCCCTTGATCAATAAACAGGCAGCTCCCTGGACGCCTGCACAAGCGAAATATTATCTATAGTGGTCCTAGAATGCAGAATGGCTTCCATTGCTGATGCTGTAGTTTCCGCCTCCATACTGACACTGAGCCCTCTTGTATATTAAAAAAAAGTTTATTTTGTATCCAAAATAAATGAAAACACTTTGCATGAAACTTGGCTTTTTTGAGTGTGTGCTGCTGAAACAATACTGACCAGTTTTGGAGACTGCAACCTGCCGATTCCCCATATCTGCAAGTGCATTGGCTGTTCTGATCATTCAGGCTGTCGGAATGGAACAACATAAAGACCTAAGCTTGCAACCTCCCCTGCCTTCTCTGTGACATCATTTGTGATATCATCATAGGGGGTGGGTTCTGACGCCCCTTCTCAGACTTATGCTAAGCCAGGCCTATCAACCCCAAAGCTTACCATCAATCTCCTTGCATCCAGTACCCAGGGGTGAACCTCTCTCTTAACATACACCTCTTCTGCATTTATGACACTGCAAAGCTTTACAGTTAGGTCCATAAATATTTGGACGGACAACTTTGTTTTCTAATTTTGGTTCTGTACATGACCACAATGAATTTTAAATTAAAAATTGTATGGAACTAAAGCCTTTTTTTTTTTTTTTTTTTAAAAACAATCACTTCATTTCAGAGGCTCAAAAGTAATTGGACAAATTAAAAAACTGAAAATAAAATGTTCATTTCTAATACTTGGTTGAAAACCCTTTGCTGGCAATGACAGCCTGAAGTCTTGAACTCATGGACATCACCAGATTCTGGGTTTCCTCCTTTTTAATGCTCTGCCAGGCCTTTACTGCAGCGGCTTTCAGTTGTTGTTTGTTTGTGGCCTTTCTGTCCGAAGTTTAGTCTTCAACAAGTGAAATACAGCTCAATCGGGTTCAGATCAGGTGACTGACTTGGCCATTCAAGAATATTCCACTTCTTTGCTTTAATAAACTCCTGGGTTGCTTTGGCTGTATGTTTTGGGTCATTATGAAATACCTTCCAATCAATGTGACTGCAATTTTTATAATTGAGCAGACAGTGTCTCTGAACAGCTCAGAATTAATTTGGCTGCTTCAGTCCTGTGTCATATCATGGATAAACACTAGTGTTCCAGTGCCCAAGCCATCACACTGCCTCCCAAATGTTTTATACATCATGTGCTATGCTTTGGATCATGAGCTCTTCCACGCCTTCTCCATACTTTTTTCTTGCCATCATTCTGGTAGAGGTTGATCTTGGTTTCATCTGTCCAAAGAATGTTTGGCCTTTCTGTTCTTGATGCTTATGAGTGGCTTGTACCTTGCAGTGCACCCTCTGTATTTACTTTCATGAAGTCTTCTCTTTATGGTAGACTTGGATATGGATACTCTACCTCCTGGAGAGTGTTATTCACTTGTTTGGCTGTTGTGAAGTTGTGAAGGGGTTTCTCTTCACCATGGAAATGATTCTGTGATCATCCATCACTAGGGTTGCCATCTTTATTAAAAAATTTTACCGGCCAGAGGGGGGCGGGTACCAAAAGGGGGCGGTCTGTGATGCTAAAAGGGGGCAGAGCTATGATATGTGCTGCAAAAGGGGCGGGGCAACATCGCACAGCGCTGGAAAAAAGGTAAGTTCTTTGCGATCTTTGCTAATTGGGGGTAGGCCAGGGGCTTTTTTTTTAAAGGGTATTACAAATTACCGGCAATTGCATTACCGGTAAATTTGTAATACCGGCCCCGGCCTTGGCAGGTGTTTTACCAGCTAGGCCGGTAAAATACCGGCCGGGTGGAAACTCTATCCACCACTGTTCTCTTCTGTTGCCAGGTCTTTTTGCGTTGCTGAGTTCACCAGTGATTTCTTTCTTTCTCAGGATGTACCAAACTGTAGATTTTGCCACTCCTAATATTGTAGCAATTTCTTGTATGGGTTTTTTCTGTTGCAGCTTAAGGATGGATTGTTTCGCCTGCATGGAGAGCTCCTTTGACCCCATGTTGTCTTTTCACAGCGAAATCTTCCACATACAAGCACCCCCCCCCTCAAATCAACTCCAGGGCTTTTATCTGCTCAATTGATAATGACATAACAAAGGAATTGCCCACATCTGCCCATAAAATAGCCTTTGAGTCAATGGTCCAATTACTTTTAAGACCCTAAAATGAAGAGATTGTGTTGAAAAAATGCTTAAAGGTGGCCATAGACTCAAAGATCTGCTCATTTGGCGACATCGCCAAACGAGTGGATCTTTCCCCAATATGCCACTAACGGCATGGCTATATCGGGGGAAATTCGAACGATCGAATTACGATGCGCCAAGGGGCTCCGACGGGTCGGTCGGTTAAAAATCAAACCTTCCCAATCGATATTGTGGCCAGATATCGATCGGGAAGACCCGTCGGAAGCCCCCATACACGGGCAGATAAGATGTCAAATTTGGTCCAAACGACCGATAGCAGCTTTATCTGCCCTTAAGGTCCCCATAGACGCAAAGATTTCTCTTGCCGAACGACCGATTTTAGCGAAGTCCGACCAATCCTTCGAAATTATCGTGCGGTTAGTGGGATTCAAACGATCGTACATCTTACAGTTTTTTGGCCGAGATCTGTCAGAAAATTGATCAGCCAGGTTAAAAAATCGTTATCGTTCCCAGTGCAATCTATCCATGTCTGCAGGGACAAGCAGGCAATATCTGGCAATATCGCCTCAAATTGTCTTTAGTTCCTCACATTTTTATGCAATCTTTTTGTTCAACCCACTGGATTAAAGATGAAAGTCTGCAGTTCAACTGCATCTGAGTTGTTTCATTTAAAATTCATTGTGGTCATGTACAGAACCAAAATTAGAAAAAAAAGTTGTCTCTGTCCAAATATTTATGGACCTAATTGTATACCATCGATCTTTGGCTTTCAGATCATTAATAAATGATAATACACTTACATCCACTGTCAGGGCAGAGATTGCTATAGATATTCATATCTTTCTGCCAATATTGCTGTTTGCACAAAGAGCCTTCCACTAAGCCAGTATTATAAAAGTTCTCATGTACAGTAACTCTCTTCCCCTCAGGCACAGATTTACCGACACCGGTCATATTGCTGAAGGTCAAGTATTTGTCTCTGAGTGAGGGTATCTGCAAATCGATATTGCGTTTTGCCTATCTCCTCATAAAAGCACGTTATATTGTCTGGTGTCACCTCTTTTCCATAAAGTCCTGTTCGCTTGGCATCCCTAGTGTAGTTCCTGGCACAGTGCCTATTACCAACAAACCCAGACTGGTACATATTTCAGCATTGATTGCTTATTTGTGCCATAATCTCAGTGATTCCTAATCTAATAAAGAATTAGACTTGGAATGTTACACATTATAATTGGGGCTTATTTACAAGTCCAAGCTGTCCTTCGCAGTGTCCCCCATAGCCCCCCATTGGTTGTAGGGACTGATTGACAATATACTGTATATATGCAATATAAAATCCACAGTACATGGCTGATTAGTATGGAATTCACATGGCATGGCAGCAATTCTACGTCAGAATTGATTAATAATCAGCCCTGTAGTATCAGCTTCTATGAAAGATGAACCTCTTGATGAATCTCGACAACTCCTAAGCATTCCAGAGCACACTGAGCATGTGCAGTGCCACTCACACACAAAACATAGTCTAAGGGTAAGGCCACACACTAAGATTCGGGGAGATTTAGTCGCCCGGCGACAAATCGCTTCTTCTTCAGGCTGCTAATCTCCCAAACTGCCTTCCCGCCGGCTAGAATGTAAATCGCCGGCGGTATGGCGCTCGGATCGTTTCAGCTTTCCGAAGTCACAGAAAGTTTCCTTGTGATGCAACTTCATGTGACTTTGGAAAACGAAGCGTTCCGAGCTATACCACCGGCGATTTACATTCTAGCAGGCAGGAAGGCATTTTCAGGGAGATTAGCCGCCTGAAGAAGAAGCGATTTGTCGCTGGGCGACTAATCTCCCGAAATAGCAGCATGTGTCTCTGCCCTAACATGATCCAAGATGGGGATCTTCTCTGGACAACTTTGAAGGCCTGGGTCCTTACTCTAATAGGGCTGCTTAACCTCTGGGCTCTGGACACATGAAATACAACATTTCTAGCCATATTTGTTTGTGGCCTTTAGTTCTCCTTTAAATCTATTCAGCTGACTTCCCATTGTGCTTTTCAGGAGTAGAACAGACAGAGGATGAACTCAGGGAAGAGATTGCAAAGGTGAGTTTCATTTTTTTTACTAACACCTTAAAACATTGCTATTACCAGATCTGCTGTTGTGACACCTGAATCACAAACCTGTATTTATATAAGAATGTTTACTTAGTCTGAATTCCTACAAAGGGCACAAGCCTTATATTTGGCCTTACAAGACTATTGTGTACCAAACAATAGCAATTTTCAACCTTGTTGACGTGTATATTCATTTCCTCCTCCTCCTCTCCCGCAGGCAAACGTTGTGTGCATTGTGTATGATGTCACGGATCTAGAAACCATTGAAAAGGTGAGCTCCGTGTGATTCTATCCGAGTCTAGGGCAGATCCAGAATGCGTGAGCCATGTCTTTCTGACAGTCAGTAAAAAGCACAAGTGCACGGCCTGAGAATTCAGTGTATTATTTCCCACTAGCACTTTATAAACCAGCTGAGAATTGCCCCAACAACACCAGCTAGTGCTTCTCAGTCTGAAAATGCTTTTTGGTTTTGAACCCTTGACCCCATTAGTGGGTTTGGGTGTTTATTTGCTGGATGTTTTGGACCTGGACAGAGATTTCTGTGTGGCATGCAGGGCTGCCATTAGAAATAGTTGGACCCCATATTACTTAGTTAACAGAGCCCTCCCTCTTGGCAGCCCCAGCTATGGCCCAACTGTCATATGGCCCCTTCCAACTAAATATAACGGGGCCCAACTGGAAAAAAATAATATTGACAATCCCCAAATCTGCCCTAGCCTCACCCTTACACTGAAAACACCAATCAGCAGCTAGCAGGACCTGATAGGGAACTGAAGCCTGTCTGTGCTTGTATGACTGCACGGCTGTGATTGGCTGTCCCCCTCCTACTGTGCTTCTGGCAGGGACCGTTAGGACACGCCCACCCCTCATTTGAAACAGACAGGGACCAGAGAACATCTATAGGGAGCTCCAATAAAGGGGCTATTTTTACATATAATATTAAATTTTAGCACCATGTAAAAGCAACACCATATATTACTTATAATTGCCTTCAACATTAGGTTTTTTTTCATTTATCCTATATGTCTCCTTTAACCTTTAGTATTTTGTAATTTTTTTTTTTTTTTGTGGTTTTTCAGTTATTTAGCTTTTTATTCAGCAGCTCTCCAGTTTGCAATTTCAGCAATCTGGTTGCTAGAATCCAAACTACCCTAGCAACCATGCATTGATTTAAATAAGAGACTGGAATATGAATAGAAGAGGCCTGAATAGAAAGATGAGCATTTGATTTTTAGAAATAAATAAATAATGAAGACCAAGTCAAAAGTTGCTTAGAACTGGCCATTCTATAACATAATAAAAGTTGAACCACCCATTTAAAGTCAATTATCATTTATTATTGACTTGCTAATTACGCATGTAAGTAAACATTGGCATCAGCCAAATCCAATTGGTTGGCAACTATGGGAAGGCAATTTCTGGCAGACTTTGTGTTGCAAAATTGACCTCAGCCCACTCATATGCCCTCTCTTAATCTATAATCAGCTTGCCAGTGTTCAGCCATCTTTATATGTGCTCTAACTAAAGTCCCATTTCAGATAGCTTCCAAATGGATTCCCATGGTGAACGGCAATGCGGAACGAAACTCCCGGTAAGGATGTTCTACAATGAGGAGTTCATACTTTTGGGCACAGACATAGTCCCTGACTGTATAACCTCTTATAACATGCTTCTGTCTCAGGCTTCCCATAATCCTAGTGGGGAACAAATCAGACCTTCAGTGTGGCAGCTCCATGGAATCCATCCTTCCTATCATGAACCAGTTCTCTGAGATTGAGACCTGCGTGGAGGTAATCAGCTGCATGCTCCAGTCAGATCTTCAAAACCACCCTCTAATACGACAATATGGAGTCCAAGGCGGGTGGTGGGCCAATAGCTGGGCCCCCTTGGGGGTCACTAAGTAGTATTGAGGCCAATGATTTCTAATGGCAGCTCTGTATAAACAGAGATTTTTAAGAATATGTTTGCCTTTCCAGTGTTCAGCTAAGAACCTAAAGAACATTTCTGAGGTTTTCTACTATGCTCAGAAGGCAGTATTGCACCCCACGGCCCCACTGTATGACCCAGAAGAGAAGCAGGTGAGTAGCCAGCAAATGGAGCCAACCGTGTTAAGATGGAGTAATTTACTACTAAAGCAAATACATTGCACCACAGCATTTACCCACAGCATTTACCCATGGCAACCTATCAGATGCTGACTTTCATATTAAACTGTAGGCCAGTTAATCTGACGTCAGTGGTAGGAAAGCTTTTCGAAGGGTTAATAATGGATAAGATACTGGACTTTATAGCAAATCACAATACTATGGGTGTGTGCCAGCATGGTTTTATATGTAATAGATCTTGTCAGACTAACTTAATTTCTTTTTATGAGAAGGTGAGCAGGGACCTGGATTCTGAGATGGCAGTGGATGTGATTTACTTAGACTTTGCTAAAGCATTTGATACAGTGCCACACAGAAGGTTACTGGTTAAATTAAGGAATGTTGGCCTGGGACATAGTATTTGTACCTGGATAGAGAACTGGCTAAATGATAGACTACAAAGAGTGGTGGTAAATGGAACATTTTCTAATTGGACCAGTGTTGTTAGTGGAGTACCGCAGGGCTCTGTACTAGGTCCCTTGCTTTTCAACTTGTTTATTAATGACCTGGAGGTGGCCATTGAAAGTACTGTTTCTATTTTTGCAGATGATACTAAATTGTGCAGAACTATAGGTTCCATGCAGGATGCTGCCACTTTGCACAGTGATTTGTCTAAACTGGAAAACTGGGCAGCAAACTAATATAAAAGCAAGTTATACAATAAATGGCAGTGTGTTGGGAGTTTCCTTTAATGAGAAGGATCTAGGGGTCTTTGTAGATAACAAGTTGTCTAATTCTGGGCAGTGTCATTCTGTGGCTACTAAAGCAAATAAAGTTCTGTCTTGTATAAAAAAGGGCATTAACTCAAGGGATGAAAACATAATTCTGCCTCTTTATAGGTCCCTGGTGAGGCCTCATCTGGAGTATGGGGGCAGTTTTGGACTCCAGTCCTTAAGAGGGATATAAATGAGCTGGAGAGAGTGCAGAGACTAAGTGCAACTAAATTGGTTAGAGGGAGGGAAGAGTTAAATTATGAGGGGAGACTGTCAAGGTTGGGGTTGTTTTCTCTGGAAAAAAGGCGCTTGTGAGGGGACATGATTACACTTTACAAGTACATTAGAGGACATTATAGACAAATAGCAGGGGACCTTTTTACCCATAAAGTGGATCACGTACCAGAGGCCTCCCCTTTAGACTAGAAGAAAAGAACTTTCATTTGAAGCAACGTAGGGGGTTCTTCACAGTCAGGACAGTGAGGTTGGGGGTGATGTTGTGATGCTGATTCAGTTAATGACTATAACAGGGACTTGGATGATTTTTTGGACAGACATAATATCAAAGGCTATTGTGATACTAAGCTCTATAGTTAGTATAGATATGGGTATATAGAATTTATGTGAAAGTAGAGAGGGGTGTGTGTATGGATGCTGGGTTTTCATTTGGAGGGGTTGAACTTGATGGACTTCGTCTTTTTTCTTAAAACAGTCTGAGTGATTTGCAGTGGTGCAATATAACTCCCATGTTAGTAATGGAGTCGCAGTTTGGTTCCATGACATTTAACCTCTGCTGAGATTTCAGCCTGGGCAGAAATCGGGTAGTAAAGGCTTTCTTCATATTATTGTTACTAGGCTATTATGTAGGCTTTCTACAACAGCCTTCACCCAGATGTCAGTAGATTCCTGGCTGTGTAAGGCTATGAGGAATTTGTATGCATAGCAGCATGCTGCACTGTAACAAATATATATTTATGAGGGGTCTAAACTCAACACAATACGCTAAACAGGTTTCCAGCTGTGTGACTTCAGCCATTAGCACCATTGTAGTAGAAAATGGTAAACTTTGCAGCAGCCATTGAATCTGATTAATTTAGACTGATTGTTGCAGCGCCTGGGGGGGGGGGGAACGCAAGTGACATCAGCAGTGACAGGGTTTTTGGAATTTATCTCGCTCAATGTATTCCCTATGGTTTAAGTTGTAATGGCTTTTTATTTCTGTTCTAGCTGAGACCACAGTGTAAAAAGGCCTTAACTCGAATCTTCACCATCTCTGATCAGGACAGCAATCAAATCCTCAGCGACGAAGAGCTCAACTACTTCCAGGTACCTCCTGGAGCCTAATTACCAAACTGTAGATTCTGGCTCTTAAAGGAGAAGTAAAGCCTAATTACAGAAGTAGGCTATAAATGTTGTACGTTATGTTTTGTGCTTCTGTACCAGCCAAAGGCAACCACAGCCCTTTAGCAGTAAAGATCTGTGTCTCCAAAGATGCCCCAGTAGCTCTCCATCTTCTTTTCTGCTGATTCACTGCACATGCTCTGTGCTACTGTCACTTACTGAGCTTAGGGACCCACTCACAATATACAGTACACATAGAATAGAAATGTCACACTATAAGGCTGATTAGTAATTAATACAGATAATTACTACATGGCAGCACAGAAACCAGTGCAATTAGCATCAGAATTGATTAATCAGCAAACCTGTAGCATCAGCTTATATTACAGGGGAAGCTCATTTTCTGCTGGATAATTAGTGAAGAGCCCTAAGCTTAGCTTCTCAACAGCCAATCAGAGCCCACTGAGCATGTGAGTGTCACAGACACTTTCCAAGATGGTGACCCCCTGTGACAAGTTTGAAGTCCTGGATCATTGCTGCTATTGACAAGCTGAAACTTTAGCCTCGTGCAATAAGTTCAGTGTATAAAAGACGGCATTTTAAGCCATATTCATTTTTAGGGGTTAGTGCTCCTTTAAATGGGATCTAATTGCCAAAAATTAATTGATGTAAACTTACTTAGAGTAGAGGCCCACACAGTTCTGTTTTAGCAGACCCGTACTCACATTTTGACCCCAACACACTTTGACATGCCCCTGCCTGAAAATAGTATTAATTGCAGGTTAACAGGCTTTTCTTTCCCTCTAAACTGAACTGTTAAAGTGAATACTATTGTGTTTCTTTCCCTGTCCCATCTCTCTTCATATGACTTTGATTGCTTTATGTCTCTGGCTTGTACCTGTATTGCTGAATTCATTCCTGTTATTGTTTCCACACCCCTCTTCTGGGAGGCAGCAGTCCTGCTTTGGGAACCCGTTAGCTCCTCAAGCTCTGGAAGATGTGAAGATGGTGGTAAAGAAGAACACAGCAGATGGAGTGCGAGAGAATGGACTGACATTAAACGGTACAGAATATGATGGAGAGTGGCAGTTAAACCAGCCGTAGTTCATTTTCACATCAGTATTATTTATTACATTGGGCCTTTTTATTCTGTTTCAAAGGATTCCTCTTCCTCAACACCCTCTTCATCCAGCGCGGCCGCCATGAGACCACATGGACCATCTTAAGACGTTTTGGATATGATGATGCACTGGAACTAACAGATGACTACCTCTACCCACCGTAAGTGGCAGTGACATAGTACAGCCAACCCCTCTGTCAACTGTCATTGTATGAGATGTGAGACTATGACTAAGTGTCCCTGGTAGACATGAAACGCGTCAGGCCTTGGTTCTTCATTATGGAGAATAAAATGTAAGCTTTTTAACCTTTTACAATCTGACTCAGGCTCTACTACTTTGTGGGTCCAGGCTTATGCCGACCTCTTTTGACGTCTCCTGGTGCAGGACAGAAATCTGCTCTTTATGTTGTTGACTGGGGAGTCCTTCAGATACAGATGTTAGATAGGGCACAAAAAAGGGGTTATTTTGTTACAAAGTTATGATCATAAAATTGATAAGCCACCATACCACGTCAAGGTAAACCCCGAATGGCGGTCCCTAACTTGTTTAATTTTTTATGTGCATTCTAGCATTACCTGTAATCAATGTCCATTGAACGCTGTTTTTTCACTGAGGGCTAACAAGCTTAACAAGCTAGGGACCGCCATTCGGGGTTTACCTTGACGTGGTATGAATAACCCCTATCTGGATATATATGCAATAGCATTTATTATACTTATATATATATACTTTAAAGCCTTTAGAGTGCTCCCACGACCCCCCTGTTTTGATATTATATATATATATATATATATATATATATTATCACTGATGCCTCATCTAGTGTGATCACATAAAGATCCCCATGTATTTGGGTACATATGCAATAGCATTTATTATACTTATATATATATATATATATACTTTAAAGCCTTTAGAGTGCTCCCACGACCCCCCTGTTTTGATATTGTGTGTGTATATATATATATATATATAAATAATTCACTTTTTTATTATTATACCATAATCCAGGATTATGGTATAATAATAAAAAAGTGAATTATTTGTACATGGGTGTGCCGGTTCCTTGATGTTCGTGGATATATATACATAATTTAACCAAGCACCCCGTTTATACATTTCGGCCTTGGAGTGCGGATACTCACTGGACTCATATGTATACTGTATATATTAGTAACTTCACCGCAACTGGGCTTTTTTGTGGCCTCTGACACTGGTTACTTAAGCCATGTTAAGAAATGTTACTTTTCAGTAAAAATTCCCTTTTTTATGATGCCCTCCAGCCGCTGGGCTTGTAAGTGTTTTCACCTCTGCATCTGGCATGACCATATGTTCAATGATGACCTCCAGCAATATCATCTGGAAGCTGGACACATATACAGCATATGCAAATATTCCTGTTTGTGATGCCTGTAAGTGTTGATGCCCAAGGCAATACAACTAATCTCCAAACATTGTCACCACTTGACCCTAATACCTTAGAAGCAACAATATTTACACTGTCAATTCAGATCCATTTGCACGCTGAGTGGCTGCTGTTTTTCTCCTCTCCCTGTTGCCTCCCCTTTGTTCTGTCTGTACATCTAACTGCAATTGTCTCCTCATCCTGCAGGTTGCGCATTCCGCATGATTCCTCCACAGAACTGAACCACTTCGGTTACCAGTTCTTGCAGAAGGCATTCGAGAAACATGATCTGGTGAGGGACACAGATAAAGCGCTTTCTTTCCAACAATAAAAGGGAATAGAAGCCAGGCACTTGGTTGTTGGTCTGTAGACAGGGTTGCCATCTTTTCTGGAAAAAAATACCGTCCTTCCTATATTTTTATGGTTTTTCCCTATAAGTAACATTGGCAAAATACCAGGCAGGTGGCAACCCTATCTGTAGATGTGGGTTTACCACCTGATTATACAATTAGAACAGTCACAGATAATTGTTGACATAAAATTTATCGTAATTTGCCTTTTACTAGTCACCTACCCTGTACACCAAGCCCCTGGTTTAGGGCCGATATCAGTTAGAGACAGATGGGAGTCTTGTCAGGGACCCTGTTTGGACATAGTAGGGATCATTTACAGCACAGAGGCCGGCGGCATGTCATACAATGCAAAAAAAAGTGCAGCAGTCGGACTCTTTTTGCACTTTGCATGCTGCGTTTTACATTGTGTGACATGCCGCAGGCCTCTGCTGTATTTCAAAGATCTCCAAATAAGAAGGGCGGGCGGAGGGAGACACGGAGGCTTCATTTATATGTAAACGTTAGAGAGGGCTAGGAGGCACATCCCACATCAGGGCCCTGTCCTTAACGCAAACTTACTTAGGTGGTAAGGGCAGGGCTGCTGTGCCTCCTGATGCTGCTGAATTGTTATCACATTCTACTTTGTTGGTAGGAATCTCTAGTCCCAGGTTATTAGCCGGCTGCCTTTCGGGGCCCCTGGAGTGGGCCCTGGTGACTTGTGATTTCTTTTGGCAACCCTGCCCTCATTGCATGAACCAGCCCTGCAGTTTGGGAGTCTGTTATCAGGCATTTTCAACTTTTAGTGGATCCCTGGTCTGTCCAGTACTAGACTTGTAGACAGGAAGTCTGATGTACTTGGGAAAATACTCTCCATAACATAGTGACATAGTAATTTAGGTTGAAAAAAGACACACGTCCATCAAGTTCAACCTATTAACTTTTTTTAACGTGCCTAACTGCCAGTTGATCCACAGGAAAGCAAAAACCCCATCTGAAGCCTCTCCAATTTGCCTCAGAGGGGGAAAAAAATCCTTCCTGACTCCAAAATGGGTCAGTCCCTGGACCAACTTTTACTACGAGCTATCTCCCATATCCCTGTATTCCCTCACTTGTTAAACACCATCCAACCCCTTCTTAAAGCTATCTAATGTATCAGCCTGTACCATTGATTCAGGGAGACAATTCCACATCTTCACAGCTCTCACTGTAACAAACCCCTTACCAATATTTAGGCGGAACCTCTTTTCTTCTAATCAGAATGGGTGACCTTGTGTCAGCTGGAAAGACCTACTGGTAAATAAAGCATTAGAGAGATTATTATATGATCCCCTTATATATTTATACACATAGTTATCAATATAACATATCGTATAAAGATAATGTATCTTTAGTTTCACATTTCTAAAACCTTTCTTATTGACAGTATTGCTCTTTCTTTAGGATGGAGACGGCGCTCTCTGCCCCTCAGAGCTGCAGAGTTTCTTCAGTGTCTTCCCGTACACTCCCTGGGGTCCCGAATTACCCAGCACGGTGTGCACAGCAGAAGGCGGCAGCTACCTGCCCTTGCACGGATACCTCTGCCAGTGGACGTAAGCTTCTATTCCCTCTCTGTGTCCCTGTGTTTGTATTCTACGTGCCCTGTGCTAGTAGGTGAGAAGCCCTAGTTATACCATTGCCTGATCTGCCAGTGATTGAGATCTAACCTGCGTGGTCTTGTGCTGATATGAAGGACCAAATTCCGTTCACCTTTTGCTGGAAACCATCAAAGGGAAGTAGAGACTATAAATGGAATAGCTAATAGGAATGCAGTGTGCTGGGCTTTCTTTCTTTAATTAACCCTTTAAATGACAACTGGTTGCTATGCACAAACGTTAGTGCGGGTCTTTTTAATCTGCCGGGCTCTCTAGTGTGACAGGGAAGGGCGTTTTCTGATTAAGACATTTAAGGAGGGGGCAGGTAAACCCCCATCTGCTGTTTTTTTGCTCTTTAACAGTATTTTTTTTTTTTTAATTTAAATAAAAGTCACCGAGACGATATTAAGTTGTATCTGTGCAATTGCATCTGCCACGGTAAGTAATGAATGGGATCCCTTCCTGCGTAACGCAGCGACCCCTCTGCCTCTATTGCTAAGGTTAATGATGTTATAGCAGCAGTGCCTTTCCACCGGGATAATTTATGGCACGAAGGTTCCCATTTAATGGTGTTAATACTTCCTTTACCCGTAGCCTTGCCAATGACAAGCTGAAAACAGAACTTTACATAATCTGAAATGCCCTGGGCCCCAGGCTGTGACCTTTATCTCTCAGGAATTGTCTTATTGCCACTTTGCTCAGATGATTCAGTCCAGGCCTGAAGATGCTGCACAGTGAGGCCATACAGGATCGGCATAGGAACTAGAAAGGACACGGAGTCAATATCAATGTTATACAGCTCTTAGAATTATCTCTGCCTGCATGGTGCTGACAGTTGCACACACCTCTCTGCCTTATCGCCAACTCCCAGCAGCCTTCAGATCATTAGTTCCTGCAGTTCTGTGCTAATCTCACCATGTGTGTGTGCTGCCGGGCATTTACATGTTTTCTAGATAACTTCAAGGCTCGGAACTGCATTTCTCATTCTTTTTATGCGTGGTGTTTGGATACTCCTGCCTGTAACAAGCCTCCCAGCCAGTCCCTTTTCATCTCCAACTGTCAGCATCATAGCTATTGCTGAGTCCCCCAGGCACTGCCTCATTTGCCGCACTCCCTACGCAATCACCTGTTACACCTCTATAGCTCTTGCTTCATTCCAGCTCCCAGTCTCTGTATATGCTGCTAGACTGTAAGCTCTTCAGGTCAGAGTTACCCCAAATCAGAGTTCTGGATTTATTAGGCTTCTTTATCTGGCAGATGATGCATAAACAGGTTCAGTGCTATAACAATAAACAATGATGAAGATACTCTTATGTTACACCACATTGCTGACTCCTGTGCAGGCTACATCATCTGTTCATATTCTCCTTGGCAGGTTGGTGGCTTATCTAGACGTCCATCGATGCCTGGAACACCTGGGTTACTTGGGATACCCAATCCTGTGTGAGCAGGAGAGCCAGACGCATGCCATCACAGGTTTGTAGCATGTTTATATGCCTTAAAGGGATACTGTCATGGGTATAACATGTTTTTTTCAAAACGCATCAGTTAATAGTGCTGCTCCAACAAAATACTTCACTGAAGTCCCTTTTTAAAAAGAGCAAACAGATTTTTTTGTATTTAACTTTGAAATCTGACATGGGGCTAGATATATTGTCAGTTTCCCAGCTGCCCCAGTCATGTGACTTGTGCTCTGATAAACCTCAGTCAATCTTTACTGCTGTACTGCAAGTTGGAGTGATATTGTCCCCCCCCCCCCGCAGCCTAACAACAGAACAATGGGAAGGTAACCAGATAACAGCTCCTTAACACAAGATAACAGCTGCCTGGTAGATCTAAGAACAATACTCAATAGTAAAAGCCAAGTCCCACTGAGACACATTCAGTTACATTTAGTAGGACAAATAACAGCCTGCCAGAAGGTAGGCACAAGTCACATGACTGGGGCAGCTGGGAAACTGACAATATGTCTAGCCCCATGTCAGATTTCAAATTGAATATAAAAAAAACAGTTTTCTCTTTTGAGAATTGGATTTCTGTGCAGAATTCTGCTGGAGCAGCACTATTAACTGATGCACTGAGCTATGAGTGGCAGCCCTACAGTCAGTAACCACCATATGGGCTTATCTGCTGCCCCCCAACTGTCTCCCACATCTAGTAAATTTAAGCTTATCCTGGCTTCTTTTCCAAAGCAATGGCTGATCATGCTATGAAGTTGCCTGTGTGCTGTTAAAGGGGGTGTTCACCCTTGAATTAACTGTTAGTATGATGTAGAGAGGGATATTCTGAGACAATTTGCAATTGGTTTTCATTTTTTATTATTTGTGGTTTTTGAGTTATTTAGCTTTTTATTCAGCAGCTCTCCAGTTTGCAGTTTCAGCAATCTGGTTGCTAGGGTCCAAATTACCCTGGCAACCAATGACTAGGCCAAATACCAAACTGAATCCGAATCCTAATTTGCATATGCTTTTTATTCAGCAGCTCTCAAGTTTGCAATTTTAGCCATCTCGCATATGCAAATTAGGAGTGGGAAGGGGAAAACATTTTTTATTTCCTTGTATTGTGACAAAAACTCACGCGATTTCCCTCCCTGTCCCTAATTGCAAATTTGAGAGCTGCTGAATAAAAAGCATATGCAAATTAGGATTCGGATTTGATTCGGCCGAATCCTGCTGAAAAAAGCCAAATCATGGCCGGATACCAAACCGAATCCTGGATTCGGTGCTTCCCTAACCTGGATAGAAGGATCAGTAATAAAAAGTAGCAATTACAATACATTTGTAGCCTTACGGAGCATTTGTTTTTTAAATGCATTGTCAGCAATCTGGTTGCTAGCATCCAAATGGCCCTAGCAACCATGTATTGATTTGAATAAGAGACTGGAATAGGAATACGAGAGGGACTGAACAGAAAGATGCGAAGTAAAAAATAACAATGATACATTTGTAGCCTTACAGAGCATTTGTTTTGAAATCGGGTCAGTGACCCCCATTTGAAAGCTGGAAAAATGAAAAAGGCAAATAATTCAATTGAAAGTCAATCGAAAAGTTGCTTAGAACAAGCCATTCTACGCAACTTTTCAATTGGCTTTCATTCTAAGTTAACTTAAAGGGGACCCACCCCATCAAAGTTGCTGATTTTACCTACAGAATACATTTGTACAGCAGTAGTCAGTGCTTTTATGGGGTAATGTAATCATTTGACCGGGTCTAGTAACCCACAGCAACCAATCGTTTCCAAGCAGCTGACTGGTAAATGATAACCAGCTGCTTGGTTGCTACGGGTTACCAGAACTGCAGCTATACAGCAGCATGGCAGCTTCTAAATTGTGACTTCACTTTTATTTTTCATGTCTGCACATTACTTTCATTATTTGCCCATAGACCTTGAATGTTTTTCCCGTCGGTGAGCCTGGGATGGGGCACCTTCACAGTGTGATTATCTCATCAGGCTTTTCCATCCAGTCGCAGTTCCAAAACTCACTATCCCAGGCTCGATCAGAGCCGGCACCAGAGTTCCGCAGGAGCCTTATTAAACAAAATCCACTTATTTCAGCAGTACTGCGGCTTCAAGGCTTTACACTTGATTTAGCTAGCGCTCTCATATTCTCCATTAACGAGATTTATTGCTGCAAGAATCTGGAGTAACTGCACCAGTAACTATGCACCAGTAACCATGCAGTCATTTGCAGTATTAATATACGTGTGGAGTCACACATCATCACCCCAATTGTATACTGAAATACTGGAGTTCCCTGTATAACTCAGCCTGCAGCCTTGTGCCTTTATATGGTCACAGAACCCCTCAGTGACTTCTAATATCCTTATCATTTACAGTAGGGGGTACATTATCCCTTATAATACATGAGTGATACTCAGAGTTCCCTGTATAACTCAGCCTGCAGCCTTGTGCCTTTATATGGTCATAGAACCCCTTAGTGACTTCTAATATCCTTATCATTTACAGTAGGGGGTACATTATCCCTTATAATACATGAGTGATACTCAGAGTTCCCTGTATAACTCAGCCTGCAGCCTTGTGCCTTTATATGTGTAATGGATGCTGTACCTGTCTCCCAAGATGGCGTCCAAGATGGCATTACTCCCCACCGCGTGGCTCCTGCATCATTTGCAGTATTAATATACGTGTGGAGTCACACATCATCACCCCAATTGTATACTGAAATACTGGAGTTCCCTGTATAACTCAGCCTGCAGCCTTGTGCCTTTATATGGTCACAGAACCCCTCAGTGACTTCTAATATCCTTATCATTTACAGTAGGGGGTACATTTCACCTTATAATACATGAGTGATACTCAGAGTTCCCTGTATAACTCAGACTGCAGCCTTGTGTCTTTATATGTTCACAGAACCCCTCATTGACTTCTAATATCCTTATCATTTACAATAGGGGGTAGATTATCCCTTATAATACATGAGTGATACTCAGAGTTCCCTGTATAACTCAGCCTGTAGCCTTGTGCCTTTATATGGTCACAGAACTCCTCAGTGACTTCTAATATCCTTATCATTTTACAGTAGGGGGTACATTATATTTATAATATATATATATATATGAACTCAGAAGATGAGTTCCTGTCTGTGCATTTAGAACCGGGTTCCGTTTACTTTCCTCTAAACCAGGAGAGAAAACTTGCTGCTATTTTTTTTTTATTCTAGGGAATATTTATTCTGCTTTAATCTCATAGACCTTTGTCTCACGGGGGAGATCCCGCTGGCAGCTCTCTACTAATGTAATTGCTGTGTGAAGAAGGAGTCACAAGGGCTTTCCAAGCTGAGGAATCTTAACCGCTTCATTGCCAGAGGGCCTTATAATCTAGTGGTGTAGATGGTCCTTAATGGAGGAATATATATATATAGGTAGCAGCAGAGAGGAGGGGCAATTAAAAGGAGGTTGATTTTACAACCGGGGCGCTAAACCTACAGCCCTCCGGCCTCATGTCCCTGTTGTATGTAGCCAAATGTCATTGGTGCAGAAATAGTACTAATAAAGGCTGATGTATATTCATTCTCCTGTCCTAGTGACGAGGGAGAAGAGCATAGACTTGGAGAAGGGGCAGACGCAGAGAAACATCTTCCTGTGCAGGGTCATTGGTCCACGTGGGACAGGCAAGTCGGCCTTTTTACGAGCCTTTCTGGGGCAGAGTCTAGAGGTGAGTGGAGCTCTGTCCTGCTCTGTCTCTATTCCCTGCCCACACCTCTCACCCCTACTGCAACCACATCTGATCCCAGGTGCCGATCCCAGACCCATTTCTTCTCCCTCTCTCTCTACAGGAGCAGCAGCTGAGCAACAAGCCGCCCTCGTTCTACTCCGTGAATACAGTGCTGGTCGGTGGCCAGGAGAAGTATCTTATTGTGAGTTATTGGGCCGAGGATCAGAACGTATCGTTACTGGAAATGAGCAGGGCTAATTAATGGGACATTGTGCCCCCCATTAATGGGTTTTGGGAACAGTTTATGCTTTGTCTTTTATCCTGGGTTAAACAAGGCTGTTCCTTAGGGTCAGGGCACACGCTCAGATTCAGGGAGATTAGTCCCTGGGGACAAATCTCCTCTTCTTTGGGGCGACTAATCTCCCTGAACTGCCTCCCGCCGGCTAGAATCTAAATCACTGGCGGAATGGCACTCGGAACGCTTTGTTTTGCCTCACGAGGAAACTTCCGAGTGCCATCCCGCCGGCGATTTACATTCTGGCCGGCGGGAGGCAGTTCAGGGAAATTAGTCGCCCCAAAGAAGTGGAGATTTGTCGCCAGGCAACTAATCTCCCCAAATCTGCCTGTGTGCCCTGACCCTAAAGGGGTTGTCCCCCTTCAAACACCTAGTTGTTTTCAGACAGTTAGGCGAGGTTTAGGTGCCTAATTAACCTAAATCAACCTAATTAAATGAATACGTTAGAAATCCCCACCGATTGGTCTCGCTGTAATATTCTGCCTCAGGCACCTAACTGTCCTCATTGCAGCAAAGCACATTTGTTTGGCAGAAGTCTCCCCCTATAGTGATGCAAATAAATTGGGTTTCATCTGTGGACCCTACAGGGCAGGACTGGAGGTTTGTGGCCCTCCATAGGACCCTTTTGTACGAAAACATAGCGTCAATGGCATCTAGAAAACACCCGTCTATGAAATCTTATTGGCTGGTCACTTATCTGGAATACCCTATGCTTATTGGCTGCCTTTTATTGCACAATGATGCCCGTGGCGCCATGATTAGTGTGGCGAATGTATTGGAGGGCATTCAGCTGTCAGGCCCCATCATGTACTTCTGATATTGCTTCTCGGCAGCTGTTTGAAGTGGACGTGGACACAGAGTTCTTGAAGACGTCTGACGCTCCCTGTGACGTGGCCTGTTTAATGTATGACGTCTCCGATTCCAAATCCTTCAATTACTGCGCCAGCATCTACAAGGTGAGAGAGGGTTGTGGGTGGGTCCTAACTGGGGGGATGGTATCTACTTCCCCTACTTTGCACCATCATTTAGCAGTTCAGATATATTTGTTGAGATGACAATACAAAGCAGGAACTGCTTATATGGACTGCTCACCAACCAAGCGCATCTTCGCCTGATGTGTCATACCAAATCCGAATTACGGATTCCGTTTTTCCCCCATAACAGCAACACTATATGGACAGCCAGACCCCGTGCCTGTTTGTGGGCTGCAAATATGACCAGGGAGAGGTGAAACAGCAACACGGCATTTCACCCGCGGAATTCTGCCACAAGCACCGTTTGCCGCCTCCCTACCATTTTACCTGCCAGGGCTCCCCGGACAGAACTATCTACAGCAAACTCGCCACTGCCGCTGCCTTTCCGTAAGTACCAGTAGGGCAGGGGGTTCTGGGAAAGTACTGCTGGTCACTGATGTTGTATTAAAGGGGAAAAACGTGTCAGTTAAAAAATCAGTTAATAGTGCTGTTCCGGCAGAATTCTGCACTGAAATCCATTTCTCAAAAGAGCAAACATATTTAATTTTGAAATCTGACATGGGGCTAGACATATTTCCCAGCTGTCCCCAATCATGTGACTTGTGCTCTGATAAACTTCAGTCACTCTTTACTGCTGTACTGCAAGTTGGAGTGATACCACCCCCTCCCTTTCCCCCCCAGCAGCCTAACAGAACACTGGGAAGGTAACCAGATAGCAGCTCCCTAACACAAGATAACAGCTGCCTGGTAGATCTAAGAACAGCACTCGATAGTAAAATTCAGGTCCCACTGAAACACATTCAGTTACATTGAGTAGGAGAAACAACAGCCTGCCAGAAAGCAGTTCCATCCTAAAGTGCTGGCTCTTTCTGAAATCACATGACCAGGCAAAATGACCTGAGATGCACCTACACACCAATATTACAACTAAAAAATACACTTGCTGGTTCAGGAATGAAATTTTATATGGTAGAGTGAATTATTTGCAGTGTAAACAGTGTCATTTAGAAATAAAAATCTTGACAGAATCCCTATAACAATACCTGTAGAGCAGTAGTTCTATTTCTGGGGTTATTACTGGGGTTATTTGCACTGATACCTCCTCTGTCCTCTGCCCCCAGACATCTGCATGACACAGAGCTCAGCACTGCCTCCTTCTGGTTGCGAGTGGCATTGGGTGCTACCGTGGCTGCCGTTGTGGGATTCACCCTCTACAAGGCTCTCGCGCGAAGCAAATAGTGACCTCTGAGACCTCCAGTCATTAACCAACCGAGATAAAGCTGTCCCAAAAACTCTCTCCGCCTCTCTCCTTCCACCGTTGCTAATCAATGTGAGGGGCCGTAGAGAACACAAGGGGCAATTTCTACTTCCAACAGAAACATGGTTTTGCCTCCTTCCTTCTAACCCTATTCCTTTATTCCTCTCTAAAAGACTAAAGGGGCCACAGTTGTCATCTCATAAAAAAAATGTGATTGCTCTGCTTCTCTCTTGGCACCGAGAGACTGATGGAAACCTTTTTACACTGATTTGTTTCTGCCTTGTTCCCGTCTCCCAGCAGAGCTGCCCCACTTAAAACCAAAGTGAATTAACAAAACCGATGCTGGTGTTTAGATAAGGCTTTTGTAGCCTCTGGCCCGACTCTTGCTTAACTAACATTTGCCCAAACCTATTATGTGAAAAGAATGTCAATCAGGTTGCCCAAACGCGTCAGGCCTTCCATGAGAAAAGTGCAATAATATAATGCATGTATAACTGACACATACACACTGCTCAGTATATGGTGCTGAGCAGATAAGAGGTTTCTGATAGTGGAACCCAATGCAGTGTAAACAGCCTCCCTCCCTTCTCTGCTGTTCCTATAGCAGTACAGGTGTGGGGGAGGGGGTTACCCACTTCAGTCCTCTCATCAGTGTTAACAATTCCATTTGATCAGTATTGACTCGTCGAGAAGCTACTTAAGTCCCCCGGGCGACCCCATAGCTGACCCAACGGCATCTCACGATGTTGCAGGAGGCCACGTTTCAAAGTCACCTGCTGTTTTACTTCTATCCAGCGGCACTAAGGGAAGATGAGCTCTCGGGACCCCGGAGCCTCGATGATCAATGATCAGTGCGTTTCTGTTTAGCTTTTATATCATCACAACAACTGACTGGATGCCAGATTGTACAAGCGCTGGTCTTTTTTGTTTTTATCAGATCAATCACGTTTTTTTTTTTCTTTTGTTATTTATGTACCAAAGGAAGAAAAAGTGCATTGGAAAGCGAAGGGAGACCGTGATTTTACTTTGTTTTTACGTCTGTAAAGAATAAAGACCTATTTTAATTACTTTTCAGTGGTTCCGTGTGTGATTTTGGCAAGATGTAGTGGAGTCTCGAAGAAGATGGTGTATCTAATATAACGACTGGACTTGCTCTTCCACTAATCCAATCACAATGGCACATTGTAAAGCTGGTCATAGACGCAAAGATCTGATCGTACGAATCGAGGATTCGTACGATTTTCGGACCGTGTGTGGAGAGTCCCAACATTTTTCGTCCGGCGGAGATCGGTCGTTTGGTCGATCGGACAGGTTAGAAAATTTCTGTCGGCTGCAGATAATATCTCTGCGTGTATTGCCGATCATACGATTTTCAGTGGGAGACTGTCACTAGCTTTGGTTGGACATAGATATCGTACGATTGCTGTCAGGGGCAGAACATTGCTGATCTGGTCTTTAACTAATCTACCTGGTAAGACTTTGATCTGAATGGTTAGTGGCGGGTCGGGAGATGATTCGTACGATCGGATCTTTGCATCTATGGCTAGCTTACCATATATACTCGAGTATAAGCCGAGTTTTTCAGCCCCCAATCTATGCTGAAAAACTCTACCTCGGCTTATACTCGGGTCAAGCGCAAAAACGGTCGCCGGCGCCTTAGAATAGTAGCCCACGCCTAAGAATATTCGCCGGCGCCTTAGAATAGTAGCCGGCGCCTAAGAATATTCGCCGGCACCTTAGAATAGTAGCCGGCGCCTAAGAATAGTCATCCAAAAACGACATTGAAACTTACCAGAAGCTGCTGCATTTCTCACCCTCAGCTTATACTCGAGTCAATAAGCTTTCCCAGTTGTTGGAGGTAAAATTAGGTACCTCGGCTTATACTCGGGACGGCTTATACTCGAGTATATACGGTAACTCTTCAGAGAGGTGACATCTGAAACTCACAGAGGTGTGATTCTGTGGAGTTACTGTGATTGGATTAGTGAAAGAGTTTATACGCTGAGAACTTCCCACACCAGTTGAACTGAAGAAGCTGCTCGGATGAGTAGTGAAACGTCTTCAATAATTACTCAGCAAGTCCAGTTGTTTTTAGATTTACCTATACTAGATATACCATGACCTGGATGAATGGAAATCTTCATAGTCAAGAAGATGGTGATATTCCAAGGCTGGTTTTTGTGTCTCTCATAGAAAGATCCACCATTTATTTCCCTGGAGCCGCAATGATGATTTCAAAGTTTTGAGAGCAAAAAGCCCCCTTCCCAAGTGGAAGCAATTATTAGCCCACTGGTCACGTCCGTGGCAGCCATGCCAACAAGTAAAATGAGGCCCCAATGATTAAAAAATGTCCTTTGCGTGCATGACCACACCCCAATTATGCAGTAATTTGCCTACGACCCGCTACACCCCACCCACAAGCCCCACGCCCTATATGACCTATATGAACACAAAACGCATCTTTCTATTTCAGTGGTCCCCTGATAGTGGTCCTATTAGTCTGAATACCTTTGTAAAAAAAATAATAATGGCGGTATAAAAATATATTCAATATATTTTGCATTTTGATTAGTCATAAAGAAAGAAAGCTTTTCGCCGAGCACTAATAACTACCCTATTGGTAAGGTCTCATTTGAATTCATTATCTTTTGACTTTACAGTGGAGATAACGAGAATATTGCCTGGTATCTTCAGTTCCATATCAATAAGCTTTAAGTTACTTCATCATCTGAATCAAGGTCATTCCCTCTCTCATCCCAAGTCATTGCTATACTGAATGTTCTGACATACATGGCTGGCAGAACCGACAATATTGCTGACTCTAATGACAAATGGGGCGGTATTGTGGTGGAGAAATGCCTGATACAGACCATGCCATCTTCTGGTTTTTATTGGATAGTACAACAGTGCATTGTCCAGCCTAGAACCACCTGTAGTGACAGCTTTCAACAAGTCCTATTTGTCCATGGTTCATAATCTTCTGGTTTGTCCACTACCAGGAGTCATGGTTGTTCTTTTTACAGCTGATTTCCTAGAACAGAATCTGGTCAAGGAAGCAGGCCCCGATGACTCCAAGTTCCTTGCTGTTTGGAGAACATTCAAAGCAACAGGCCAACTAACCAAAGGGGCTGCAGTAATTGTCAGCCCACTAAATACTGACTTTCTATATGACCTTATCGCAGCCACTCTGGCATTTGCCAGAACCCCCAGATTGTCAGTCCGGGCCTGGTCAGATATGATAATGTGTCCACGATAGCCCATATAACAAACAAGGGGGAGCTAGAGATGACTGCATTTAGCAGAAGCGGAAGTTCATCCTTAGATGTTTCAGGTAATCGTGTAGACAGACAATGCCAAATCAGATTGAGTTGATGGATGATCGAGTCGTCTTGTTCCAGTGTGATTTAGTTACTGGGTTCTCCTGTCAGAGGACTTTTTGCTGGAACTTATATTCCCTAAGGACTGGGCAGCTTTCTGTTTGTGTTGGAGCAGCAGTCTGGGATATGTATTTCCCCCATCTGCCAAACATACTTCTGCAGATCAAGGATTATACTGCCAAACTCATCATAATAGAGCTAAACTAGTTTATTAAGGCTTGGTTATTCAACACATACGGCATCCAGAAGGACCTTACTCCATCAGGCGCCAAAGTAGACTAGTCCTGTCAGCCTTGATGTTGAAAGCCAACTACTAATCCAGCAGGGTTTGTCAGTTTAGGTTATTTTGAGTATAGTCCAAAGCAAAAATATATAGAGGCAAAAATTCACATTTTGCTGCTTTTCCTGATGAATAGGTCCATCTATCTGAAATGGGGTAAGTGTAGTAAATAACATGGGGTAAGTGTAGTAAATAACTTACCCTGGTGGTCCAGTGGCTTCCTTTTGGGCATGCGGGGGCACCAGCCATGTCTCGGACGGGGACGCCCGCCACATGCATCTGTTCCCTTCTGGTGCTTGCTCCCCTTTGGCACGCTTCCAGGTTTATCTGCCGGCGTGATGATGTCATTGCGCATTGGTGCGAAATTCTAAAGTTTAAAAGGGGAATTCAGTTTGCTAAACACTGCCCATTATTAGGTTCAATTTGCAAAGTTCCTGGGTGTTTATTCCTTGTGAATCCTGATTGATCTAGTGTGTTTGACCTTCTTGATTCCTCTGATCTCTCTAAACCTGACCCTTGCCTGCCTGTTTAACTCCAACTCTCCAATCTGACCTTTGCCTGTCCATCGACTATTCTAAATGCTCCAATCCTGATTCGGGCCTGTCTGACTATTCTACTCTGCTTGTGCTGGCCCGGTCTGCCTGTTCCACGCTGTGTTGTCTGGTCTGCTCTCCTGAGGTGTTCTTCCATTCCAGTATCCTGGTGAGACAATAGTGCCCCTTTGCTCGTCCACAACCATTACCTTTGCTCCTCTCTCAAATAAGACCTGGTGGCATCCAATTAGCCGAGGGCTCCTCCCGAGGTGAAAGGTGGCGGTTATAGATGAAAGTGAGAGCCGAGATCAGGGAGCGTAGCTTGGGTTCTGGATTTAGGGTGCTGATTCGTGACAGTAAGTACCCTCATACCCAAAACGGAGAAGACCTTCTTATTAAATAAATAATAGACTTAGAGCCACTATCTGAGATACTTGGAACCTGAATTGCATCTTCATATCCATTCTTGGGCATCCATTGGAACCACTTTTTTTCTGCAAATATTGTGTCTTAGTTTGAAGGCTGCCATTGTAGTACAGTAGCTCACATGTTAGCTAGGAGGGGGACATGAGACACAGAGCCTTTCTTTGAGGAGCCTTATCTTGAAAGTAGCCTTGAAAAAGTAGCCTTGAGGCTCTGCCCATCTTCAGTTCCACTGGCAGCAGGAAAGTAATAGTTCTTCCCATTAAGAAATCTTATCTTGCTTTTTTATTTAGGAGGCTTCATTTGGCCGAACATTGGTCCTATTAGTGTGCTGCCAGAATAGCTAATGGGAGCTAGAAAATGTTACCTGTAAGGAATTCCCTTGGGCAACTCAATGACATTCTTCCCAATAAATTGTCTTTGGGAGAAGTTGCCTCCCTTTATCAATGTGGGATTGTTCCTCATTCCCATTGGCCCCTGCTCCCTTGGAACTTCCAGTGTAAGTCCCCTACACATCATACATTGGTGAGTGTTGGAGGTAACCAGTACCCAGACATGCCAGCCACACAGGAAGAACATAAAAACTTCTTGCAGGTCAAAACTGAATGTCAGGTCCTGCTTATACTTGGAGGAAGGCCGCTATGTAAGGTTGTGCTGCCCCAGGAGACCTAAAGGAATCAGTAGGAAATTCTTGAAGCAAAAATACAATGTAGGTTTAGGGACATTACTGCAAAATGTTATCCCTAGTGGGGCTGCTCAGAGCTCCACCACTACTGCCCCAGGGAAACAGCCATGCTAAAGACAGGACCCTTTTTACATCTGGGATAACCAATATTTTCCCACCTAATGTCCTAGAAGGTGGCCAAAGACATAACAATTACGGAAAGATGTTTCCAAGAAAGATTGTTCGTTTCAATACACACGTGTAGAGCTGAATCGTTATATATAGAGGGAGAAACAATAGAAACAATAGAATTTTACCTGTATCTGACAATTCAAAAACAATGGCCGACGTTTGGGTGTCTTCAAAGGCACCCAATCAAAATTTTCCGCCCAGCCCGATCAACGAGCCGACTGATATCCAAGTCTTCTGCTGATTTTCTCATCATACACACACCGAATATTGTACGAAATTTGTACAATATTATCTGTGCTTCTATGGTCATCTTTAGTCTTAGACGTTCTATTGGAGTTTGGTCACACCATTGTATGACATTGTCACTCCAGCGTAGCTTTGTGTTTTAGGTGCCTCTGCTGGAATTATACTTGGCCATACCGTTTTGTCCAGCAAAGATCATGGAAACACTTTGGGGCAAATTCACTAACATCGTAGTTTTGCATCGTAGGTGCAACTTCGCCAGGCGTAGTTTCACCAGCGCTCCGCAAATTCACTAAAATCCGAAGTTGCGCACTAAGTGAAGCGAAGTTGCGCTAGCGAAGGCTAATTTGCATACGGTGCCAAATTCAAATTTCAATGGAGGAATACGTATCAGCACTACAAATGGCTAGAAAACCTTCAAAACATCAAATAAAATTTTTATTTTGCCCTACACATGTGCCCACTGTCTAGGTAAGTTGCCATGAGTCAGGAGATGTAGGGGGGAAGGAGGGGAGCCCCAAAAAAATTTCCGATCTTTTTTAGCCATCACCCATAATGTAGAAAACACGCCAGCGTTTTTTGGGACTTAGAAAAATTTTTGACTTTTTTTGAAGCAATCCCTATCTACTCTATTGCGCTTCGCCTGGTCTGAGGTGACGAAGGAAGTCTAGCGTAAAAGGTAGCGTTCAGTACACTGCGTGCGTTAGTGAATTTGTGTAGTTACGTCGCTAGCGAAACTACGCCAGCGTTCGTTAGTGAATTTGCGCAGTAACGATAAATGCCAAACGCCAGCGAATTAACGCTAGCGTTCAGCGCTTCGGCGCTTAGTGAATTTGCGCCTTTGCCTTCTGGTTAATCAGTGTGTGAGATGCCAGAGCCAGCACGAAGTGGAGACTGCAATGTTTTTCCCAAACCTTGGTATCTAAATGACAATTTTTGAACGGTACTTTGAGTCAAGCTTTAAGCAGCTTGTGGTGCTCTGAGCTGACTGGGAACTTTGCCATGAAAAGACGTTCTGGGTATCTGAGAACCAGCAAAGCCAGACTGAAGCAAGTGGACCTCCTGCAATTTATTGCTCTCATGCCAACACATTGCTCCTAGTGCCGTCCCACCGGCAATTTCGATTCTAGCCTACAGGAGGAGATTAGTCGCCCGAAGAAGAGGCGATTAGTCGGCGGGCGACTAAATCTCTCCAATCTTCGTGTGTATCTCTGCCCTTAAGCTAAAGAGGTTGTTCACTTTTAGATTAACTGTTAGTATGACGTAGAGAGGGATGTTCTGAGACAATTTGCAATTGGTTTTTATTTTTTATTATTTGTGTTTTTTTTGAGTTTTATTCAACAGCTCTTCAGTTTGCAGTTTCAGCCGTCTGGTTGCTAGGGTCCAAATTATCCTAGCAACCATGCATCGATTTGAATAAGAGACTGGAATATGAATAGGAAAGGCCCTGAATAGAAATATGAGTAATAAAAAGCAATAACAATACATTTGCAGCCTTACAGAGCATTTGTTTTTTTAGATGGGGGTAAGTGACACCCATTGGAAAGCTGGGAAATGTCAGAAGAAAAAGGCAAATAATTCAAAAACGATAAAAAATGAAGGCCAATTGAAAAGTTGCTTAGGTGAACCACCCCTTTTTATGTTATTTTACTTTTTGCCTCGTAGTTCTCTGGTTTGGAATTTCATCCAATATATGGTTGCTAAGGTACCACTTTCCCATAGCAACCAGTTTGGAAGTCATGATGAATAGGACAGGGCCTGGGCTGAGAGATAAGCAATTGAAAAGCAACAACAACAATAAAAATGTGACCTCGCTGTGCATCAGTTTATCAGTGGTCGGGGTCATTGACACTGTTAGTGGGTGGGAAGAGGCAGCAAAGAAACTTTAATTAAAGAGGTGGTTCACCTTTATGTTAACTTTTAGTATGTTATAGACTGGCCAATTCCAAGCAACTTTTCAACTGGCCTTCATTATTTCTCTTTTTATAGTTTTTTAATTATTTGCCATTTTCCTCTGACTCTTTCCAGCTTTCAGATGTGGGTCAACGACCCCACCTAAAAAACAAATGCTGTGTAAGGCTACACATGTATTGTTATTGCTACTTTTTATTGCTCATCTTTCTATTCGGTCCTCTCCTATTCATATTCCAGTCTCTTATTTAAATTAATGCATGGTTGCTAGGGTAATTTAGACCCTAACAACCAGATTGCTGAAATTGCAAACTGGAGAGCTGCTGAATAAAAAGCTAAATAACTCATATACCACAGATATTAAAAAATGAAAACCAATTGCAAATGGTCTCAGAATATCCCTCTCTACATTGTGCTATATGTTATCTCAAAGGCGAACAATCCCTTTAATCATAGACCAGAAAAAAATTAAAGGTATCATCTATAACAGGCTAAAAGTTAATTTAAAGGTGAACTTCCCCTTAAAAGGAAAACTTTAGTTTTGTATATTCAATGCAATGTTCTTTGTCGGTGCCTTGCAATAAACCATTGGATGCAATAGAGTCCTGCTCTAAGACCCAAACCCGCAGCCCGTGACCCGAAGCACAACCCACATATTCACCCACTTTGATCCGCTACCCGACCCGGACCCGCAACCCGCCGACCACCATCAGACAGGAAGTGATGTTGCTGCAAACTGGAAAAGGTGGGCGGGTCGGAGACATGTTTTGTAAAACTTTAAAAGGAGTAAAAGATAGACAATGTTACATAAGAAATTTAGATGAGACCCGCAACCCAGCCGGCGGCCCGCAGATAGGGTTGCCACTTTTTTTGGAGAAAAAAACCGGCCTGCCTGTATATTTCGATTTTTTTCCCTATTAATAACATTGGGGTGAAGCATCTATTCCCGCACCTGAAAATCCTCCCCTCATTCTTCAGGGTGCCCACTTTTTAAATTGGTAACCCGTGGGTACCCGACCCCCTGCAGGACTCTCTATGCTGCCCCCAATATACACAGAAAAACCCAGTAGATTTAGGTTGTTGGACTTCAATTAGTTCAACAACACTATTGGTCTTGATCCAAAGGACGTTTGGAGGTGTGTGTGCTGGGTCGCCCTAAATTTGGCCCTATGGTGAGACAACAAAAGATTCTGCCCCAACACACTGTGGTCACATGGATCTCAGAGAACCTTCATGCCGAATCAGTAGGGTAATAGGGTCATGCCATATTGTTATTCCACCGGGAAATCACTAACGGGAATATCTCTTCCTTGTCCAATCCATGCAGAAATTCCATTGGAAAGTCTACAACTTTGTCCTTGAGGGGCCGACGCTGTCCTATTACAAGATCCAAGCGAACAATGAGAAAGAGGTGATATTTGTCTGTCCATCCGACCCAAGTATGGGATAATGTTGCAGAGCTTCCATTCCATTCCTGGTGTTTATGTTTATCCTGTGTCTCTATGGGTTCCACTGAGTATTCCAGATTCCTTCCACGCCCAAAAGGCAGGTTAACCAGCTCCTGATAAAGTTAAAACTGATACAAGTATAATAAGGTGACATGAAGCAGTAGGACTGTAGGACTGTAGGCCAAAGACTGGAGATGTCCTGTCTCAGCCTCCACATTAACATGATCATCTATTTCCTCTAGGGGGAGCTGTGGGGCACCATTCAGCTGCGAGATGTAAGTAACAGCGGCAATGATTCACCAGCATGCAGCATGACAGATATTAATAGGAATGTCCCAAATAGGCCACTGTATTTGTAAATAATAGTGTCCATGCGCAGGTGCAGTGCTTGAACTCTGCCGATGCCATTGGTCATCGTTATCCTATAGAGGTGACCATGAGGAGCGGGAAGGTCATATTGTTGGTATGTACTGTAGGTATACAGTGTATGGGCATGTCCAACGGCAGTGTTATTATGTATTATTGATTTATACATTATACTGTGCAGTGATCATTAGATACCCTTTAGTCTTAATATTAGGCCAGTGCTACCAACTTCCAGGGAATGCTGGGACATTACGAGGGTGTAAAGTCCAGGCCAGGGTTTAAAGTTCATTAAAAAAAATGTGCAAAAAAAAAGGGCGATAGCTGAAACCCACTGGGCACTGATGGACCAATGAGACTAAGGAGTCTGGAATGGTTAGAGCTGAGCCAGTTATTTTGGACACATCGTTCCATTCTCAGGCCTTGGGTCGATTTCCAAATCAGCTGGAATTGATCCACCACTGATGGTCCCGGTGATTTGTGATGCAGTTTCATGGGCAACATCTTTTATCCTTTCAATGGAAAACGTTATTAAAGGACCACTGCACCTTCGTGTGTTCTATTACAAACAAGGGAAAGTTGTGCTCACCACTAATTTTTAAAAACCATTAGGCGGGGGTGCAATGAGGCTGTGACCACAAAATACATATAGACACATACAAGAGTCCTCTGCACTCAACCCATTATCAATATATTTAAGACAGAGACATTTTGTGCATACTGCTACTAAAAAATGCCTTACCCTTTAAACAAAACAGGGATTGTTTGTCCATATATTGCAATATATTTAGGGTTAGGGTTATGGGCAAACAATCCCTGTTTTGTTTAAAGGGTAAGACATTTTTTAGTAGCAGTATGCACAAAATGTCTCAATGTCCTAAATATATTGATAATGGGTTGAGTGCAGAGGACTCTTGTATTTGACTATATGTATTTTGTGGTCACAGCCTCATTGCACCCCCGCCTAATGGTTTTAAAAATTAGTGGTGAGCACAACTTTCCCTTGTTTGTTATAGTTATACAGGAGCAGTGACCAGCTCCATGTTGTAGCTCCCACCCTTCCCAGCTATAGTCAGGTGATCCCACTGGTGTCTAATAAAAGGGCAGCCAAGTTTGGGAGTTTTACTTTGAAAGCAGCAAGTAAGTTGCAGGTAAAACTTAGTCCCTTTGTAAAATGTATAATGAAGCAATAGAATTCTTAATGAATCAGATGAAAGTTGAGCGTAGGACTGGCCAGATATGGGATGACTTTGACGTAGTTGGCCAGCTTAAAGGAGAAGGAAACCCCCTGGGTGCAAAACCCCTCCCCCCTCCCCTGTGTTGCCCCCCCTCCCTCCTCCCCCCTGGCCTACCTGACCCCCTGGGCAAATGCCCCTAACTTGTTACTCACCCCTCTGCGCAGGTCCTGTCCACGGAGTTCACAGTCGCCATCTTCTCCCACGCGCGTTTTCTTCCTGCTTTGACCGGCGTCGTCTGGCGCATGCACAGTAGGAACATTTACCGGTACAGCTCTACTGCGCATGCACCGAATGTCACAAAGTTTTCCGATTTCACTTCGTGACATTCGGCGCATGCGCAGTAGATCTGTACCGGTCAGGTGATCCCACTGGACGCCGGTCAAAGCACGATGAAGACGCTTGTGAGAGATTATGGCGCCTGTGAACTCCGTGGACAGGACCTGCGCAGAGGGGTGAGTAACAAGTTAGGGGCATTTGCCCAGCGTTACAGGTAGGCCAGGGGGGAGGAGGGAGGGGGGCAACACAGGGGAGGGGGTAGGGGTTTTGCGCCCATTGGGTTTCCTTCTCCTTTAAATATATTGCAATATATGGACAAACAATCCCTGTTTTGTTTAAAAGGTAAGGCATTTTTCAGTAGCAGTATGCACAAAATGTCTGTCTTAAATATATTGATAATGGGTTGAGTGCAGAGGACTCTTGTATTTACCTTTGTGTGTTCATTTTACTAATGGGATTATTAAAAGAAGAATGTATTTTTTATTTTCATTTTGCTTTATTTTCCCAAGCTTCTATATAAGTATAATGGCCTAGTTTTCTGTTGAGCAGGTGGGCTGCCCAAGTTTTTCTACCATAGACCTTCTATTCATTAACAAGTATCCAGAAAGCGGCATGGGCTAGCAATAGAAGGAGTATGATCTGGCACAACTGCGGAGTAACCAATCAAAGAGGGAAGTCATTGGTAGTCTTCACAATAAGGTCCAATCCCTAAAGGGATTCAGTCATTTCTAAATTACACTAACATGGCAAATATTTCACGATACCATATAAAATCTCATTCCTAACCTGTGTTTTATTTTAGTTGTAATTTTGGTGTGTAGGTGCATCTCAGGTCATTTTGCCTGGTCATGTGATTTCAGAAAGAGCCAGCACTTTAGGATGGAACTGCTTTCTGGCAGGCTGTTGTTTCTCCTACTCAATGTAACTGAAGAAGTGGCAGTGGGACATAGATTTTTACTATTGAGTGCTGTTCTTAGATCTACCAGGCAGCTGTTATCTTGTGTTAGGAAGCTGCTATCTGGTTACCTTCCCATTGTTCTTTTGTTTGGCTGCTGGGGCTGGGATGAAGGGGGTGTTATCACTCCAACTTGCAGTGCAGCAGTAAAGAGTGACTGATATTTATCAGAGCACAAGTCACATGACTTGGGGCACCTTGGAAACTGACAATATGTCTAGCCCCATGTGAGATTTCAAAATAAAATATAATAAAAATCTGTTTGCTCTTTTGAAAAAGGGACTTCAGTGTAGAATTCTGCTGGAGTAGCACTATTAACTGATGCATTTTGAAATGACAGTATCCCTTTAATGCCCTGCGTATAAGATAAGCACATGGCTAGTGCCTAATACAAAAACGTATTATGCTTTTTACATCCGGTCTGCAGACTGCAACGTGGAGAGGACGAAATGGCTACAGGCCTTACAGGACAAAATGATGGAACTGAAAAAGAGGTTGTATTTTTACGGATGTGCGTCTATGTACAATGGAAACTTCTATGCTATGATGAAGCATGTAATTATGGAGCTAATGTCCATGCCAGTAGAGCTTCCTGGCCCACTGTCTGATAGAATAGGACTATGATGTTGTTGAAGCTAAAACCATAAAGGAGAGTTACAGTTCCTTACACTGGGTGCGCTCTATTCATTATATCATGCAACTGCTGTATCTGCCTTGCAGGCCATTCCCATTGGGTAAAGTACTGACTTCCTTTGTCCCTGTGCAGCCAGTGTCTGTCCGACACCCCTGTTGTGCGGTCGAGGCCAGGAGAATTTAGTCGTGGGATCTGTGAGTGGATGAATCAGGTAAAAATGCTGGTGTTGCTGCAGCCTATCACAATGAGTCTTGTTAAGCAGAGGTGGGACTACAGCGGGTGCAGAGGAAACAACATTCTTTCCCATTAGAAGTTTAAGAACATAGCAATATAAAGCAGCCAATCCATAACACGAGTTGAATATATTGGGAAGCATCAGTTTGCACTGGGATTCAAAGATCCCTAGCCAGTTCCTGGGATGTCACCAGTAATGTTGTTGAGGTTCTCACCATCCGGCGCCCACCATAAACAATGTTAGGTCCTGCTGCATTATTGCCCATGCAATTTAGATTCTTCTTATGCTGTCTATTTGGAACTAGTAACAAAATGTGAATGAACATCAGTCACCCTGCCGGAGATCCTGAGATGTTGAAGGCTCTTCATGAGCATTATCTCCAGATATCTAATCGGCCATCCAACATGGAACCCTCTGTCTTCCATTTAAGGTCCCGCATTTTAAGGAAGATCTTCTGAAATAGTGAGAGGCGAAATACAGAGGCGAGCAAATATCAAATTAAAGACAAAGGCCACTAAGCCTCAGTGATGGCTTCTGAGGAAGGTCATAGAATTGGCCGACTGATCCAGAAGTAAATTGAGAATTGTGCTTGAAGGAAAACTACCAGAATGAATACTTCAAAAAGAGCCTTGTCTGAATTTCCTTATTTGGAAAACCAGGCAGGCAGTTTTGACCTTGACAACCATTATAAAAACCTTATATGGGTGGCAATCCTAGTTTTAAATATGAACTAGTTTATGCAATATATTTTTATAGAGACCTACATTGTTCGGGGGTATAGTTTTCCTTTATCACCAGAGAGCACTAACTGCTTGGGAGCTTAGAAAACAAAAATCAGGTGCCAATTGAAAATCTAAATTTATATTTAAATCAAATGGAATTTGGGGTTGAGAAAATGCCACTAAGGTGATGTCATTATCCAAATAATATGACTTTATAAGAAAGTTCTTCTCATTCATTTTTGATCCGTTTCCGTGTTCTTTTTCTAGCCCAAACCCATTGGCACATCTGAAATCACAGTTGGCAAAGAAGGTATGTGTGTCAATAACATATGCAGAGAAGGAATGTTCTATACAACGTAAGCTACACCACCCAGCTTTACTTTTAAGGTAAAATAAAGGGTTCATTACACAGTAAATGAGAACTGTGGACGGTTCCTATATCATCTTCTCCTGTACACAAAGGTGACATTGCTGATCTGGACTCATTCATTGATCAGACATTTAATGGGATCACGTTCAATCGCCAGTCACAGTTTGAGAAGAAACAAGATCAAGGTGAGCTTTCTTCCATGCAGTAGTGATGTATTGGTTGACCCAAAACTAGGGATGCACCGAATCCACTATTCTGGATTCGGCTGAACCCTCGAATCCTTTGCAAAAGATTGGGCCAAATACTGAACCCGAATCCCAATTTACATATGCAAATTAGGGGTGGGAAGGGGAAAACTTTCTTTACTTCCTTGTGAAAAAAAAAGTGATTTTCCTGCAAATTAGGATTTGGATTCGGTTCTGCCGGGTAGAAGGATTCGTCCGAATCTGAATCCTGATGAAAAAGGCTGAATCCTGGATTCAGTGCATCCCTACCCAAAACCCATGACGACCCGCTGGTTAGGCAGGTTCAAGTTGAAATTTGGCTAACCATTGCTGGTTAGGGTTGGGTGCAGGTCAAACTGCTGCCAAAGATTCCCTGTCATTTAAGCATTTGTGCCTAAACAGAGCTAGAAGACATGGGTACGGGTTTGGAGTGGGTCCTACAATGGCAACATTTGGTGTGCTAGGGTCAGATGTAGCGATGGCCAAGTGTCCCGCATTGAAGCCAACTGGCGTCAAAATAATTTTGTGCAGTGCCCTGGCCCTCAACCCAACCAACCCCAACTCCACCTCCTTTCCAACACAGGACCCACTTCAAACTATGAGCTCCCTCCAGTGATGGACTAATGGACTAACCAACTACTACAACCCAAACCTTTATGAAGTAGTCTAATATTAACACCTGCTCCACTCTTGCAGAACATAAAACCTGAAATCACCAGTTAATAAAACACATCCAGGTCAGTCTCAGCTTAGGTTATTCAACCAATCTACAAGCATGACACCACTCATCCTCATTATTCTATCTCCTCATACTTTCCATCATCCTATCTCCTCTTACTTTTCATCGTTCTATCTCTTATTATCATCCTATCCAGTTTTGGACTGGGATGTCAGGCGCCCACCAGAAAACCTTAGGCTGAGGGCCCACTTTTCAAACTATTATACCTCCTCTCCTCACTCAGCCTCTTTATTCTCCAAGTTTCTTTTCTCTACATACTATACTCTATACTTGCATTATTAAAGGAATTGTTCAGTGTAAAAATAAAAACTGGGTAAATAGATAGGCTGGGCAAAATAAAGAATGTTTCTTATATAGTTAGCCAAAAATGCAATGTATAAAGGCTGGAATGATTTGATGTATAACATGTCAGTCAGAACACTACTTTTCAGCTCTCTTGGTTTACACTGATGGTTACCCTGGTTACCAGGCAGTGACCAATCAGAGACTTGAGGGGAGGCCACATGGGACATATCTGTTGCTTTTGAATCTGAGCTGAATGCTGAGGATCAATTACAAACTCAATGAACAGAAATGTACCATGTGACCCCCTTCAAGTCGCTGACTAACTCAGAGTTATAGAGCTGAAAAGCAGGAAGTTGGATTCTGGCTGTTTTATTAGACATCCGTTCACTCCAGCCTTTATACATTACATTTTTGGCTAACTAACTATATTAGAAACATTTTTTATTTTGCACAGCCTGTCTATTTACACAATTTTTATTTTCACACTGAACTATTCCTTTAAGCCTATTTGTTCTCCTAAAGAAAAAGGCCAAATGATTAGAAGCAAGAGGCCAACTGACTCCTGGCCCCACCAGGAGCTTTCCTGATATCCCAGTGGGCCAGTCCGACACTGATCCTATCTCCTTTTAGTTTTCATCCTCCTATCTCTTCTTACTTTTTCATCATTTTATCTCATCTTACTTTCCATCATACTATCTCTCCTTACTTTCCGTCATCCTATCTCACCTTGCTTTTCATCATTCTAGCTCCTCTTACTTTCCATCATACTATCTCCCCTTGCTTTCCATCATTGTATCTCCCCTTACTTCCCATCATCCTATCTCCCCTTACTTCCCATCATCCTATCTCCCCTTGCTTTTTACCATTCTAGCTCCTCTTACTTTTCATCATTATATCTCCTTCATTTATACCATAGTTGATTCAACTTTTAATTCATTGTTTGGACTCAGTAGGTCCAACTTTATTTACATCATGTTTGCTTTCAGTTTGCTTTCAGTTTGTTCAGCTTTCTATTACTCTCTCCCAGATGGTAGAACGTTCTGTCCATGATTTTATCTCTAAGTTGGTCCACTTTATATCATTGTGTCTCTGAGTTAGTACAATTTTTCTCCATTATTCTGTCTGGCAGCTGGTCCATGATTGAGTTATTTTCATTGTATTCTGCATGCTTCTTACTTATACTTACTGTTATTTTATTATGTTGTTATTATTATATAGTTACCCCATTGTTCTTTTATCCACTGCACAATTCTTCTCTTCATTATTAACTGTATCATTGTATCCCTGTATCCCTGTCCAACATACTCAGGGATACTAATGCCTTCTTGTTCCTAAATGACAGGCTAGCTCTGACCACTTTGGGACATCCATCAAAGAGAATATTCTATCTCCCATTTCTCATCAATTAACCTGAATCTCTGACTTGCGCCTAACGAACGTGATGTTGCTACAATGAGACAATGGATAGCACCTTACTTTGTCAATAGAAGGCTTGGCAGCTCTGTGAAGGACAAACACATTGCCTTGCATATACTTCACACACAAGAGAAAACGCCACAGCTACAGATATTGTTACCATGGAGACCTCACTTGTGTACAGTTTTGCCTTTAATATTTCTGTTTGAACTGTTGCAAAGAGCCGTACCATTCCCTTTTCCATTTTATTCCTTCCCCTTAATAAATGTTAATGTCGTGACAAGGCAAGAAATGAGTATTACACTCCAGATACACTGGTACAATGGGCTGTGCTGAGAATGTGCACTACATTTTATTATTAGCCACTTAGTGATTTTATCGTAAGATCTTTTTTTAACCCTTTTGTTCATTCGTTTTGATAAAACAGTTTTCTTATATTATTATTATTATTATTATTATTATCATTATTTCAAAGGACAGAGTTGTCTGTAGGGGCCTTTTTTCCAGCAGGGGCAGAGTCATTTTGCAAAATTTACTTTTTTATGCCCCAACTTGTGACCTTTCAGTTAATGTTCATCTACAACTTCAAGCACCAACAACGGTAGCTGAAAGGCTGCAGGTAAAGTTGTTGCCATTTTACCCTATTGTCTCCATCTTGCCCTTCTGTCCTCATCTTGTAGTAATCTTGATATTTTGCCTACTGTCTGCATCTTATCCTACAGTCCCTAGCTTGCCTACTTTCCCCATTTTACCCTACCGTCACCATCTTGCCCTACTGTCTCCAATCTTCCCTACTGTCCCCATCTTGCCCTGTTGTCCCCATCTTGCCCTCCCATCTCCACTTTTCTCTACTGTTCCCATATTGCCCTGCTGTCATCAGGTTGCCCTACTGTCTACAACTTTTCCTACTGTTTCCATCATGTCCTACTGTCACCATCTTGCCTTACTCGCTCCAATTTTCTCTACTGTATCCCTCTTGCCCTGTTGTCACCATCTTAGTCTACTGTCTCCAACTTTTCCTTACTGTCCCCATTTAGCCCTGCTGTCACCAGGTTGCCTTGCTATCTTCAACTTTCTCTACTGTCCCCATCTTACCCCACTATCAACATCTTGCCCTACTGTTTGCAACTGTTCCTATTGTTTTTATCTTGCTCTACTGTCACCAGGTTGCCCCGTTGTCCCCATCTTACCCTACTGTCACCATGTTTCCCTACTTTTCCAACTTTTCCTACTGTCCCCATCTTGCCCTGCTTGTCTCCACCTAATGTAACTTACCCTAGTGTCAGCTCCTTTCCCTGCTGTCTCCACCTTATCCTATTGTCTCCATCTTCTCCTACTGTCTCTATGTTGTCCTACTTTTGCCAACTGGCCCTTATTTCAACCGGTTGTCCCTACTATTAGCACATTTCCCTGCTGTCTACGATTTTTCTTACCCTACTTTCCCATCATCATCTTGGCCTTCTGTCTTTATATATATTTTCTTTCTCTGCTGTGTTTTACTTTTGCCATCATGCCTACCATCTTGATCTACTGTCCCAATACGTTCAGACTCCTGCACTTAACACAGCTCAGTGGTCCATATTACTTAGGAATAAAGATCTTCAGAGTTCAGTTGGAAGGTGTAAAGAAAGTTGTACACACCATTTGTAAATAAGTACACTTAGTTGGGTATTTTGATAGAGCGGAGAGAGTATTTGACTAATATCCTGAGTGATTCCTTCTTTGTGAAAAATACCTCTTACTCATATAACCATTTACAATAGATATAAAATTGGAATATTAACCAGTTTTGCATTAATGTTCATATTTTCTTATGACGGCATCAAACTGGTATAGCATTGGTAGGAATTTGGTTCAGTGTTATTATTTTTGGCACAATTTCCATGTCAATACCAACAACTATTTCACTTTGCATGTTCTAATGGAACTGGCAGATAAATCCAGAAGAAATGGGTACAAACATTATCTCTTGATGCAGTGAATTATAGTAACAGAACAGCCGGATAGGAAGAGTTTGCCAAAACACCATCTCTTTGTAGAGAGGGAAGATGATGCATGGAGGTTTTTTATTGCTGTTACTGCACAAATGGAAGTGGTGCCGGCGAGGCCATTAGGGGACATGTCGATGCAGCTGTCTGCTTGGGTTATCCCTGCAGGACAAATGGCATCCCAGAAACTGCAAGTGCTGCACTTAGTGATGTAGTAGGAAAGGGCAAATAGACCCTCTTGTTTAATATGGTCCATCTTCCATTGAGTTTTATCCTAAAGAGAATTTTATAACATGAAGGCAAACACAGAATATGACATTTTTCTCAGTAGAGAATCCATATGCATCTGTAATTAAAGGGATACTGTTATGGGAAAAAAATGTTTTTTTCCGGAATTAATCAGTTAATAGTGCTGCTCCAGCAGAATTCTGCACTGAAATCCATTTCTCAATAGAGCAAACAGATTTTTTTTTATATTTAATTTTGAAATCTGACATGGGACTAGACATGTCAATTTCCCAGCTGCCCCAAGTCATGTGACTTGTGCTCTGATAAACTTCAATCACTCTTTACTGCTGTACTGCAAGTCGGAGTGATATCACCCCCCTCCTTTTTACCCCCCAGCAGCCAAACAAAAGAACAATGAGAAGGTAACCAGATAGCAGCTCCCTAACACAAGATAACAGCTGCCTGGTAGATCTAAGAACAACACTCAATAGTAAAAACCCATGTCTCACTGAGACACATTCAGTTACATTGAGAAGGAAAAACAGCAGCCTGCCAGAAAGCATTTCTCTCCTAAAGTGCAGGCACAAGTCACATGACCAGGGGCAGCTGGGAAATTGACAAAATGTCTAGCCCCATGTCAGATTTCAAAATTGAATATAAAAAAATCTGTTTGCTCTTTTGAGAAATGGATTTCAGTGCAGAAGTCTGCTGGAGCAGCACTTTTAACTGATTCATTTTGAAAAAAATAAATTTTCCCATGACAGTATCCCTTTAAACTCTATTTTCTCTCGTATAAAAACACTTACAAGATACAGTGGTGCAGGAGGGCCCTCTCACACCTGGAGCCATTGGGAATTTTCCTTGCATCTCAAGCTGGACACACACACAGAAATACACTCGTTTGTAAAGGTCGCCAAACCAGTGCACCTCTTCCCGAAATACATACTTTGTTGTGGGCGATATTGGGCTAATCTGAACGTGAAATCTAGGGCCCTACAATTGGATCACAACAGAGAATACAGACGGTCGGAATGAACCAATGTGGTCCTTGATCCAACAAAATTTTTAAACCTGGCCAATTTTTGCCCAGATTTCGAACGGGGGAGGCATTGCTAAATCTGCAAAACAACACCTCCACTGCTGCTGCCATTTAGTCTCCATGGCCCCCTGCAGCTCCGGCTTGATTACTCTCTCTATAATTGTACCCCCCACCAACCGAGCCTATTCCTGGTTCAGACCCTGCTTAATATCTACCCACAGCCAAAGGATGTCAGGGGATGCTGGGAGTTGTAGTGCAATAACAGCTTTAGGGCCACAGTTGGGGTAGAATTCCTACAGCAGGTATCTTCAGTTGATAACCCAATCAGATGTGATTGTATGAACAGCCAGGGAAAATCAGATCCCACACCATCCTGGCCTTCCAGTGACACTCTCGTGCGAGACAATCATTGCCAAGGAAACAGGAACAAAAGAAAGAGGAATATGCACTTGGTACCTGGGAGAGTGATGATGATGTATGGGAATTCTCACGTCAGTCCTTATTCTTTATACAGTGTCTGTGCCATAGGGCCCCGGCTAATACTGGGACCAGATCAGAGAAGCAATATGCAATTAATGTACTGATATGTCACATGATCTGTTCACTTTAATTTAGGATGGCACACTGCTACTGGCTGCAATTGCAGCTATTTTGGTGCAGAATGTTGAAGCTCCAGCCTTGCCATGTAATTGCCACTGTTGGTTCCCAGATTGCCCTTACTGCACAATAATGGGCTGCCCGGTGATACAAGCTGATAGTAAGTTATGGGGGCCACAATGCTGTAGGCACAAGCCAGGAGGAGGTGCTGTTTGCCAAGGTGTTGTGGGCACACGATCCTCCTGCAGTACTCATGAGTATTCATACAATAATACAGTGCCCCTTTTATCTGGTGTATAATTCATGCCTTATCTTTAAGAATTTGATACATTTTCAATTAAAAGTACAGTATATTGCATTTTTGTGTATCTGGAAGTTGAGGTACAAGGCAGGAGTAGGTGCTGTTAGGGTGTTGGAGTACAAGGCAGGGGTAGGTGCAGCTAGAGTGTTGGGGTACAAGGCAGGAGTAGGTGCTGCTAGAGTGGTGGGGTACAAGGCAGGAGTAGGTGCTGTTAGGGTGTTGGGGTACAAGGCAGGAGTAGGTGCAGCTAGAGTGTTGGAGTACAAGGCAGGAGTAGGTGCTGTTAGGGTGTTGGGGTACAAGGCAGGAGTAGGTGCTGCCAGAGTGTTGGGGTACAAGGCAGGTGCAGCTAGAGTGTTGGGGTACAAGGAAGGAGTAGGTGCAGCTAGAGTGTTGGGGTACAAGGCAGGAGTAGGTGCAGCTAGAGTGTTGGAGTACAAGGCAGGAGTAGGTGCTGCTAGAGTGGTGGAGTACAAGGCAGGGGTAGGTGCAGCTAGAGTGTTGGGGTACAAGGCAGCAGTAGGTGCTGCTAGAGTGTTGGAGTACAAGGCAGGAGTAGGTGCTGTTAGGGTGTTGGGGTACAAGGCAGGAGTAGGTGCAGCTAGAGTTGGAGTACAAGGCAGGGGTAGGTGCAGCTAGAGTGTTGGGGTACAAGGCAGGAGTAGGTGCTGCTAGAGTGGTGGGGTACAAGGCAGGAGTAGGTGCTGTTAGGGTGTTGGGGTACAAGGCAGGAGTAGGTGCAGCTAGAGTGTTGGAGTACAAGGCAGGAGTAGGTGCTGTTAGGGTGTTGGGGTACAAGGCAGGAGTAGGTGCTGCCAGAGTGTTGGGGTACAAGGCAGGTGCAGCTAGAGTGTTGGGGTACAAGGAAGGAGTAGGTGCAGCTAGAGTGTTGGGGTACAAGGCAGGAGTAGGTGCAGCTAGAGTGTTGGAGTACAAGGCAGGAGTAGGTGCTGCTAGAGTGGTGGAGTACAAGGCAGGGGTAGGTGCAGCTAGAGTGTTGGGGTACAAGGCAGCAGTAGGTGCTGCTAGAGTGTTGGAGTACAAGGCAGGAGTAGGTGCTGTTAGGGTGTTGGGGTACAAGGCAGGAGTAGGTGCAGCTAGAGTTGGAGTACAAGGCAGGGGTAGGTGCAGCTAGAGTGTTGGGGTACAAGGCAGGAGTAGGTGCTGCTAGAGTGGTGGGGTACAAGGCAGGAGTAGGTGCTGTTAGGGTGTTGGGGTACAAGGCAGGAGTAGGTGCTGCTAGAGTGTTGGGGTACAATGCAGGTGCAGCTAGAGTGTTGGGGTACAAGGAAGGAGTAGGTGCAGCTAGAGTGTTGGGGTACAAGGCAGGAGTAGGTGCAGCTAGAGTGTTGGAGTACAAGGCAGGAGTAGGTGCTGCTAGAGTGGTGGGGTACAAGGCAGGGGTAGGTGCAGCTAGAGTGTTGGGGTACAAGGCAGGAGTAGGTGCAGCTAGAGTGTTGGGGTACAAGGCAGGAGTAGGTGCTGTTAGGGTGTTGGGGTACAAGGCAGGAGTAGGTGCAGCTAGAGTGTTGGAGTACAAGGCAGGAGTAGGTGCAGCTAGAGTGTTGGGGTACAAGGAAGGAGTAGGTGCAGCTAGAGTATTGGAGTACAAGGCAGGAGAAGTTGCAGCTAGAGTGTTGGGGTACAAGGCAGGAGTAGGTGCTGCTAGAGTGGCGGGGTACAAGGCAGGAGTAGGTGCTACTAGAGTGTTGGAGTACAAGGAAGGAGTAGGTGCAGCTAGAGTGTTGGAGTACAAGGCAGGAGTAGGTGCTGTTAGGGTGTTGGGGTACAAGGCAAGAGTAGGTGCAGCTAGAGTGTTGGAGTACAAGGCAGGATTAGGTGCTATTAGGGTGTTGGGGTACAAGGCAGGAGTAGGTGCAGCTAGAGTGTTGGGGTACAAGGCAGTTGTAGGTGCAGCTAGAGTGTTGGAGTACAAGGCAGGAGTAGGTGCTGCTAGAGTGTTGGGGTACAAGGCAGGTGCAGCCAGAGTGTTTGGGTACAAGGAAGGAGTAGGTGCAGCTAGAGTGTTGGGGTACAAGGCAGGAGTAGGTGCTGCTAGAGTGTTGGGGTACAAGGCAGGTGTAGGTGCAGCTAGAGTGTTGGAGTACAAGGAAGGAGTAGGTGCAGCTAGAGTGTTGGGGTACAAGGCAGGTGCAGCTAGAGTGTTGGAGTACAAGGAAGGAGTAGGTGCAGCTAGAGTGTTGGGGTACAAGGCAGGTGCAGCTAGAGTGTTTGGGTACAAGGAAGGAGTAGGTGCAGCTAGAGTGTTGGGGTACAAGGCAGGAGTAGGTGCTGCTAGAATGTTAGGTACAAGGCAGGTGTAGGTGCAGCTAGAGTGTTGGAGTACAAGGAAGGAGTAGGTGCAGCTAGAGTGTTGGGGTACAAGGCAGGTGCAGCTAGAGTGTTTGGGTACAAGGAAGGAGTAGGTGCAGCTAGAGTGTTGGGGTACAAGGCAGGAGTAGGTGCTGCTAGAATGTTGGGTACAAGGCAGGTGTAGGTGCAGCTAGAGTGTTGGAGTACAAGGAAGGAGTAGGTGCAGCTAGAGTGTTGGGGTACAAGGCAGGAGTAGGTGCAGCTACAGTGTAAGGTACAAGGAAAGAGTAGGTGCAGCTAGAGTGTTGGGGTACAAGGCATGAGTAGGTGCTGCTAGAGTGTTGGGTACAAGGCAGGTGTAGGTGCAGCTAGAGTGTTGGAGTACAAGGAAGGAGTAGGTCCAGCTAGAGTGTTGGAGTACAAGGAAGGAGTAGGTGCAGCTAGAGTGTTGGGGTACAAGGCAGGTGCAGCTAGAGTGTTAGAGTACAAGGAAGGAGTAGGTGCTGCTAGAATGTTGGGTACAAGGCAGGTGTAGGTGCAGCTAGAGTGTTGGAGTACAAGGAAGGAGTAGGTGCAGCTAGAGTGTTGGGGTACAAGGCAGGAGTAGGTGCAGCTACAGTGTAAGGTACAAGGAAAGAGTAGGTGCAGCTAGAGTGTTGGGGTACAAGGCATGAGTAGGTGCTGCTAGAGTGTTGGGTACAAGGCAGGTGTAGGTGCAGCTAGAGTGTTGGAGTACAAGGAAGGAGTAGGTCCAGCTAGAGTGTTGGAGTACAAGGAAGGAGTAGGTGCAGCTAGAGTGTTGGGGTACAAGGCAGGTGCAGCTAGAGCGTTTGGGTACAAGGAAGGAGTTGGTGCTGTTAGAATGTTGGGTACAAGGCAGGTGTAGGTGCAGCTAGAGTGTTGGAGTACAAGGAAGGAGTAGGTGCAGCTAGAGTGTTGGGGTACAAGGCAGGAGTAGGTGCAGCTAGAGTGTTGGGGTACAAGGCAGGAGTAGGTGCAGCTACAGTGTAAGGTACAAGGAAAGAGTAGGTGCAGCTAGAGTGTTGGGGTACAAGGCATGAGTAGGTGCTGCTAGAGTGTTGGGTACAAGGCAGGTGTAGGTGCAGCTAGAGTGTTGGAGTACAAGGAAGGAGTAGGTGCAGCTAGAGTGTTGGGGTACAAGGCAGGAGTAGGTGCAGCTAGAGTGTTGGGGTACAAGGCAGGAGTAGGTGCAGCTACAGTGTAAGGTACAAGGAAAGAGTAGGTGCAGCTAGAGTGTTGGGGTACAAGGCATGAGTAGGTGCTGCTAGAGTGTTGGGTACAAGGCAGGTGTAGGTGCAGCTAGAGTGTTGGAGTACAAGGAAGGAGTAGGTCCAGCTAGAGTGTTGGGTTACAAGGCAGGTGTAGGTGCAGCTACAGTGTAAGGTACAAGGAAAGAGTAGGTGCAGCTAGAGTGTTGGGGTACAAGGCATGAGTAGGTGCTGTTAGGGTGTTGGGGTACAAGGAAGGAGTTGGGGTACAAAGTACAAGGTGTATGGTGCAAAGGGATCGGAAAACAGCCGCATCTCATCCAAATATTCTCTAGTGATAAACTAGATCTCCAAGCCACGACACGCCCCTCTGCCCCCCCGTGCTGATTGGCTGCCGGCTGCCACACCCCCGTTCCATCTCATTGGCATTCGCAGGCGGCCCCTGGGTCTGTGCGGGAGGGGTCGGAGGCTGAGGGAGATGCTGCTGTTCGGGAGGGATGTGACATCTCCTGCATCTGTGTATCGGAGTGGACTGGGCTACTGCTCCCCTGCCTGGATCCCCCTGGACTTGTGACTTGTGTCTCCCCTGATCTCCTGCTTCCCTGGGCTCCATAACCGGCCCCGCCCCAATATTCTGTTCCATTGCCTGAAACATAACCTTTTGACCCCTGTGCTCCCGACCCCAAGCTCCTGTTCCACTGTCTGTCCCATGGGCTTCTGACCCCCCTCCTCCCCCTGTTCCATTCTTTGCCCTCTAATTGTCGGACAGTTCTGCTCCATTACCTGCCCCTTAATACCCTGACATTGAGCTTCATCACCTGCTTTCCTTCCTCTCTGCCCCGCCCCTAATTCCATTCTCCGCCCCATTCTCCATCACCTGCATTTCCTAATTGTCTGGCCCATTCCTCAACTCCCTTAATTTACCCCTGAGCTTCATCGCTATCTCCTGTTGCATTCCTTCCTTGTCAGCCATAACCTCCGACCCCACTTTGCTCCATACCCTGTAGCTCCCAGTCCCTGCCCACCTGAGCTCTTTCTACTGTACCTGCAGACCCTCCTCATCCTCTGGGCTCCTTCACTGGCCCTACTACTAGTCCCCTGCACCCCTGTGCTCCATCTCCTCTTCAACTACATTTTCCTTCTTCCAGACCCATCACTCTTTCTCTCCATCCCTGACTGACTCCATATCCAGCAGCCCCTGGTACCACCTCTCACCCCCTACCTTCTTTGTTTTCCTTTCAACCGCCCTAATATGCCCCCTCTCCCTGGCACAGTGGGGTAGGCTGGCAGTGTGCATGGGATTGCCTGCAGCTACAGGGAACACCCCCAATCTCTCATTCTTGCTGCAGCCTCCACACAAGTCCCGACTGCGGGTTTATGGACAGGAGTTCCATGCTGAGACTGATCCAGGGGCAGGTGAGACGGCTCAAAAGAGGGGACAGAGAAATATAGCATGGGGGGGTAGTGTATTGTGGGGAAAATTGATAAAGAGAAATGTGAATTTAAGAAATATAGAAAAAATAAGACATTATTAGCTTGAGATATAGAGAATAGAGAGAGATGGTACCTATAGTAACAGTGGGATAATAGTCTCTGGGAAGGGAAAGTGACTGTGGGATAGCAGGTATAGTAGGGAGAGATGGTGCCTAGAGTAACAGTGGGATAATAGTCTCTGGGAAGGGAGTGTGACTGTGGGATAGCAGGTATAGTAGGGAGAGATGGTGCCTATAGTAACAGGGGATAATAGTCTCTGGGAAGGGAGTGTGACTGTGGGATAGCAGGTATAGTAGGGAGAGATGGTGCCTATAGTAACAGTGGGATAATAGTCTCTGGGAAGGGAGTGTGACTATGGGATAGCAGGTATAGTAGGGAGAGATGGTGTCTATAGTAACAGTGGATAATAGTCTCTGGGAAGGGAGTGTGACTGTGGGATAGCAGGTATAGTAGGGAGAGATGGTGCCTATAGTAACAGTGGATAATAGTCTCTGGGAAGGGAGTGTGACTGTGGGATAGCAGGTATAGTAGGGAGAGATGGTGCCTATAGTAACAGTGGGATAATAGTCTCTGGGAAGGGAGTGTGACTGTGGGATAGCAGGTATAGTAGGGAGGGATGGTGCCTATAGTAACAGTGGATAATAGTCACTGGGAAGGGAGTGTGACTCTAGGATAGCAGGTATAGTAGGGAGAGATGGTGTCTATAGTAACAGTGGGATAATAGTCTCTGGGAAGGGAGTGTGACTGTGGGATAGCAGGTATAGTAGGGAGAGATGGTGTCTATAGTAACAGTGGGAAAATAGTCTCTGGGAAGGGAGTGTGACTGTGGGATAGCAGGTATAGTAGGGAGAGATGGTGTCTTTAGTAACAGTGGGATAATAGTCTCTGGGAAGGGAGTGTGACTGTGGAATAGCAGGTATAGTAGGGAGAGATGGTGTCTATAGTAACAGTGGGATAATAGTCTCCGGGAAGGGAGTGTGACTATGGGATAGCAGGTATAATAGGGAGAGATGGTGCCTATAGTAACAGTGGATAATAGTCTCTGGGAAGGGAGTGTGACTGTGGGATAGCAGGTATAGTAGGGAGAGATGGTGCCTATAGTAACAGTGGATAATAGTCTCTGGGAAGGGAGTGTGACTGTGGGATATCAGGTATAGTAGGGAGAGATGGTGCCTATAGTAACAGTGGATAATAGTCTCTGGGAAGGGAGTGTGACTGTGGGATAGCAGGTATAGTAGGGAGAGATGGTGCCTTTAGTAACAGTGGGATAATAGTCTCTGGGAAGGGAGTGTGACTGTGGGATAGCAGGTATAGTAGGGAGAGATGGTGCCTATAGTAACAGTGGATAATAGTCTGTGGGAAGAGAGTGTGACTATGTTATAGCAGGTATAGTAGGGAGAGATGGTGCCTATAGTAACAGTGGATAATAGTCTCTGGGAAGGGAGTGTGACTGTAGGATAGTAGGTATAGTAGGGAGAGATGGTGCCTATAGTAACAGTGGGATAATAGTCTCTGGGAAGGGAGTGTGACTGTGGGATAGCAGGTATAGTAGGGAGAGATGGTGCCTATAGTAACAGTGGATAAATGTCTCTGGGAAGGGAGTGTGACCGTGGGATAGCAGATATAGTAGGGAGAGATGGTGCCTATAGTAAAAGTGCATAATAGTCTCTGGGAAGAGAGTGTGACTGTGGGATAACAGGTATAGTAGGGAGAGATGGTGCCTATTGTAACAGTGGGATAATAGTCTTTGGGAAGGGAGTGTGACTGTGGGATAGCAGGTATAGTAGGGAGAGATGGTGTCTATAGTAACAGTGGATAATAGTCTCTGGGAAGGGAGTGTGACTGTGGGATAGCAGGTATAGTAGGGAGAGATGGTGTCTATAGTAACAGTGGGATAATAATCTCTGGGAAGGGAGTGTGACTGTGGGATAGCAGGTATAGTAGGGAGAGATGGTGTCTATAGTTACAGTGGATAATAGTCTCTGGGAAGGGAGTGTGACTGTGGGATAGCAGGTATAGTAGGGAGAGATGGTGTCTATAGTTACAGTGGATAATAGTCTCTGGGAAGGGAGTGTGACTGTGGGATAGCAGGTATAGTAGGGAGAGATGGTGCCTATAGTAACAGTGGGATAATAGTCACAGGGAAGGGAGTGTGACTCTAGGATAGCAGGTATAGTAGGGAGAGATGGTGTCTATAGTAACAGTGGGATAATAGTCTCTGGGAAGGGAGTGTGACTGTGGGATAGCAGGTATAGTAGGGAGAGATGGTGTCTATAGTAACAGTGGGAAAATAGTCTCTGGGAAGGGAGTGTGACTGTGGGATAGCAGGTATAGTAGGGAGAGATGGTGTCTTTAGTAACAGTGGATAATAGTCTCTGGGAAGGGAGTGTGACTGTGGGATAGCAGGTATAGTAGGGAGAGATGGTGTCTATAGTAACAGTGGGATAATAGTCTCTGGGAAGGGAGTGTGACTGTGGGATAGCAGGTATAGTAGGGAGAGATGGTGCCTATAGTAATAGTGGGATAATAGTCTCTGGGAAGGGAGTGTGACTGTGGGATAGCAGGTATAGTAGGGAGAGATGGTGCCTATAGTAACAGTGGATAATAGTCTCTGGGAAGGGAGTGTGACTATGGGATAGCAGGTATAATAGGGAGAGATGGTGCCTATAGTAACAGTGGATAATAGTCTCTCGGAAGGGAGTGTGACTGTGGGATATCAGGTATAGTAGGGAGAGATGGTGCCTATAGTAACAGTGGATAATAGTCTCTGGGAAGGGAGTGTGACTGTGGGATAGCAGGTATAGTAGGGAGAAATGGTGCCTATAGTAACAGTGGGATAATAGTCTCTGGGAAGGGAGTGTGACTGTGGGATAGCAGGTATAGTAGGGAGAGATGGTGCCTATAGTAACAGTGGATAATAGTCTGTGGGAAGGGAGTGTGACTATGTTATAGCAGGTATAGTAGGGAGAGATGGTGCCTATAGTAACAGTGGATAATAGTCTCTGGGAAGGGAGTGTGACTGTAGGATAGTAGGTATAGTAGGGAGAGATGGTGCCTATAGTAACAGTGGGATAATAGTCTCTGGGAAGGGAGTGTGACTGTGGGATAGCAGGTATAGTAGGGAGAGATGGTGCCTATAGTAACAGTGGATAAATGTCTCTGGGAAGGGAGTGTGACCGTGGGATAGCAGATATAGTAGGGAGAGATGGTGCCTATAGTAAAAGTGCATAATAGTCTCTGGGAAGAGAGTGTGACTGTGGGATTACAGGTATAGTAGGGAGAGATGGTGCCTATAGTAACAGTGGGATAATAGTCTTTGGGAAGGGAGTGTGACTGTGGGATAGCAGGTATAGTAGGGAGAGATGGTGTCTATAGTAACAGTGGGATAATAGTCTCTGGGAAGGGAGTGTGACTGTGGGATAGCAGGTATAGTAGGGAGAGATGGTGTCTATAGTTACAGTGGATAATAGTCTCTGGGAAGGGAGTGTGACTGTGGGATATCAGGTATAGTAGGGAGAGATGGTGTCTATAGTAACAGTGGGATAATAGTCTCTGGGAAGGGAGTGTGACTGTGGGATAGCAGGTATAGTAGGGAGAGATGGTGTCTATAGTAACAGTGGGATAATAGTCTCTGGGAAGGGAGTGTGACTGTGGGATAGCAGGTATAGTAGGGAGAGATGGTGCCTATAGTAACAGTGGGATAATAGTCTCTGGGAAGGGAGTGTGACTATGTTATAGCAGGTATAGTAGGGAGAGATGGTGTCTATAGTAACAGTGGGATAATAGTCTCTGGGAAGGGAGTGTGACTGTGGGATAGCAGGTATAGTAGGGAGAGATGGTGCCTATAGTAACAGTGGATAATTGTCTCTGGGAAGGGAGTGTGACTGTGGGATAGCAGGTATAGTAGGGAGAGATGGTGCCTATAGTAACAGTGGATAATAGTCTCTGGGAAGGGAGTGTGACTGTGGGATAGCAGGTATAATAGGGAGAGATGGTGTCTATAGTAACAGTGGGATAATAGTCTCTGGGAAGGGAGTGTGACTGTGGGATAGCAGGTATAGTAGGGAGAGATGGTGTCTATAGTAACAGTGGGATAATAGTCTCTGGGAAGGGAGTGTGACTGTGGGATAGCAGGTATAGTAGGGGGATAGGGTGCCTATAGTAACAGTGGATAATAGTCTCTGGGAAGGGAGTGTGACTGTGGGATAGCAGGTATAGTAGGGAGAGATGGTGTCTATAGTAACAGTGGGATAATAGTCTCTGGGAAGGGAGTGTGACTGTGGGATAGCAGGTATAGTAGGGAGAGATGGTGCCTATAGTAATAGTGGGATAATAGTCTCTGGGAAGGGAGTGTGACTGTGGGATAGCAGGTATAGTAGGGAGAGATGGTGCCTATAGTAACAGTGGATAATAGTCTCTGGGAAGGGAGTGTGACTGTGGGATAGCAGGTATAGTAGGGAGAGATGGTGCCTATAGTATCAGTGGATAATAGTCTCTGGGAAGGGAGTGTGACTGTGGGATAGCAGGTATAGTAGGGAGAGATGGTGCCTATAGTAACAGTGGTATAATAGTCTTTGGGAAGGGAGTGTGACTGTGGGATAGCAGGTATAGTAGGGAGAGATGGTGCCTATAGTAACAGTGGATAACAGTCTCTGGGAAGGGAGTGTGACTGTGGGATAGCAGGTATAATAGGGAGAGATGGTGCCTATAGTAACAGTGGGATAATAGTCTCTGGGAAGGGAGTGTGACTGTGGGATAGCAGGTATAGTAGGGAGAGATGGTGTCTATAGTAACAGTGGATAATAGTATCTGGGAAGGGAGTGTGACTGTGGGATATCAGGTATTGTAGGGAGAGATGGTGTCTATAGTAACAGTGGGATAATAGTCTCTGGGAAGGGAGTGTGACTGTAGGATAGTAGGTATAGTAGGGAGAGATGGTGCCTATAGTAATAGTGGGATAATAGTCTCTGGGAAGGGAGTGTGACTATGGGATAGCAGGTATAGTAGGGAGAGATGGTGCCTATAGTAACAGTGGATAAATGTCTCTGGGAAGGGAGTGTGACCGTGGGATAGCAGATATAGTAGGGAGAGATGGTGCCTATAGTAAAAGTGCATAATAGTCTCTGGGAAGAGAGTGTGACTGTGGGATAACAGGTATAGTAGGGAGAGATGGTGCCTATAGTAACAGTGGGATAATAGTCTTTGGGAAGGGAGTGTGACTGTGGGATAGCAGGTATAGTAGGGAGAGATGGTGTCTATAGTAACAGTGGGATAATAGTCTCTGGGAAGGGAGTGTGACTGTGGGATATCAGGTATAGTAGGGAGAGATGGTGTCTATAGTAACAGTGGGATAATAGTCTCTGGGAAGGGAGTGTGACTGTGGGATAGCAGGTATAGTAGGGAGAGATGGTGTCTATAGTAACAGTGGGATAATAGTCTCTGGGAATAGGGATGTAGCGAACGTCGGAAAAAAAGTTCGCGAACATATTCGCGAACTTGCGCAAAAATGCGAACGGTTCGCGAACGGTTCGCGAACCCCATAGACTTCAATGGGAAGGCGAACTTTAACATCTAAAAAAGACATTTCTGGCCAGAAAAATGATTTTAAAGTTGTTTAAAGGGTGCAACGACCTGGACAGTGGCATGCCAGAGGGGGATCAAGGGCAAAAATGTATCTGAAAAATCTGCCTGTGTGTGCTTGGAAGAGATAGTGTAGGGGGAGAGCTGTTAGTGATTTCAGGGACAGATGATAGTAAGTTTGCTGGCTAGTAATCTGCTTGATACTGCTCTGTATTGGAGGGACAGAAGTCTGCAGGGATTTGAGGGACATTTTAGCTTAGGTAGCTTTGCTGGCTAGTAATCTACTGTTCTCTTTAAACAACTGCCATACGTTGACCTTGTAGGCATTGTTTGCCCAGTTTTTTTGGACGCAGCCACTGAAGCACAGTTGCCAGAAAAAATATGCCATATAAATGCTGAAAATAGTAATTTTTCGCCATACGTTGACCTTGTAGACATTGTTTGCCCAGTTTTTTTGGTTGCAGCCACTGAAGCACAGTTGCCAGAAAAAATATGCCATATAAATGCTGAAAATATAAATTTTTTTGGTTGCAGCCACTGAAGCACAGAGGCCAGAAAAATTATGCCATATAAATGCTGAAAATATAAATTTTTTTGGTTGCAGCCACTGAAGCACAGAGGCCAGAAAAATTATGCCATATAAATGCAGAAAATATGCATTTTTTTGGTTGCAGCCACTGAAGCACAGAGGCCAGAAAAATTATGCCATATAAATGCTGAAAATATAAATTTTTTTGGTTGCAGCCACTGAAGCACAGAGGCCAGAAAAATTATGCCATATAAATGCAGAAAATATGCATTTTTTTGGACGCAGCCACTGAAGCACAGTTGCCAGAAAAAATATGCCATATAAATGCTGAAAATAGTCATTTTTTGCCATACATTGACCTTGTAGACATTGTTTGCCCAGTTTTTTTGGTTGCAGCCACTGAAGCACAGAGGCCAGAAAAAATTAAACCAGTAGGGTTTGCACCCTAGTTTGTAACGGTGGCGGAGGGAGGAGGACGCTAAAGGACAGCTGTGTGTGGAGTCATGAGGCTTGAAGAGAAGGACAGCTGCATAGAAGTCAGAACAAGTCTTCCGGCGTGCAGTAACCCTCCGAGATCCACCCCTCATTCATTTTAATAAAGGTCAGGTAATCGACACTTTTGTGACCTAGGCGAGTTCTCTTCTCAGTTACAATCCCTCCTGCTGCACTGAAGGTCCTTTCTGAGAGCACACTTGAGGCTGGGCAAGACAAGAGGTTCATGGCAAATTGTGACAGCTCTGGCCACAGATCAAGCCTGCGCACCCAGTAGTCCAGGGGTTCATCGCTCCTCAGAGTGTCGATATCTGCAGTTAATGCCAGGTAGTCCGCTACCTGCCGGTCGAGGCGTTCTTTGAGGGTGGATCCAGAAGGGTTGTGGCGCTGCCTTGGACAGAAAAACATTTGCATGTCTGACGTTACAGACTGGCCAAAGGGCTTTGTCCTTGCAGGTGTGCTCGTGGCAGGATTACTGGCACCTCTGCCCCTGGAATGTTGATGAGTTCCTGAAGTGACATCACCCTTAAAAGCATTGTACAACATGTTTTGCAGGCTGGTTTGTAAATGCCGCATCTTTTCGGACTTGTGGTATGTTGGTAACATTTCTGCCACTTTATGCTTGTACCGAGGGTCTAGTAGCGTTGCGACCCAGTACAGGTCCTTCTCCTTAAGCCTCTTGATACGGGGGTCCTTCAACAGGCATGACAGCATGAAAGACCCCATTCTCACAAGGTTGGATGCAGAGCTATCCATCTCCGCTTCCTCATTATCAAGGACTGCATCATCCACGGTCTCCTCCCCCCAGCCACGTACAAGACCAGGGGTCCCCAAAAGGTCACCACTAGCCCCCTGGGAAGCCTGCTCCTGTTGGTCCTCCTCCTCCTCCTCCACAAAGCCACCTTCCTCCTCTGACTCCACTTCTGGCACCTCTCCCTGCGTTGCAGCAGGTGCCTGGGTTCGTTCTGGTGATTCCGACCAGAAATCGTGCGCTTCCAGCTCCTCGTCACGCTGGTCTACAGCCTCATCTGTCACTCGTCGCACGGCACGCTCCAGGAAGAAAGCGAAGGGTATTAGGTCGCTGATGGTGCCTTCGGTGCGACTGACCATATTTGTCACCTCTTCAAAAGGTCGCATGAGCCTGCAGGCATCGCGCATAAGCACCCAGTAACGGGGGAAAAAAATCCCCAGCTCTGCAGATCCAGTCCTACCACCCAGTTCAAAAAGGTACTCGTTGACGGCCCTTTGTTGTTGCAGCAGACGTTCCAACATAAGGAGCGTTGAATTCCAGCGAGTCTGGCTGTCAGAAATCAAACGCCTGACTGGCATGTTGTAGCGCTGCTGAATGTCAGCAAGGCGTGCCATGGCTGTGTAGGAACGTCTGAAATGGGCCGACACCTTTCTGGACTGGGTGAGAACGTCCTGGAATCCTGGGTACTTGGAGAAAAAACGTTGGACTATTAAATTTAACACATGTGCCATGCAGGGCACATGTGTTAAATTGCCCAGTCTCAACGCTGCCAACAGATTGCTTCCATTGTCACACACCACTTTTCCGATCTGCAGTTGGTGTGGGGTCAGCCACCGATCGGCCTGTGACTGCAGAGATGACAGGAGTACAGATCCGGTATGGTTTTTGCTTTCCAGGCACGTCATCCCCAAGACAGCGTGACAACGGCGTACCTGGCACGTCGAATAGCCTAGGGGGAGCTGGGGGTGCACAGGTGTGGAGGAGGAGAAGGAGGACCCAGCAGCAGAGTAAGAAGAAGAAGAGGAAGAAGACGAGGTAGAGAGCGATGGAGGAGTAGAGGTGGTGGCAGAACCGCGTGCAATCCGTGGCGGTGACACCAACTCCACTGTTGTTGTTGAGCTACCCATTCCCTGCTTCCCAGCCATTACCAAGTTCACCCAGTGGGCAGTGTAGGTGACATACCTGCCCTGACCATGCTTGGAGGACCATGCGTCAGTAGTCATATGGACCTTTGGCCCAACACTAAGTGACAGAGATGCGGTAACTTGGCTCTGCACATGTTGGTACAGGTGTGGTATTCCCTTTTTAGAAAAAAAATTGCGGCTGGGTACCTTCCACTGCGGTGTCCCAATTGCTACAAATTTGTGGAAGGCCTCAGAGTCCACCAGCTGGTATGGTAAAAGCTGGCGGGCTAAGAGTGCAGACAAGCCAGCTGTCAGACGCCGGGCAAGGGGGTGACAGTCAGACATTGGCTTCTTACGCTCAAACATGGCCTTCACAGAAACTTGGCTGGTGGCAGATGACTGGGAATGGGAACAGGTGGTCAAGGTGGAAGGCGGAGTGGAGGGTGGTTCAGACGGGTCAAGGAGAGCAGAGGTAGAGCAGTAAGATGCTGGACCAGAAGGAGTGTGGCTTTTAGTTTGCCTGTTGCCTTTGAGGTGTTGCTCCCAAAGTGCTTTGTGCTTGCCGCTCATGTGCCTTCGCATAGAAGTTGTACCTATGTGGCTGTTTGGCTTACCAAGGCTCAGTTTCTGACTGCACTCATTGCAAATTACAATGCTTTTGTCAGAGGCATACACATTAAAAAAATCCCACACTGCTGACTTTTTGGAAGTGTGCGATCTGGCGGTAACAGTAGAAGTTGGCGGCATTGGCGGCAATGGCGGGTGCGTTGGCCGGCTGAACACAGGTGCCGATACATGTTGTTGCCCTACTGATCCCTGCGGGCTGTCCTCCCTGCTTCTTCTAAGTCTTATTCTCCTACTGCCTCTCTGACTCTCCGTCTCTCCATCTGAACTACCCTCCTCTTGCTCTCTTCTACTAGGCACCCACAAAACATCAATCTCCTCATCATCATTCTCCTCAGATGCATCAATTTCTTCTGACACATCACAGAAGGAAGCAGCAGCGGGGACCTCCTCCTCATCACTCATTATGTCCATCTCTGTCGTGTTCTCTGCCAGAATTAAATCTGGTGTAACGTCCTCATCTCCTTCATCTTCTTCTGGCAATAATGGTTGCGCATTACTCAGTTCAAGAAACTCATGGGAAAATAACTCCTCTGACTCCAGTGAAGAAGGGGCACCGGTGGTGGAGGAAGTGTTACGTGGGGTGGCCATAGCAGTGGAGGATGAGGAGGATGTTGTGGTAAAGTTAGAAACGGTAGAGGATGGGGTGTGCTGTGTAAGCCAGTCAACTACCTCTTCAGCATTTTGGGAGTTCAGGGTCATTGGCTTTTTAAAACTGGGCAATTTGCTAGGGCCACAGGATTGCATAGCAGCACGGCCCCTAGCACGGCCTCTGCGTGGCGGCCTGCCTTTGCCTGGCATTATTTTTAAAAAAACAACAACAACAAAAACTCAGTTGGTTTTTCTGGAAACGATAATACACACAGCTAGATGGCAGTTTGAAGAAAACAGTGTGCAAATAATGCCTACAAGATCAACGTATACACTACTACAGCGGTGGATACGGATTACGTAAAATATATGAATGCTGCTTGAAAAAAAGTAACTCAAGTGGTTTTTCTAGAGACGATAATATTATCAATATTTAGACAAAATGTGAACAAGCTCACACAGCTAGATGGCGGTTTGAAGAAAACACTGTGCAAATACTGCCCACAAGATCAACGTATACACTACTACAGCGGTGGATACGGATCTCGTAAAATTTATTATGGCTGCTTGAAAAAAGTCACTCCGGTGTTTTTTCTGGAGACGGTAATATTATGGATATTTAGACAGAATGTGAACAAGGTCACACAGCTAGATGGCAGTTGGTTGAATAACACACTGGGCAAAAAATGCCTACAGGGCAAATAATGCCTAAAAGGTCAACTTATACACTACTACAGCGATGGATACGGATTACGTACAATATATTATGGCTGCTTGAAAAAAGTCACTCCGGTGTTTTTTCTGGAGACGGTAATATTATGGATATTTAGACAGAATGTGAACAAGGTCACACAGCTAGATGGCAGTTGGTTGAATAACACACTGGGCAAAAAATGCCTACAGGGCAAATAATGCCTAAAAGGTCAACTTATACACTACTACAGCGATGGATACGGATTACGTAAAATATATTATGGCTGCTTGAAAAAAGTCACTCCGGTGTTTTTTCTGGAGACGGTAATATTATGGATATTTAGACAGAATGTGAACAAGGTCACACAGCTAGATGGCAGTTGGTTGAATAACACACTGGGCAAAAAATGCCTACAGGGCAAATAATGCCTAAAAGGTCAATTTATACACTACTACAGCGATGGATACGGATTACGTAAAATATATTATGGCTGCTTGAAAAAAGTCACTCCGGTGTTTTTTCTGGAGACGGTAATATTATGGATATTTAGACAGAATGTGAACAAGGTCACACAGCTAGATGGCAGTTGGTTGAATAACACACTGGGCAAAAAATGCCTACAGGGCAAATAATGCCTAAAAGGTCAACTTATACACTACTACAGCGGTAGTAAAATAAAAAAAAGTAAAATAAAAAAAAAATGAATATTAAAAAAAAAAAAATTAAAGTTGGTGCTGCTGAACTACTAGGAGCAGCAGATTAGCACACCAGTCCCACTCCCCAACACTGCTAGACTAATAGCACTGGGCTCTTATAGTAGTAGTAGTAGTAGTAGTAAAACAACAAAAAAATAAATAAAAGCAGTCCTTACAAGGACTACTGTTATTGCAGCAGTCAGCAGATGAGATCAGAAGCAGGACAGCTGCCCACTGCAGCTACATACAGAGCACTGCAGTAGAAGGTAGATTACTAGCCAGCAAAGCTACCTAAGCTTAAATGTCCCTCAAACCCCTGCAGACTTCTGTCCCTCCAATAACAGAGCAGTATCAAAACGATTACTAGCCAGCAAACTTTCAACTGTCCCTGAAATCACTAACAGGCAGCAGCTCTCTCCCTACACTATCTCTTCAGCACACACAGGCAGAGTGAAAAAAAGCTGCAGGGCTTCGGTTTTTATAGGGAAGGGGAGTGGTCCAGGGGAGAGCTTCCTGATTGGCTGCCATGTACCTGCTGGTCTGGGGTGAGAGGGCAAAAAAAAGCGCCAACAATGGCGAACGTCGCGCGACGTTCGCGAACTTCCGGCGAGCGCGAACACTCGATGTTCGCGCAAACAAGTTCGCCGGCGAACAGTTCGCGCCATCTCTATCTGGGAAGGGAGTGTGACTGTGGGATAGCAGGTATAGTAGGGAGAGATGGTGTCTATAGTAACAGTGGGATAATAGTCTCTGGGAAGGGAGTGTGACTGTGGGATAGCAGGTATAGTAGGGAGAGATGGTGCCTATAGTAACAGTGGGATAATAGTCTCTGGGAAGGGAGTGTGACTATGTTATAGCAGGTATAGTAGGGAGAGATGGTGCCTATAGTAACAGTGGATAATAGTCTCTGGGAAGGGAGTGTGACTGTGGGATAGCAGGTATAGTAGGGAGAGATGGTGTTTATAGTAACAGTGGGATAATAGTCTCTGGGAAGGGAGTGTGACTGTGGGATAGCAGGTATAGTAGGGAGAGATGGTGCCTATAGTAATAGTGGGATAATAGTCTCTGGGAAGGGAGTGTGACTGTGGGATAGCAGGTATAGTAGGGAGAGATGGTGCCTATAGTAACAGTGGATAATAGTCTCTGAGAAGGGAGTGTGACTGTGGGATAGCAGGTATAGTAGGGAGAGATGGTGCCTATAGTATCAGTGGATAATAGTCTCTGGGAAGGGAGTGTGACTGTGGGATAGCAGGTATAGTAGGGAGAGATGGTGCCTATAGTAACAGTGGTATAATAGTCTTTGGGAAGGGAGTGTGACTGTGGGATAGCAGGTATAGTAGGGAGAGATGGTGCCTATAGTAACAGTGGATAATAGTCTCTGGGAAGGGAGTGTGACTGTGGGATAGCAGGTATAGTAGGGAGAGATGGTGCCTATAGTAACAGTGGGATAATAGTCTCTGGGAAGGGAGTGTGACTGTGGGATAGCAGGTATAGTAGGGAGAGATGGTGCCTATAGTAACAGTGGATAATTGTCTCTGGGAAGGGAGTGTGACTGTGGGATAGCAGGTATAGTAGGGAGAGATGGTGCCTATAGTAACAGTGGATAATAGTCTCTGGGAAGGGAGTGTGACTGTGGGATAGCAGGTATAGTAGGGAGAGATGGTGTCTATAGTAACAGTGGGATAATAGTCTCTGGGAAGGGAGTGTGACTGTGGGATAGCAGGTATAGTAGGGAGAGATGGTGTCTATAGTAACAGTGGGATAATAGTCTCTGGGAAGGGAGTGTGACTGTGGGATAGCAGGTATAGTAGGGAGAGATGGTGCCTATAGTAACAGTGGATAATAGTCTCTGGGAAGGGAGTGTGACTGTGGGATAGCAGGTATAGTAGGGAGAGATGGTGCCTATAGTAACAGTGGATAATAGTCTCTGGGAAGGGGTGTGACTGTGGGATAGCAGGTATAGTAGGGAGAGATGGTGCCTATAGTAACAGTGGGATAATAGTCTCTGGGAAGGGAGTGTGACTGTGGGATAGCAGGTATAGTAGGGAGAGATGGTGCCTATAGTAACAGTGGATAATTGTCTCTGGGAAGGGAGTGTGACTGTGGGATAGCAGGTATAGTAGGGAGAGATGGTGCCTATAGTAACAGTGGATAATAGTCTCTGGGAAGGGAGTGTGACTGTGGGATAGCAGGTATAGTAGGGAGAGATGGTGTCTATAGTAACAGTGGGATAATAGTCTCTGGGAAGGGAGTGTGACTGTGGGATAGCAGGTATAGTAGGGAGAGATGGTGTCTATAGTAACAGTGGGATAATAGTCTCTGGGAAGGGAGTGTGACTGTGGGATAGCAGGTATAGTAGGGAGAGATGGTGCCTATAGTAACAGTGGATAATAGTCTCTGGGAAGGGAGTGTGACTGTGGGATAGCAGGTATAGTAGGGAGAGATGGTGCCTATAGTAACAGTGGATAATAGTCTCTGGGAAGGGGTGTGACTGTGGGATAGCAGGTATAGTAGGGAGAGATGGTGCCTATAGTATCAGTGGATAATAGTCTCTGGGAAGGGAGTGTGACTGTGGGATAGCAGGTATAGTAGGGAGAGATGGTGCCTATAGTAACAGTGGTATAATAGTCTTTGGGAAGGGAGTGTGACTGTGGGATAGCAGGTATAGTAGGGAGAGATGGTGCCTATAGTAACAGTGGATAATAGTCTCTGGGAAGGGAGTGTGACTGTGGGATAGCAGGTATAATAGGGAGAGATGGTGCCTATAGTAACAGTGGGATAATAGTCTCTGGGAAGGGAGTGTGACTGTGGGATAGCAGGTATAGTAGGGAGAGATGGTGCCTATAGTAACAGTGGGATAATAGTCTCTGGGAAGGGAGTGTGACTATGTTATAGCAGGTATAGTAGGGAGAGATGGTGTCTATAGTAACAGTGGGATAATAGTCTCTGGGAAGGGAGTGTGACTGTGGGATAGCAGGTATAGTAGGGAGAGATTGTGCCTATAGTAACAGTGGATAATAGTCTCTGGGAAGGGAGTGTGACTGTGGGATAGCAGGTATAGTAGGGAGAGATGGTGCCTATAGTAACAGTAGGATAATAGTCTCTGGGAAGGGAGTGTGACTGTGGGATAACAGGTATAGTAGGGAGAGATGGTGCCTATAGTAACAGTGGGATAATAGTCTCTGGGAAGGGAGTGTGACTGTGGGATAGCAGGTATAGTAGGGAGAGATGGTGTCTATAGTAACAGTGGATAATAGTCTCTGGGAAGGGAGTGTGACTGTGGGATAGCAGGTATAGTAGGGAGAGATGGTGCCTATAGTATCAGTGGATAATAGTCTCTGGGAAGGGAGTGTGACTGTGGGATAGTAGGTATAGTAGGGAGAGATGGTACCTATAGTAACAGTGGGATAATAGCCTGTAGCGGAGGGTGTAACAGAGAGGGTGCAATGGTTCTTTATTGTGAGACGGGTGAATTACAGAGAGGGTGCTACTGTACAAGACTAAAATACATGGTGAGTATGAGAATGAAAGGTGGTGGGTGGTAATGTTAAAAGGAGCAAGCTAGAGGGAAGAACGGAATCTCTTTTATATATTAAATAGTGGAAAAGATGAAAGAAGATGAGTGGGTGGCAGAAAAAAAGCACTTTTAAAAGGAAATATCATATACACTATACAAGAGGAAAGGGTTTTACCATGTATTTACAGCACTTATGGAATATGAGAGAAGAAATTGAAGAGATGAAATAGCAAAGTGTATATGTCCATATTTCAGTCTGAAGCAGTAAGTACAAACTATTGGCCAAAGCTATTTATCTGACTCTGCCAGCACTGCATTTATACAGCTCGGGTAACTCTGTGTATTATAAGGGATAATGTACCCCCTACTGTAAATGATAAGGATATTAGAAGTCACTGAGGGATTCTGTGACCATATAAAGGCACAAGGCTGCAGGCTGAGTTATACAAGGAACTCTGAGTATCACTCATGTATTATAAGGGATAATGTACCCCCTACTGTAAATGATAAGGATATTAGAAGCCACTGAGGGGTTCTGTGACCATATAAAGGCACAAGGCTGCAGGCTGAGTTATACAGGGAACTCTGAGTATCACTCATGTATTATAAGGGATAATGTACCCCCTACTGTAAATGATAAGGATATTAGAAGCCCCTGAGGGGTTCTGTGACCATATACAGTAAATGCACAAGGCTGCAGGATGAGTTATACAGGGAACTTAGTATCACTCATGTATTATAAGGGATAATGTACCCCCTACTGTAAATGATAAGGATATTAGAAGTCACTGAGGGGTTGTTCTGTGACCATATAACGTCACAAGGCTGCAGGCTGAGTTATACAGGGAACTTAGTATCACTCATGTATTATAAGGGATAATGTACCCCCTAATGTAAATGATAAGGATATTAGAAGTAACTGATGGGCTCTGTGTCTGTATAAAAGCACAAGATGAGGAAACTTAATATTACCTCATTTTATTCATTATTATTATTTATAACACAATGTTCAGTGAGACATGCCTGTCTTCTTCTGTTGTTATTTTGACCTTAGAAGTGATGCCCGTCTGTACTGCAGGAGTGATGCCACTTTATATTACAGAACACTCAGTATTTGCATATAATTTTTGTGGGCTATTATATATTAACCCTGTGTAGAGTAACTCCTGTCTTCTCCCTTCAAAGCTTGACCCAGAGCATACAGGTTTTGTGTGTGCGAAAACATTTGCTGCCCTGGTCAATGATCATGAGCTGCCCCTGGACCCTGCCAAGTTGGAAATGTTATTTGCCCTTTCTCAGGGCAACGAGGAGGGACAAATCTGCTACTCTCAGCTGGTGGACCTGGTGAGTAGAAGCAAATTTACCCACAGGCTACAAACAGATTATAATAATATGCTGCTCAGTTCAAGAAAAACCAAAAACTGAGATGTAGAATAAAAGTACCTTATTCTGAGTGGAACCTACTTGTGATGGAGAGCTTGCAATCCGGAACCCCCTGAGAACGAGACAGTAGGACTTCACTGTATTTCAGATATTGTGTGAAATCAGTGTTAGACCCCCAACATCATGTGATGACATGATAGGACATGCAAAGAGGAGTTGTGCCATTACACTCTTGGCTGAGTTGGTGGCTTAATGGCTTGTGCATGAGGCCAAAACATCTGACTGGAACTTGTCAGTCCATATAGAAGGCTAAATATAGTCCTCCCTCAACAGCTCCCCATGTAGTTGAGAGTAAAAACTGCTTTATTTGACTGACCACTTGGTTGGTCAAACTGATAAAAGTTCTGTTGTTTGACAAACTTGCCCCGTGCTCAGATGCTTGTTGATTTGTTTGTTTGGCCTGCTGGGGCGATCAAGATGCAGAGCAGCATACTAAAAAGATCTTTTCTACAATAATGAAAATATAAAGGTATTTGATTGGTCAAATCATTTAGAGGACCTCAAATGCATCGGCCAAGGATCCCCTGCTTAGAAAGATGAGGTCTCTTCCCATCCAAGCATGCTCTTCTCCGTCAGGTTTTGAAAATACAAATTTGCTGCCAATTTGGCATACAAGTGGCAAACGGAGGAGTATAGAATGTAAAGGCTTTAGTAGCTACTGGTCTCTCTTTTGGATACAATACACGTGACCCAACACATTCCACTTTCCTGCTGCTTTTCAATTAGCTCTGTCTCGTTCTTCCATGTTCCTGTCTAGTTCTAAGTTCAAAACTGTCATTTCTTAGGCTGTCATTTCTTACGTTCAAAACTGTCCTTAGGACATCATTTCTTAAGAACATACAACATATTTTGGTGGCCATTGTCCGCTCGGGCCAGTTTTCTTCTTCCCATCTACTTTATTGGGGCAATATGGCAGACGTTACTGGAGAATGTCCATCTTCAAAACAGACCTGTCTACCAGTGTAAGAGGTCTTCATAGGCAGTTCATGTCCAATAAAAAAGTACTTTTGCTTGCCCCTCATATAGATCAGCAGCAAAAGGTCCAGTAGTTTCAGAAGGGCCATCAGCAGTGGCCAACGTGCTCTCCCAAGAGATGTTTTACTTGATCAGGATGGGCTCGGCCTCTACAAAAGATTTGTACGTTATGTGGCCTACGAGATTTTGCCGGGCGAGATGGAGAGACGCTGGTACTTTTACCAACACCGCCCATGCCCGCCACCTATCTTCATGGCAGTTGTCACGTTAACACAGGTAAGGGGTAATGGGCAAGAATTAACAATAACTAATCGCATAACTCAGCCCCTTAATATCACTATGCTGTATACTATATGGAGGACCAGAAATGTATCTCTGATGTTGCTGGACTACAGTTCTCATCATGCTTTACACACCGACAACATTCTAGAGTAGGGCTGCCACTGGAACTCGTTATGTCCCATACTACATAACTGGGTTAGTACTACTTAGTTGGGTGGGTACTACTTGGCTGGGTGATTACTACTTGGCTGGCTGAGTACTACTTAGCTAGGTAGGTACTACTTGGCTGAGCAATTACTACTTAGCTGGGTGGGTACTACTTGGCTTGGTGCCCTACAGGGAGATAGAGCGGGAAGTGGGCTAATTACTTGGGCCCCTATTTAAAACCCCAAAAGTTTGTCTAAATAGGCCAAATACTTAACCCACTCCTATAATGCCCAAACATGTCATGATCCGCCCAAAAACTCCTTGAATCTGTCCAGATCCTCCTCCCCTACTTGCACCAGGCCTTTAACAGGACTCAAGCCTGTACCCCCTAATGGCAGAGAATGCTGGCAGTTGTAGCCAGAAACATAAGTGGAGCCACACGGTTATGGATGGTTTAATATCCCAAAACATCAAAACGTAGAAATGTCTTTTTTTCAGCCTTGTTTTCTCTGTTATTGGGGAAATTGCAGTTTGTGCAGTAAAACGAGGCCTTTACACCTAGTCTGACGATAGTGCTGCTCTCACTAGAGAAAGAGCTGAGCCGGCAGCCTGCAGAGCTTTCTAGAAATAGCAAGTGAGACGTCTCCTGATCCGGCAGCAAAGTGAGATTTTAATGTCCAGAAATTAGTAGCTGCTTAACCAGAATGAATGCCAGTCACTCAGCTACTCCAGCTCAAACCCGCCATCAGATTTATTGATTCAAGACAAGGCTCACAGTTGGCAGAATTCCACTCAAGAGATTCCCAGCGGGGAGAATCGGCCAAAAGGCACATTGCTGTGTTTCAGCTACAAAATCACGCGGAGCCAATGTACGTGTGAGGCAATTATATGGCAAATGGGAATTACACACAAACAGGACAATGGGTTCTTCTACACCAGTACCCCACCCCCACTAACTGTTCTGCCAAATAGAGCCTCCTTATTGTTGCCACCTGTCTGGATTTCATCTGGACAGCTCGGTTTTTGGAAGGGCTGTCCAGTCGAAAAGTGCCTGTCCGGATTTCCAAATCCGGACAGGACATTGAAGTTAATGACGTGGAGATCAGCCAATCATCATCAGTCCTGACCACATCAGCCCCTCCCCTGACATCAGCCCCACCCACAACATCACTGGCCCGCCCACAACTTCACCAGCCTGCCCCCCTGCCCAAACTGGCCGAAAGTCGGCCAGATCTCGATCAGATGGGTTTAAAAACCCCATCAGATCGCGGCCGCATCTGTTCGTTGATGCGGTCCCGCGATCCGACCGCCCATTTGCGAATGCTAGGATCCGATCGTTGGGCCCTAAAGCCCACGATCGGATCTGCCCGATATTGCCCACCTCAAGGTGGGCATATCGGAGGGAGATCCGCTCGTTTGGCAACATCGCCAAACGAGCAGATCTATCAATGTATGGCCACCTTAAGCCTCCTGCAGGTTGCCAATCCACATTGGGCTTCCAAATAGCCAATTACAGCCCTTATTTGGCACCCCAGAAACTATTTTCCTTTCTGTTCTACTCAAAGAGCACTGACTCCTTTAAATTAGACCACCTAATAAAATAGAGGCAGTGTTCAGTCTACAGGCAGGAAGTACTGCATTTTGACAGTGACATTAACAGCCATAGATAACATAAAGAAATAGGGAATATAAAGTAGAAACTATACAAAACACGTTTTATATGTAGAAAGATAAACCATAGGATACTGAGTGTACGGATCATGCTGCTTTAATACATGGGACTGGGTGCAGCCATATTTTTTGCTCAGAGCTCAGTGGCTTGTGCAGTTGAAGTTCTGTCCATTGAAAATGTAATAGGGCAGCTCCTATTTATATAGTGAATAAAGTACCCCTCTCGTAAAATATAAGGATATTAAAAGTTACCGAGGAGTTTCGTGGAACACCGAGGTAACTTCTAATATCCTCATATTTTGCAACTGGGGGTACTTTATTTATTATAATACACAAGTTTCAGTGAGTCATGTGACAGAAATGACATCAGAACTCACCGTTTATAACTGATGACATCAGAACTCACCGTTTTTAATAATATAATTTACAAGATATTCATGGCTTTTGTGTATTATATGCATATATACTGACATGCAAGGAAGACATTTTCTGCATTTAGAATGAACTGTGTTCTCATACTGCATCTTCTTACAGGAAATGTAAACCCCAGAGTTGGCAGGTCTAATTTTCAAAACCAGCCACAGTCAGCTACAAAACCAGCCCAAAACTAGCCAAGAGCCCAAAAATAGCCCAATATGTGCAGTGAAAAAAGTCTACAAAATAAATGAATATATGTGAAAATACGCCTTTTTCAAATTTTCCATGAAGCAAAATGGGACAGATTTGCATGTCACCAGGGGTGTAACTACAGAGGAGGGCCCAGGAGGTATAGGGGCCCCATAAGGCCCTAATATTTCAATAAATATTGGTAAAACAGCTCAACCTCTAGACATTTTGGTGGCCAGCCGCCAGATTTTTGCCTCAAAATTGTCTGAAATTGAGGAAAGTCGCTTGGAGAATGCGAAAATGAGTAAAAGTGATGGAAGACTGGATTACAGAGCTCAAAATCTGGTAACTCACAACTTCTGCACAAGTCAGTCCCATTGCATGCTGGGTATTGTATGTAGTCTTACATTAAACTTGGCAGTTGGTAAATTATTAAACAAAAACTACATTACCCAACATGCATTAGGAGACGCAGGCTCGGCACATTAGGGCTGGTTTCCAAAATACAAACCAGCCAAAGGCCCAAATCCATACCTTGGCTAGTTTGTACTTTTAAATCCCGCCTGGGCTTTAAATTAGTAGCCAAATTTGGCTGGAAAACCGCCAAACTGGCAAGGCTGGTAAACCCTCAAAACTAATAAATATCAACTTGCGGCAGAGCACTTCTAAAAATTACAATATTGCATTTTATTGCTACATAAACAACAGCGCCACCTGCTGTACGGTTCGGACAACAGGACACACTCATCAGAAAATGAAGCTAGTGAAAAGAGGAAAGGCTTGAGTAGAACTAGAGAAATGTCACATGACTCTGCTCACTCGGCAGCGTTTAATAGAAGGTGGCGCTGTTGTTTCGAAGTATTAAAGCTGCTAATATCTTGAAAACTTGAAAGGACGAGTAAATTAGAATCCACAGGGGTTGCCAATATAAACCAGTGACTATAATCACTTACCTTAGACCACCATTGGCTTACTGGTGTCTTCTTCTTTCAAGATCATTGTTTTCCTCTGTTATGGGATCAAACTGAACAAGTGGGTCTTACAGACGTACCACCCAGAATATATGAAGAGCCCCCTTGTATACCACCCCGGGCACCGTGCCAGGGCTTGGCGCTTCCTCACCTATATGTTCATGCATGTCGGGTAAGGCTTAATGTTTATTTTCTAGGAGAGCCTAGTCATAAAATAATGATAATAGTTTTCCTCACCTACCATGGCCGCAGTGCTGCCATACAGTACAGGCTCCAGGCCCGGACTGGCAATCTGTGGGATCTGGCAAATGCCAGAGGGGCTGCTGTAAGGTCCCATAGTCACCATCTAGTAGTGGAGGACTATTTGGGCCTCTGTGACTTGGAATGCCAGGGCCTATTTTGACTCACAGTCCAGACCCAAGTCCAGCTGATATGCAGTCACTCATGAACGCTACCTATACACGGGAGCCCCCACCTTACTTACCAGCCATGCAGAATTCAAGCAGCTTTGTTTATGACGACCCCTAAGCAGCCCAGACCACACTGAGCATGTGCAGGGTCAGGGTCAGGCAAAGATGTTTAACAAAGTTACAAGATGACAGCCCCCTTGTGGGCATCTTTGAAAGCATAAATTATTTGTTTGCTTAGGCTTGTGGTGCAGTAAGTTCATGTTTATGTTTAGTATACAAAACACAGCATTTCTAGCCTTATTCTATTTTAGACTTTCCTTGTCCTTTAAGAGTAAGCAAATGTCTGTCAAGTGTGACAGTCACACTAACCCTGTTTGCAACTGGATTGGCCAAGTAAATGATTGGCAAGCAACTTGGCCAGTCAGGTTGCTGCAGGAAGCAGCAGCCCTCCTACTCATAGCAACCAATAATCAGGTAGAATAAACTGAAAACTTACAGCTGATTGGCTGCTGTGGATCACTAGACCTGAACAAATATATCCCCCTTTTACTGTGGTAATTAATATTCCCTCTCCTTAATAACATGTTATGTGGAGCTTGCTTGTATTGCATGTGTGTGTAATATTCCTTCACCCCCTGCATGTCATTGCTATTCCTTTCCCATCTGTCACTCACACGGCGTTGCTACAGGTCACGGCTAGAGTTGCCACCTTTTCTGGAAGAAAATACCGGCCTTCCTATGTTCTTGCCTTTTTTTCTATAATAAAATTGGAATCAAGCATTATTTTTACCGGCCAGGCTGGTAAAATACTGGCCAGGTGGCAAACCTAGTCTCCAATCCCCTCAGCACAGCTCTAACCTCATTCGGCCCGTTCCTTACATTGATCTCAAGGCCTACAGGCTGTTGCTATAGTAACCCGAGTGGAACTACGTGCGGCCTTTTTAGTTCTAATGGAAATGCTTCCTGTGTAGAATGTAAATAGCAGTGGCGTGTGCTGAATGCAGGAGCCCCAGACCTTGGTGACTACACATTACTGTAACGTTACACAGCTCAGTCCAGGGATGGGATGACACTTTTTTTACTATCATTTTTAGCTGACACACAAATAAATATGAGCCTGATGGTCGGGGAGACTGCGGCAGTGATGTGAGTTGAGAAACTCGCCTCAGACGGCAGCAGAAATGGCGCTCCTGGTAACTTTGAGCTGAATTTCCGGTTCTAGCGCAATGGCACTCTCTGGCTAGCAGGGTCAGACTGTGGGGCCTGGGTCTAGGGTTGCCACCTGGCCGGTATTTTACTGGACTGGCCGGTAAAAATTATGGATGATCCCAATGTTATTAATAGGGAAAAAAGCTAAATATATAAGAAGGCCGGTATTTCTTTCCAGAAAAGGTGGCAACCCTACCTGGGGACCACCGAGACTGCTGACCAGGGCCCCCCTCTGGCCCCCTGTCCCTCTCCTGTGACGCGCATGAAGGCACAAGTGGCGTGCATACACAAATGCCCCCCCACATGGCGCCCACTCTACGGCATGTGCACATAGTGCTCCGCGTCGCCAAAAATAATTTTAAAAAAACCCCGAGAGAGGGGACTGGCTCGGCGGGGGCCCGACCCCACCGGGTTTTTTCCTAATCCGACACTGCTGGCTAGTGCCCTGGACCTCACTGTGCCCCTCCACCAACATCAGCAAACTGCCTCAGGTGGAGGAAAGGCCAGGATCACCCCTGCTGATGGTAACACATATATATATAGGAATACATTCTGGCCTTACCCTTCTGCTTCTGCAATGTAGGAACCCAGCCCAATTGTAATCTGTCCAATTATACCCCCTGGCCCACATGGGTATATGCAGGTCTGGACTGATATTCAAAATAGGCTCTGACGCTAAATACAATGACACCCAAACAGCCCCCCACAGGTGCAATAAATAGTGGCTGACTATAGCATCTTACAGCAGCCCCCACTTGTGTAACTAGATGTATTGGGCCCCACAGCAAGTTCAATTTAGGGCCCCAAAACATTCCTAAATTTTTAATTCTATCAAGGTATATTGAAATGACTGGGTCTTCTATGCTCCTACACCTCCCTGCAGCCACAGGGTCTGATTCCTCTGTAGTCAGGGTTGTATTTATACATAGCACCTAAGGACCTGTGCCTAGGGTGGCAACTATAAGAGGGTGGCTCTCGATGCCTATATACTAGATGAAGTGTTTTAAAAGAAAAATAATAAACTCTTACCAGCCACAACCAGAGTCTTGCCTTGTAAATATGGAGGCGGAGCTGGGGGGTGAGGGGGTATAGTTCGCACTATGGCGTGGCGACTGTGTGATGTCATGCTTTAAAGGGATACTGTCATGGGAAAACTTGTTTTTTTTCAAAACACATCAGTTAATAGTGCTGCTCCAGCTGAATTCTGCACTGAAATCCATTCTTCATAAGACCAAACAGATTTTGTTACAGTATATTCAGTTTTGAAATCTGACATATTGTTAAATTCCCAGCTGCCCCAGTCATGTGACTTGTGCTCTGATAAACTTCAATCACTCTTTACTGCTGTACTGTAAGTTGGAGTGATATCACCCCCTCCCCCCCCAGCAGCCTAACAACATAACAATGGGAAAGTAACCAGATAACAGCTCCCTAACACAAGACAACAGCTCCCTGGAAGATCTAAGAACAGCACTTAATAGTAAAAGCCAAGTCCCACTGAGACACATTAAGTTAAATTAAGTAGGAGAAATAACAGCCTGCCAGAAAGTAATTCCACCCTAAAGTGCAGGCACAAGTCACATGACTGGGGCAGCTGGGAAACTGACAAAATGTTTAGCCCCGTGTCATATTTCAAAATTGAATAGAAAAACATCTGTTTGCTCTTTTGAGAAATAGATTACAGTGCAAAATTCTGCTGGAGCAGCACTATTAACTGATGCATTTTGTAAAAAACATGTTTTTCTATTACAGTATCCTTTAAGGAGAAGGAAAGCTACAGAGGCATTTATTGCCAATAGATTAGCCACACTAGTGCAAGCTACAATGCTATATTTATTCTGCAGAATGCTTTACCATACCTGAGTAAAAAGCTCTAGAAGTTCTCTGTTTGTTTATTATAGCAGCTGCAGTATTAGCTTGGTGTGACATCACTTCCTGACTGAGTCTCTCCCTGCTCACTTATAGCTCTGGGCTCAGATTACAGCAGAGAAGGGAGGGTGGAGGAGCAAATGAGCATGCTCAAGCCCAGGGCAAGGAGGTTTAAGCTGAAAACAGGAAGTCTAATACAGTAGCCCATGAGTACACAATAGAAGGAAAGAAATGCTGTGTTTCTTTTGACAGAGGACTCAGAGCAGCATTACTTTGAGGGTTCACTGGTATATATAGGTGGACATTTCTGATGAGGCTTACTCCATTTTAACCTTTCCTTCTCCTTTAAGTGAATATTTATTGTGGAAATTGGACTAGCAACGAAGTCACATGTGTGGGTGGGACTGACGAGAGGGGGTGCGTGAACATTCTAAGAATACATTTCTTTAGTATTTAGAGTTAATAAAGGACAACTACACAGATTTTTTTTTAAACGGGCAAATTATAATGTATGGCTGACATAATTATGCACAATATTGTGTAATGTATTATTGGCCTCACTGGAGAGCTCATTTATCATACATGGGGCAGCGTGCACAAAAACACAGGAGCAAGTTGCTAAAATGGAGTGCAAGGGCCTACACTCCTCCCATGAATACAGTACTGCCTGCATTCAGCAACATAGTATTCACGAGGAACTGGTAGGAGGAGGCACATAACTTGGGGGGGAATGCCTGCGGGCACAGGGTTCAAAAAAGGCTTCTAGCAGTTAAGAACGGAGCTACTTTGCAACTTTGCACCACATGCCAGGCGTTAAATCTGACACAAAGTGCAGAGAGCAAAATAAGTGCAAAGAGTACCCCTTAGTGCTTTTACTCTTCAACTTGGGGCATTAATATTCACTTTGGAACCTTTATGAATAATGGCCTGTTGCGTCTTTGCTGCAATGCAGTTAAAGTGAACTACCACCACCCCATGCCCCGAGAAGCGTGGCAAATATCCTAAAAATGGCCACCCCCATATGATCTAGTGGCACAATCATTGATTATTCTGCTCTTGTGCTTGTGACAGCCTGGAACAGTTAGGATTTAACACCCTGCTGCAGCTAATGATTGGAGTTCCCTTGGAGATGGTTCATGGAATACTGAGAATCAGCCTTCTGTACCTTGCTGGGGTTCTGGCAGGTAAGTTCCCCAAATCATCTGGTTGTGTCAGCTGATACAGAAAATAAAGGGGACGTAAAGGGTTATGTGGGCGTATCTTAAAAAAAGCAGGACCCCTACAGCTTTCACGGCTCCCATGCACAGTATGTCTTTTTTCCTGTTCCCTTGTTTCCCCCCAGGATCCCTTGCAGTATCCGTCACCGATATGAGAGCACCACTGGTTGGAGGGTCAGGAGGAGTCTATGCTCTCTGCTCTGCCCATCTTGCCAATGTTGTTATGGTATGTTATAAGAATGCCGATAACAAATCATGTTATTGTTTTCTTTTATATCTGATACAATAAGCAGACAGCCTAATTTGGAGTAGATGGGTTTCTATTAAAGGGAAACTTTCCTTATTCATTATACACTAAACCATTTTTGTTCATGAACCCCCCCCCCCTTTTAAATCATGCCAGTGTGATGTGCCCCTATTCACATTTTGTGCTATATTTTAATATATATATATATAATATATTTTATATATCATCCTTCTACAGAACTGGGCTGGCATGCGCTGCCCATACAAGGTCCTTCGAATGATACTGGCACTGGTCTGCAGTAAGTATATTTATTCAGATAAAGGAATTGTGGGTATTAATTGCTTTGTATTACCCAGACTGCTGCTCAACTGGTCATTAGGTTTGGGCTGTCTACCTTGTACACCTGAGAAGAGATTTACTGAAAATTTCCAAAACCTGTTAAAGGAGAACCAACCACTACAAATGAATATGGCTAGAAATGCCATATTTTATATATTGAACCAGACAAGAGGTTTAGCGTCTCATGTTTTTTCAAAATGAATCCGTTAATAGTGCTGCTCCAGCAGAATTCTGCACTGAAATCCATTTCTCAAAAGAGCAAACAGATTTTCATATATTTAATTTTGAAATCTGTGGCTAGACATATTGTCAGTTTCCCAGCTGCCCCCAGTCATGTGACTTGTGCTCTGATAAACTTCAGTCATTCTTTACTGCTGTACTGCAAGTTGGATTGATATAACCCCCCTCCCTTTCCCCCCAGCAGCCAAACAACAGAACAATGGGAAGGTAACCAGATAGCAGCTCCCTAACACAAGATAACCGCTGCCTGGTAGATCTAAGAACAGCACTCAATAGTAAAATCCAGGTCCCACTGAGACACATTCAGTTACATTGAGTAGGAGAAACAACAGCCTGTCAGAAAGCAGTTCCATCCTAAAGTGCTGGCTCTTTCTGAAAGCACATGACCAGGCAAAATGACCTGAGATGCACCTACACACCAATATTATACATTTTTAAAAAAAATACAGGAATGAAATTTTACATGGTAGAGTGAATTATTTGCAGTGTAAACAAGTGTAATTTAGAAATAAAAACTACACCATAAAAATCATGACAGAATCCCTTTAAGTTCTAATGCTAACTGTACCAATGTACTAATGATCTGAATTATTTACTGATCATATATTAAAATATATATTTAGACATTTATATTACATATATTCATTATGTTGTGTGTTGGTCCCTAAGCTCAGTAAGTGACAGCAGCACAGAGCATGTGCAGTGAATCAGCAGAAAAGATGAGTAGCTACTGGGGCATCTTTAATGCTAATGGGCTGTGGTTGTCTTGGGCTGGTACAGAAGCATAAAACAGAATGTACAACATTTCTGTCCTATTTCTTACTTAAGATTTAGTTTTACATTAAAGACCCATGGATGCTCACTATATGAACAGTATTCTACTCTAGTCCATTGCTCGACACTCTGGGTCTCATTTACATAGCAAAGTGCAGATGCACCCGGCCCTGTGTTTGACACCTTTTCCATGAATACATCACTTGCATGTGGAATTGCTGTATTCATGAGGGATGGCATGTGAGCAGCCACACCTGTTAATTTGCATGTCATTCAGCAAGATGTCCATCCGTCACATAATGACAGGGCACAACATGGCATAGATTCTACCTTGTAACTTTCAGCTGTTATTGGGCCAACCTGCTGCCCCTAACAATGTGCCATCCTATGCCCAGACTTTGTGGCCCTTCCACAGGTCACATGCCTAAAGAATATCCTCCAACTATTACACGATGCTCACTGAGTGCCACACCCAAAGACTTGACACATCTCTGCTACAACTCAGTGTTACAGAGGTAAGACTGAAGGTCAACTGTCCAAGCTTTGTGGCCCTTATCACCCTTTTCTTTCCCTTCAAAGTGAGCTCAGAAGTGGGTCGTGCAGTCTGGCTCCGTTTCTCCCCACCGCTACCAGCAGCCGGCCCCCAGCCCAGTTTCATGGCTCACCTGGCTGGGGCGGCCGTTGGTGTCAGCATGGGCTTGACCATCTTGCGCAGCTACGAAGAGAACCTCCAGGACCAGTGCGGTTGGTGGGTCATCTTACTGTGTTATGCTACCTTCCTTGCCTTCGCTATATTTTGGAATGTCTTTGCCTATGAGCTTCTAGGAGTGCAGATACCACATCCCCCCTGACCTTTGGACGATGTATGTCCCTCCACTGAAGCTCCTAAGGTGGGGGACTGCTTATCCTCAATCTTTCCTCAGCTGAGGAACCAGCTAAGATGTATCACTCCAACACATTGCTGGACCTTCTAGTCTACGTTAGAGGGATCTAGAGGTGGGAAGTGGGGGATAGACAATGTGACAAAGCAGGGTGATGTGATACTGTTTGCTATTTATATGTATGTACCTGTGTGGCTGGGTGATTTTATAAGCTCTTTTTGTTCATGACCTGTACTCTGAGACGTTCAGGAGCTGGGTTACCATCAGGCAATAAAACCCTCAAATCATCATTCCTCCATCACATAATGAAATACATAGAGGCTGATGTTTAGCTCCCTTTACTACCACCACTACATCCTTAAAGTAACAGAGGCTGTTTGTGGCCATTAATCTGTCCTGATCAGAACCCACCTCCTGATGATCTTCATGCACTGGACATATAATGAACAATCTCAGGCCTGATAAATGGATTTCTGTACAGTTGTGGGGTTACCCCAGAACGGTTCCCCTCGGAAACCCTTACCTCTAAATTACTTTTTGCTACTTGTGTTGAACTGCAGGGTGTTGATCGACGTCTCCCACCACCAAAAGAAAGTACCTGCCAGCCCTTATGAAACAGACAATGGTTAATAGAATTATAGAAGTCACAACAAGCCCCTAACACAGGGTCACTTTTAGCTTAAGGCAAAAATTTAATTTTTGCCCTGGATCCCAGAATCAGAGGAGCAAAATAGTCCAGCCTTCCTGCATTGCCACAGCATCTTTCTATATCTAGAAATAACATTCAGCATTACCTTTAAGGACAACAAAAATTCAGTTCACTATGTTGAGGACCCATCAGTAAATACAGTTCTAAACCTTGAACCCCACGCTAGCACTCCTTCTTTAAGAAATGCACCTGCCCAGGGTACCTGTCATTAGAGAGCTGTGCCACAATACAAGTACTCCAGACTGGTGTGTTTTTTTTAGAAGGAAGCACCAGTCCAGGGTTCAAGATTAGTGATTAGATTCAATTTGGGGGCAGAAGAGAAACAAATAAGCCCTTCCCAGTGAACTTAATTTATTGGCCTTTAAACTCAGTGTAGCTCATGTGCTAACAGTAGGCAAATTTGCCCCAGCATATCAGCAGTAGGATGCTGATTGGTTGCTATGGGTCACAGCATGGGAGCAAATTTGCCCTGCATTAGTAAATGAACCTCAGTTACTTTGTGCCAAAAGGGAAAACAAAATCAATTTTGAAATGCAAATATTTATTTTTATTTACAGAGGCATCAGTTTTAAACATGCCCCACCTGTTGCGCATTCTGTATTTTATATATAAAAAACAAATGGGTATTTTATAAAATAGAAACATTTAGAACTAAATGTTAAAATATTCCTGGAAAAAAAAATATATATATACTCTGTTACTGTAGATGGACACATTTGTGTAATTTTTGGACCCCCTTGCCTCTGGACAGAAACAGAACAATGAAATAAAGGACACAGAAACCAACCAAAAAACATTGCAAACGACAAATTTCTATTGTATTCGCTCCAGTGTTGCCACGTGGGTAATTTTTAAACTGGTTGGTTTAGTCTGGGTACAGGGGAACTGCGTTATTTAAAGCTGTTGAATAAAATCTACATGCTGTACAAAGGCTTGCTTGCCCTTTACATTCTTTACAGGTGATATGCAGTCCGAGCAAGCATGCGGCAAGAGAAATACTTGGATTTGGGATCTTTACGGGGAAATTGGCAATTATTTTATCTGATAGACATACAGGTTCAAGGGCGTTGGCAAGTAATAGAAATCACAGAGTCTGGCGTCTCTGGAAAGGCTTCCTTCCATATTTACTGCATATCAAACAGCCTCGTGGATCTAAAGCTCGTCCTTGGGAGACAGAGAATTTCACAGTAATGGTCTCAATAACAGATTGGGTAATTTAAAGGGGAACTACTTGTAGCCTGAGCTTCTGGCCACATCAGGTCTTTAAAAAGAGCAATCACCTCCTTGTACATCACATTAGGTTTTGAATAGAAGGAACTTGCTTTCTATGCAATAACTTTGGGAGACCAGTGCCTAAATGCTATGTCAAGGAATTTTTGCTTCTGGTACTGAATCACTTCACACCCATTGGGTTCCTTATTACATCCCACTTATGGGGTACTAGTGATGTGTGGGTACATCCAAAACCTGCAACTCAAGCGGCTTTGGGTTACAAATTATGGTTATTGGCGTATGTCTGGAAGAGTGGGGGTCCAGCTTTTGGTACTGCCAAACCTTTCACCTCCCTGCATGTAACTATCCAGTAAGCCCCCCTATTAGTGATGTCAGTGGTTGGACCCCCCCTCTGTGACATCACAGGTTGGTAAAGGTTTGGTTCCAAGTAAGGGTTCACAGGCTTGGGTGGGTTATAGATTTTGTGACCTGTACATCAGTAGGGGGTAGCTTTTTCATTTAAAGGGGAACTACAGCGAAAATGAAAATTTAGGGGGTTATTTATCAAGGTTTGAATTTATCTCAGTATTTCTAATATCCACCTCCAAGCAACTCCCGAATGGACCTTTATTTATGAAGAAAAGAGACCGAAAAAATAGGGTCGGGCAAAACTCCAAAAACTTCAGAGCTTTCCCCGAAAACTCAGAATTGTTCGGAGTTTTCCACAAAAACTACGATTTTTTCGGAGTTTTGAAAAAATTTTTTGCGCTGCAACCCCAAAATCATCAGATATTGGTACGGACATCAGCACAGACACTGGGACCTTCCCCATTGACTTTTAGATTTCAATTGTGTGACCTTTACATCAATAGGGAGTAGAGCTTTTTCATTTAAAGGGGAACTACCGCGAAAATGAAAATTTAGGGGGTTATATATCATGGTCCGAATTTATCTCAGTATTTCTAATATCCAACTACGAGCAACTTTGAATTCCCGAATAGACCTTATTAAAAAAAAAAAAAAAAAAAAAAGTCCTGAAAAAATTAGGGTCGTCAAAACTCCAAAAACTTCGGAATTGTTTGGAGTTTTCTGCAAAAACAACGATTTCTTCGGCGATTTCAAAGTTTTTGGCACCGAAACTCGAAAATCATCAGATATCGGTACGGACATCAGCGCAGACAGTGGGACCTTCCCCATTGACTTATACAGGACCTCAAGAGCTTTTAGATGCCGGGGTTTTTTGCTCTGAAAACTACAAATTATTCAAGGTTCGGATATTCGGGGCTTGATAAATAACCTCCATCATACTGATATAAGAAACTTATTAAATAATGCTGGGTTTTTTAAATAATCAAGTTTATATTCACTATTCCTCTCTCTCAGAATCTGTTTTTCTTCATTCTGTCTTCATGCAGCAGTTGGGTGTCAGATGAATGATCCAATATATCTTATAGGAGGGGCTTCCTTTCCTAGCAGATGTATTAGAGCTCACTCAAATAACGGATTCCAGTACAAACAAAATCTAACAAAATAGCTGTCTTTTGCACAAATCCTGCATGTAGAGAGACGTGATGTCTGCTGATTTTAATAAAGTGAGCTCTAATACATCTTCTAGGCAAAAGGAGCCCCCCTATAAGATATATTGGATCTAACTGCCAATGAATATCTGACACCCAACAGAATGAAGAGAAGCAGATGCTGAGAGAGGAATAGTGAAGATGAACTTGATTATTTCAGAAACAGTACAGAAATTTTTATTGATTGTATTTAGAAAGTTTCTTATTTCAGTATTTTCCCAATAGTTCCCCTTTAAGGACAGTCTTCACCTTAACTAGGCTCTATAGTATAAAGTTACAAGCCTTGATCAAAAAAGCCGACATGTTGTTTGCCTTGGCTAATGGAACCTGAAAAAGAACAGCCATGAGTTACATTGACAATCCAGGATTCAGTTTGGCTGTTTATGGAGGATTCAGATTCAACTGATTTGGAATCCAAGTGAATTTGCCTGAACCTAATCCAAACCCTCAAAATCATGTGACTTTTGATCACCCAAACAATGAAATTGGGTTTTTTTTTTTTTAAACCCTTCTTTACCCTAAATTGCATATTCAAATCAGGGTTGGGATTTGGCAGAATTCTTCATGATAGATCCAAAAAATAATGGACTTGGTGTATCGTTAGTCCTAGTTAGTAAATGAAAATGAATGGCAACTACTACCCAGCTTTTAAAGTGAATGCATATTCCTTTCGAGAAATGATGGAAAGATGAACAAGAGCAGCCGAATGAAGTACGGGTGAATGATAGAACTGGCTACAGGGCCCAGTCTGAAGGCAAGAAAATATTTGGGTAAGATGTAAGTACATAGGTTGCCACATGCCATCACTTTGTCTTCAGTTTTTTTTTGGGCCTCCCCTCAACTTCTCCACTTTCCAGAGACACCATGAGATTGGGACAGAGCTTCTGTGCAACCTCCCAGGCCCACAGACACAGTTCAACCTGGTGAGGTGTCCATTTATCACTGGATGCTGCAAAAGAAACAGAGCATCTTAACTGTATGGTCTTTTCAAGAGTTCTTACTCAAGTTTTTTATGGCCCCTATTGCTCCTGCAGAGCGTATATGTTCCTGCAGAACTGTGCGTAGGCAAATGCCAATGCTGGTACAGATACATGGTATCGTTCTGTACAGGCTATGCGCAAATATAGGGGAATACTTATGCTGGAATACGTTAATAGTATCTCTCTCTATAGAATTGTGCTTAGTACAGGGAATACCTATGCTGCCATAGTTTTATGGGATCTCTTTGTACAGACTATGAGCAAACTTAGGGACTGTTCCTGCTGAATTGTGCTTAGTACAGAGGAATACCTATGCTGCCATAGTTTTATGGGATATCTCTGTACAGACTATGAGCAAAGTAAGGGGACTGTTCCTGCTGAATTGTGCTTAGTACAGGGGAATACCTATGCTACCATAGTTTTATGGGATCTCTCTGTACAGACTATGAGCAAACTTAGGGGCTGTTCCTGCTGAATTGTGCTTAGTGTAGGGGAATACATATGCTGCCATAGTTTTATGGTATCTCTCTGTACAGACTATGAGCAAACTTAGGGGACTGTTCCTGCAGAATTGTGCTTAGTACAGGGGAATACCTATGCTGCCATAGTTTTATGGTATCTCTCTGTACAGACTATGAGCAAACCAAGGGGATTTCTCCCTGATAAAGAAAGGGCGATATTGGCCCAATTGAGCAGGACACTCCTCTAGTGTTGTACAGGGAAAAGCATGCAGTATACTATGGCATGACACAGCAGGAATAGATTAGGGCAAGTTAACAGCCTGTTGAAAAGGACATGCAATACCATAAATCGTATCTTCCAAGATTAGGACTCATTTGCAATAATATCTGTGAATATTTCTGTGTGCTGTGTATCAGCAGCTTGAATCCTGTGCTACTTCTAAAACATATCCCACTTAAGCTTTGTCAGTCACCTTGGCTCAGTACTGCTGCTTTTCTTCGTAACTCCTCTAAGTATCGCAGGTAATGCTTCAGTGTATACTGCACCGGTGTCAGACCGGGGATACTCTCTACTGCTTCATCTGCCATAAAAGCAGTCAGCTCTGGGGCCCCTGCTGCCAGCACCGCTGATAGGAGTAAGAAGGAGGTTAGAAAAATATACAAGAAGTTTCAGCTGTTTGTTCTGCTTCCCTCCCACGAAAGTAATTAGCCAGCGAATAACATTCTAAAATAAGTACTTGGCCAGCTTGGCTTTTTTTCCTTAAAGGGATAGTTCACTATCAAATTTAAAGGGAATCTGTCATGATTTTTATGATGTAGTTTTTATTTCTAAATTATATTGTTAACACTGCAAGTAATTCACTCTATAATATAAAATGTAATTCCAGAACCAGCCAGTGTATTTTTTTTAGTAGTAATATTGGTGTGTAGGTGCATCTCAGGTCATTTTGCCTGGTCATGTGCTTTCAGAAAGAGCCAGCACTTTAGGATGGAACTGCTTTCTGGCATTGAGTTTTTCCTACTCAATGTAACTGAATGTGTCTCAGTGGTACCTGGATTTTACTATTGAGTGTTGTTCTTAGAGCTACGAGGCAGCTGTTATCTTGTGTTAGGGAGCTGCTATCTTGTGTTAGGGAGCTGCTATCTGGTTACCTTCTGCTGATGATCTGCTGGGGGGGGGGGGAGGGGGTAATATCACTACAACTTTCAGTACAACAGTAAAGAGAGACTGAAGTTTATCAGAGCACAAGTCACATGACTGGGGGCAGCTGGGAAACTGACAAAATATCTAGCCCCATGTCAGATTTTAGAATTAAATATGCAAAAATCTGTTTGCTCTTTTGAGAAATGGATTTCAGTGCAGAATTCTGCTGGATCTGCACTAGATTTTTAGATTGTTCCCCAGAAATAAAGACACTTTTTAATTACTTTCCATTATTTAATTTTGTACAGTTTAATGTTCGTGTCTCTGTTGTTTCAGTCTGGCAGCTCAGTAATTCAGGTGCAGATTCTGAACTGTTACAATTTTGCAACATTTAGTTGATACATTTCTCAGCAGCATCTCTGGAGTATTAGCAACTATTGTATCAAGTCTAACAGCTGCCTGTAATGAAACCCAGGGATTCTGCTCAGCAGGGACAAAGATAAGAAATGTATCCACTAAATGTATCCATTTAAAACAGCTAACGAGTCGGCGACCCCCCTCCCAGGGCTGCTTCAGACGTTGAAAAATTACACTTTACACTTCAATATTAGAAAAACAGTCACACATAGAATATAGAAAGTCACAGGAAAAAGTCGTTATTTCTGTGATCGATGTGAACCCAACTAGTTTGTTTGAAGGTGAACAAACCCTTTAAAGGACAAGGAAAGGCAAAAAAATAAAATCCCATTTTTACTTTCTTTAATGAAAAAGAAACCTATCTCCAATATACTTTAATTAAAAAAAATGTGTACCGTTTTTATAAGAAACCTGACTGTATGCAGTGAAATTCTCCCTTCATTTACTGCTGTGGATAGGAATTGTCAGATGGTCCCTAACTGCTGAGCAGGGAAACAATCATACTTATGAACAGCAGGGGGAGCCCCCGCCTTACTTCCCAGCCATGCAAAACTCAAGCAGCTTTGTTTATGACGACCCCTAAGCAGCCCAGACCACACTGAGCATGTGCAGGGTCAGGGTCAGACAAAGATGTTTAACAAAGTTACAAGATGACAGCCCCCTTGTGGCGAACTTTGAAAGCATAAATCATTTGTTTGATTAGACTTGTGGTGCAGTAAGTTCATGTTTATGTTTAGTATACAAAATACAGCATTTCTAGCCTTATTCTATTTTAGATTTTCCTTGTCCTTTAAGCATGATGGATGCATGTGATATTCTGAGATGCAATCAATCTTCTATTTCTAATATTTTATTCTTTCATTAATTGCCTACACGTGAGTCACATTGCAATGTAAAAAAAAGTTGGAGAGCAACATAAGCATGCAAAAAGTTCCCGGGGGGCCCACATATGGGGTGTCATTAGCTATTGGTAGCCTCTATGTGGATCAGCAGCCTACAGGAGGATATGTTTGGCAGTACACATGGTTTTTAGACAACTAAAGCTTTTCTTCAAACCAGGAAATCAAAAATAATCACCTGCTTTGAGGCCACTGAGAGCAACAGCCAAGGGGTTGGTGAGTAACATGTTGCTCATGAGCCACTGGTTGGGGGATCACTGCTCTAATTCAATAACAATGTGCTCTACCTAAATGTTACTATGATATCAGGTGTCTTGTGCTGCTATAAAAGATATTTTGATGTGAAGTAGGTTTCTCTACCTCATACAGTAAATGCTATTAAATGCTTTGGCATATTGAACAGTTTTAGTTTAAGAATCCATCCTGATGTTGCTAGCCTACAGCTCCCTTGATAACATGGTGGATTATGGTTAGAGCTGTAGTTCAGTATCATCATGGTAATTTGTCGTTAAACAATCCCCCTATAAAAATGGACAGTTACTATTGCAATTTTTTTTTCCCCTTTACTGACCAGAAGCCGTAGCAGGGCCGATGCCCTTCAGTTGGCACAGCTCATTGATTGCAGCAGAAACGTCAGGCAGGAGTTGAAAAGCTTTACCAGTGCAGGTCTCCACAGCCCCATCAGGATTGGATGCCACCAGCTGCTGCAAGCGGGGGCGGAACTTTCCCCTCTGTCCAATAAGAACAATAGAGAGGGACTCATTAGAAACACCGGTATCTGTTGTAATAACCCACTAAAATCAACCCTACAAATAAGTTTTGTGCTGGAAGCCTGTAATTCTGCGTATGCACTTCATAGGTAAGGCTGTAGGAAATACTAATGACACTGGGAGTGGGAGGGTCTCATGTGGGACTGATGCTAAATCTTGTGTTTTATGTCAAGTGGACAGAACCTTTTGACTAACAGCTCTTTTATAGGGACCATCACAAGTTAAAGGGGTGGTTCACCTTTACATTAATATTTAGTATATTATAGAATACAAGCAAACAAACGAGCACGCACTCCTGGAGCCAGCCGATAAAGTAAAAACGAAGTTTATTCCATATTAATAAAAGTTGCATGTCCTAAAGCGTTTTGTATCCACCGATACGTAATCATAGGGGCCTTCCGGGGTCCTTTTATAGACCCTGCCGACCCGCCGATGACGTCACAAAAGGGGCGGGGCCAGCAGACGCGAGACTATAAAACTGGAACCTGGAAGCCGGCATTTGAAGTCATTTGATCAGTCATTTATATTGCAAGGTGTAGAGCCGGTTGTACACATTTATTATTTATATTATAGAATGGCCAATTCTAAGCAACTTTTCAACTGACCTTCATTTTTTATTTTGTATAGTTTTGGAATAATTTGCCTTTTCCTTCTGACTCTTTCCAGCTTTCAAATGGGGGTCACTGACCCCATCTACAAAACAAATGCTCTGTAAGGCTACAACTTTACTGTTATTCCTTGTCTTTCTATTCAGGCCTCTCCTATTCATATTCCAGTCTCTTATTCAAATCAATGCATGGTTGCTAGGGTCATTTGGACCCTAGCGACCACAGTGCAGAAATTGCAAACTGGAGAGCTGCTGAATAAAAAGCTAAATAACCACAAATAATAAAAAAAATGAAAACCAACTTCAAATTCTCAGAATATCATAATAAGTTAATTTAAAGGTGAACAGCCCTTTTAATAAGCGTTAAAGACCAGTTTGTGTTCTTACTGGCAAACCAAAGAGCCTGAGCTCATACAGAAAAGATATTCTAGCAACATAAATGTGGCCTCCATGGCTACTCACAGTCAGCTTCCACTCCATCAGCTTCACCAGCTCTTCCCGGGTTAAGTGTTTCTGAGGACGGGCAGCTATGCAGGGTGGCAGTTGCTCCTGGTACCTGTATAAAATTGCATACATGGTAAGTATTATGGCTTGTTTGCAGCCACCAGTAAGAGGCACGATCACCTTCCAAAGGTCTCTCTAGTATAGACCTATAACATTATCAGTATCATCAAACTCCATTTCCCTAACACAATAGGTTCATGTGACATAAAATGGCATGACCCAATCAGAAAGAAGGCATTGTAGTAAAAATGGATAAGTAGGTCCCAAATGAAAGGTAATCGGTGGGAAGGAGGAGTGGTCCTTATCCATCCTTTTGTATTTGGAATTAAACATTCATAATCCAATGGAGAAATTCATGTTTATCTCTAGCAATATTTATATCTGGTTCTATAAAGTTTATGACAGATTACCCTTAAAGTAATTGTTCAGTGTAAAAATAAAAACTGGGTAAATAGATAGGCTGTGCAAAATACAAAATGTATCTAATATAGTTAGTTAGCCAAAAATGTAATGTATAAAGGCTGGAGTGACTGGATGTCTAACATAATAGCCAGAAGGGGGCCACATGGGTCATATCTGTTGCTTTTGAATCTGAGCTGAATGCTGAGGATCAATTGCAAACTCACTGAACAGAAATGTACCATGTGGCCCCCCTTCAAGTCGCTGACTAACTCAGAGTTAGAGAGCTGAAAATATAACGTTGATATCATTCCTGGAGCAGCACTTCAGTTTTTTTGTTATATAAGGTGTCTTTTTATTTATATACACACACCTTAAAGTGCTCCAACGTTTTGTTCCTCATTAGGACCTTTTTCAGGATGTTATATACAGTATATATATATATAATACACAAAAGCCATGAATATCTTGTAAATTATATCCTTATAAACCGTGAGTTCTGATGTCATCAGTTATAAACGGTGAGTTCTGATGTCATTTCTGTCACATGACTCCCTAAAGCTTCTGTATTATAATAAATAAAGTACCCCCAATTGCAAAATATAAGGATATTATAAGTTACCGAGGAGTTCCATGACCTGTATAAAAACACTCGGCCTTCGGCCTCGTGTTTTTATATGGTCATGAAACTCCTCGGTAACTTATAATATCCTTATATTTTACAAGAGGGGGTACTTTATTCACTATATATATATATATATATATATATATATATATATATATATATACACACATACACACACAATATATATATACATATATACACATATATATATATATATATATATATATATATATATATATATATATATAGTGAATAAAGTACCCCCTCTTGTAAAATATAAGGATATTATAAGTTACCGAGGAGTTTCATGACCATATAAAAACACGAGGCCGAAGGCTATATATACACACACACACACACAATATATATATATATATATATATATATATATATATATATATATATATATATATATATATATATATATATATATATATATATATATATATATATATATATATATATATATATATATAGAGAGAGAGAAAGTCCAAAATCTGGTGCACACATAAACATTTCTGCCTAGGTGCTGGTTGTAGTAAATCATAGATAAAGCAAAAAAGAACCGCACTCACAGGACTTCTGAAAGGTGCAAAATCAAACAATGATATTTATTTCAACGTTTCGGCTAATCCCTTAAAACGTCATCAGGAAGTGAAACACAAAGTGTGTTTCACTTCCTGATGACGGTTTAAGGGATTAGCCGAAACGTTGAAATAAATATCATTTTTTGATTTTGCACCTTTCAGAAGTCCTGTGAGTGCGGTTCTTTTTTGCTTTATATATATATATATATATATATATATATATATATATATATATATATATATATATATATATATATATATATATATATATATATATATATATATATATACACACACACACACACACACAATATATCTATCTATATATATATATATATATATATATATATATATATATATATATATATATATAGAGTAATCCTCTGCTTGGACCTTTATCAAGACCCTTGATAAAGGTCCAAGCAGGGGACCGAATCTTTAAAGATAAAGATATTTTAAAACCCCAGTGTGCATTCCTAATTCTGTGGATTACTGAATATTTGGCATGGAATAGCACTAGGTGTATTATACATCAGCGTTGGAGTGCTGGAACCATAGGAACCAATATATATATATATATATATATATATATATATATATATATATATATATATAGATAATGTCTTACCCTTTAAACAAAACAGGGATTGTTTGTCCATATATTGCAATATATTTAAGATGGCCAACTACGTCAAAGTCATTCCATATCTGGCCAGTCCTACGGTCAATTTACACCTGACTCATTAAGAATTCTATAGTTTCATTATACATTTTACAAAGGGACTAAGTTTTACCTGCAACTTAATTGCTGCTTTCAAAGTAAACCTCCCAAACTTGGCTGCCCTTTTATTAGACACCAGTGGGATCACATGACTATAGCTGGGAAGGGTGGGAGCTACAACATGGAGCTGGTCACTGCTCCTGTATAACTATAACAAACAAGGGAAAGTTGTGCTCACCACCAATTTTTAAAAACCATTAGGCGGGGGTGCAATGAGGCTGTGACCACAAAATACATATAGACACATACAAGAGTCCTCTGCACTCAACCCATTATCAATATATTTCAGTAGCAGTATGCACAAAATGTCTATGTCTTAAATATATTGATAATGGGCATTAATAAATACTATATGGTGCTGGTTTTACTTTTCGGGGGAAATTAATAGTCTTCAAAAATAGCCCCTGTATTGGAGCTTCCCATAGATGTTCTCTGGTCCCTGTCCATGTGTCAAATGAGGGGTGGGCCTGTCCTGACGGTCCCTGCCAGAAGTGGGAGGGGGACAGCCAATCACAGCCCTGCAGTCACAAAAGCAAAGACATGCTTCAGGTCCCTATCAGGTCAGCCTAGTTGCTGATTGGTTCCTGTCCTACAGTGCAGTGAGCTGAATGCCACCCCCTCCCCTGCACAGCCTGGGAAAGGAGGAAGCAGGACTAGCAGGGTTCTTGCAGAAATTTTCAATAAAGTAACCAGAAACACAACTTTTTAAAGAACATTCCTTCTATATCTAAAATAGTTTAATGAACTAGTACATTCTTGTTTTTTAACATAATATGTCTCCTTTAAAGGTATGTCCTTTCTGCCACAAACATTTCACCCTTTCAAAGGAGAACTGAACCCTAAAAATGAATGTGGCTAAAAATGGCATATTTTATATAGTGAACTTATTGCACGGGGCTAAAGTTTCAGCTTGTCAATAGCAGCAATGATCCAGGACTTCAAACTTGTCACAGGGGGTCACCATCTTGGAAAGTGTCTGTGACACTCACATGCTCAGTGGGCTCTGATTGGCTGTTGAGAAGCTAAGCTTAGGGCTCGTCACTAATTATCCAGCAGAAAATGAGCTTCCCCTGTAATATAAGCTGATGCTACAGGTTTGCTGATTATTAAATTCTGATGCTAATTGCACTGGTTTCTGTGCTGCCATGTAGTAATTATCTGTATTAATTACTAATCAGCCTTATATTGTGACATTTCTATTCTATGTGTACTGTATATTGTGAGTGGGTCCCTAAGCTCAGTAAGTGACAGCAGCACAGAGCATGTGCAGTGAATCAGCAGAAAAGAAGATGGGGAGCTACTGGGGCATCTTTGGAGACACGGATCTTTACTCTTAAAGGGCTGTGGTTGCCTTGGGCTGGTACAGAAGCACAAAACATCATGTACAACATTTCTAGCTACTTCTTTAGTTGGGTTTTAGTTCTCCTTTAAAAAAAGACAAGGCAATACAGCACCTAAATAGACAGGTCGGTTTACAGCTGGACAGACCAAATCACAGTCTGGTTGTACATGTATAGTTTATGTCTCACTCACCATTTATCCAATGATAGGAGTTTCTTTTTCTTGGCGCCTTTGGCCTCAATTACATCCCAGTAAAGGTCTGACGTTCTCTGCCACACCTTAGGATCCTCCGAGTGGAAAAGCCCTAATTTTTCCGCCATCTTAATTGGACCACAGCCCAGTCTAAAAGCAGAGAGTTACCCTCAGAAAATTACATTTGCGGTGTAGTCTGTAGGCCTTATATAACTGTGTCATTCGATTGCTAAAAAGAATACGATTAAACTCAACTGAGTTTTTTTTTTCTTATATGAAAAAACTCATGGCGTTAATAATTTAAAAAAAAACTAGATTGCAAGGAAATCCCATGGTTTCTTTTTGACAAATTCAACGGTTTAGAAAAACCTTGGAAAACAAAAGAGTTTTGAACGCTGAATATTCATCATCCATTGACTTCCACGGAAGCTTGTCAGGAATTAGCTGTCAATTTTTTTTCCAAGTTTTCAAGAAATTGCAAATTTAAAAAAAAAAAAAAAAAAAATTGAGTTGGTCATTTTTTTTTTGAACCACAGAAAAACACAACAAATTTTAATAAATAGGACCCTAATATGTAATATAAGACGGTAAGTTTTCCCAGAAGCAGTAACCCATAGCAACCAATAAGATGTCTGCATTTAAACAGGTGACCAGTAAATGTTTCCTGCTGATTGGTTGCTATGGGATACTGCCCCGAGCAAACTTGTGCCTTTAATTACATAACCCCCTAAGTGTCCGTTGCAGCACACCAGCTGTGCTCACAATTAGGGTTGCCTTGAACTCAGCAGTAATAATATTAGTTTCCCTATCATTTTTTTGTAAATATAATTTAGAAGATTTGGGTCAAATCAGTATCTAGAAATTAATTTTAAGTACGATGTAGAGAGTGAAATTCTGAGACAATTTGCTATTGTTTTTTATTTTTTAGTATATTTATTTTTTGAGTTATTTAGCTTTTTATTCAGCAGCTCTCCAGTTTGCAATTTCAGCCATCTGGTTGCTAGGGTCCAAATTACCCCAGCAACCATGCATTGCTTTGAATAAGAGACTGGAATAGGAGTAGGAGAGGGACTGAATAGAAAGTAATAAAAAGTAGCAATAAGATTATATTTGTGACCCTCTTATTTTTCAGTTACCCCAATTTGAAAGCTGGAAAGAGTCAGAAGATTAGAAAACTACAAAAGAAAAAAAATGAAGGCCAATTGAAAAGTTGCTCAGAATTTTATAACATACTTAAAGGTGACCCCCCTCCCCTGTTTAATACTGTAAAATGAAGTATAAGGTCCAGGCAGTGCAAACGTATCAGAGCATTTATTTAGGCGCTATAGCATGAAGCTGTGTACAGTACTGGTCTAATTTTGGATGTATTATGGGGGTTATTTATCAAAGATCTAGTGATAGGTTTTTTTTTTTTTTACCTTGAATGACTTTGAAACTCGAACATTATCTTATTTAAGACAACTTTTCTTAAATTCAAATCAACATTACCGACCCGAAAACTCAAATTAGAACGGAACTCGATCTTCAGAACATTTTCAAACGGGTCAACGGACCTCTGCCATTGACTTTAGGGGTGCACCGAATCCACTATTTTGGATTCGGCCGAACCCAGAATCCTTCGCAAAATTTTCTGCTGTATACCAAACCGAATTTGCAAATTAGGGGTGAAAAGGGAAAATATATTACTTCCTTGTTTTGTGACAAAAAGTCACACGATTTCCCTCCAAGCCCCTAATTTGCATATGCAAATTAGGATTCGGTTTGGCCGGGCAGAAGGATTCGGCCGAATCCAAATCCTGCTGAAAAATGTCGAATCCTGAATTCGGTGCATCCTTAAAGGAACAGTAACACCAAAAAATGAAAGTATTTTAAAAGAATGAAAATATCATGTACTGTTGCCCTGCAATGGTAAAACTGATCTGTTTGCTTCAGAAACGCTATTATAGTTTATATAAACAAGCTGCTGTGTAAACATGGGGGCAGCCATTCAAGCACAGGATAAACAGTAGATAACAGATAAGTATTACTATAGTTTATATAAACAAGCTGCTGTGTAAACATGGGGGCAGCCATTCAAGCACAGGATAAACAGTAGATAACAGATAAGTACTACTATAGTTTATATAAACAAGCTGCTGTGTAAACATGGGGGCAGCCATTCAAGCACAGGATAAACAGTAGATAACAGATAAGTACTACTATAGTTTATATAAACAAGCTGCTGTGTAAACATGGGGGCAGCCATTCAAGCACAGGATAAACAGTAGATAACAGATAAGTACTACAATAGTTTATATAAACAAGCTGCTGTGTAGCCATGGGGGCAGCCATTCAAACACAGGATAAACAGTAGATAACAGATAAGTACTACTATAGTTCATATAAACAAGCTGCTGTGTATCCATGGGGGCAGCCATTCAAGCACAGGATAAACAGTAGATAACAGATAAGTACTACTATAGTTTATATAAACAAGCTGCTGTGTAGCCATGGGGCAGCCATTCAAGCACAGGATACACAGTAGATAACAGATAAGTACTACTATAGTTTATATAAACAAGCTGCTGTGTAGCCATGGGGGCAGCCATTCAAGCACAGGATAAACAGTAGATAAAAGATAAGTACTACTATAGTTCATATAAACAAGCTTCTGTGTATCCATGGGGGCAGCCATTCAAGCACAGGATAAACAGTAGATAACAGATAAGTACTACTATAGTTTATATAAAAAAGCTGCTGTGTAGCCATGAGGCAGCCATTCAAGCACAGGATACACAGTAGATAACAGATAAGTGCTACTATAGTTTATATAAACAAACTGCTGTGTAGCCATGGGGGCAGCCATTCAAGCACAGGATACACAGTAGATAACAGATAAGTACTACTATAGTTTATATAAACAAGCTGCTGTGTAGCCATGGGGGCAGCCATTCAAGCACAGGATACACAGTAGATAACAGATAAGTACTACTATACTATAAACTATAGTAGTACTTATCTGTTATCTACTGTGTATCCTGTGCTTGAATGGCTGCCTACATGGCTACACAGCAGCTTATTTATATAAACTAAAGTAGTCTTTCTGAAGCAAATACACCAGTTTTACAAGTTCATGGGAAATGGTGCATTATATTGTCATTCCTTTAAAAAATTAATTTTTTGCTGCTACTGTTCCTTTAATTGACTTCTACATAAACTTGGCAGGTTTTATTTAGGTGGTGATTCGAGGTATGATAAATAGAATTTGTGCGTTTTGACCAATAATTCAACTCAAAAATCTTAATTTACCATTCGAACCTTAAAAGGGGTGGTTCACCTTTGAGTTAACTTTTAGTATGTTATAGAATGGCCAATTGTAAGCAATCTATTGGTCTTCATTATTTATTTTGTATCGTTTTTTTTTTATTTGCCTTTTTCTTCTGACGCTTTCCAGCTTTTATTGGGGGTCACTGACCCCATCTAAAAAAAAAATACTCTGTAAGGCTTCAAATGTATTGTTGTTGCTACTTTTTATAACCCATCGTTCTATTCAGGCCTCTCCTATTCATATTCCAGTCTCTTATTCAATGCATGGTTGCTCAGGTAATTTGGACCCTAGCAACCAGATTGCAGAAATTCCAAACTGCTGAATAAAAAGCTAAATAACTGAAAAACCACAAATAATAAAAAATGAAAACCAAATGCAAATTGTTTCAGAATAACCCTCTCTCTATGTGTTACTGTAGTGGAAAAGACAATTAGGCTGGAAAAAACATACAGGAAAAGATGAAGAGAATAAGCAGCAACAAGGGGGATGGGATCAGTCACACCCACCACTGAAAATCCTGAATAGACAAAGAAAAGGCAGCAACATCTGTAAACAAAACTAAAACTACCCATTTTCTACCCACGACTTGAAGACGCTCAACAAACTCACTCACTGCCGAGAGGGAACGCGGATACTTTCAAAGAGACACTCGAGTAGGCGGGGCTTTACAACGCAAGCCTCTTTCTGCTGTTGGATCCCAGAGACATGTGGGTGTGGCTGAGCTTTTCAATATCGCTTCCTGGATTTGCGTTCCAAGTCTCGTTCTGGTCAAATCCGTCCTATGGTCTCTGTGCGGAAGCGACCAGCAAGTTACTGTAGAAGGCAGACCGGAAGTTCCGGCTGGTGGTGGCAGCAGCTGTCTGTGTTTAGGATTTTGGCCTGGAGCTGTGTCAGTGTTGCGGCCTGTGAGCGGGGCCTGGAAACGCAACGACGGAGGACTATTGTGGGCGACAACAGGGCTGGTTTTCGGCGGGGATGTGTGTGGGCAGTAGGGCCGGTGCTTAGAGATTGGCCTCTTGTTATGAAGAGCATCTTGAGGGGATCTCTAGTGGGGTCTGTGCTTCTGGATTGAGACTTTAACCAGACGTATTACAAGGGCTCTGTCAGATTAACCTGTAACTGTCAGGGAGGATAGAAGATCCTTCATTAATTTGTATGTGTATTACTGTAGCATAGGATTCATCTGTTGGTGCTAGAGGCTTTATAGGCCCCTAATTAATTTGTATGTGTATTACTGTACCTTGAGAATAAGCTGTGAGTGCAGAGGGCTTCAGTTAATAGTTATATAGTGAAACATTTGGTTCTTATTAAGTATTTGGTTATAGGGGTTCTTCTGTTCATTTGCGTGGGATACACAGAGACACTATCAAGCCATTGAGTAACACTTGAATACAACGTTTGAATGTTTCTGCCAACAACAAACGCTTAACTAGATATTTGGAGATTAGGCTTTTCTATTTGATTTTGGGGCAAGACCCCAATTTTTTTTTTAAATATAATTACTGGGTCCCCTTGATCAAGGGGTCCCTCGCCATCAGTGAAATTGGGGGTGGCACCAAGCATCCCGAGGATTGGAGGGGTGACTGTGGGAGGCCCTAGGATGAAAGGAAAGGAGGAGAGCGGTGGAGGACGCCCCTCGGGGGTCAGTGGGGGATCTGGCGGAACAGGGGGTAGCCCTGAGAATGTCAGTGCTCAAGAACTAAAAGAACAAGGTAACAGACTGTTTGTGGCCCGGAAATACCAAGAAGCTGTGTCCTGTTATAGCAAGGCCATTGTAAGTAACACCTCTTCTCTAACAAATATATATATATGAATATAAATCAGTGACTTTATGTAGAGTTAAAGGAGAAGGAAAGGCTTCAGACACTTGGGGGTGCCAAATGTCAGGCACCCCAAGTGATTGTATTAACTTACCTGAAACCCCGGGCTGGTGCTCCTATCAGCAGAAAACTGCACTGGCCTGGGGTTATACCAGTGAGCACCACGGAGTGATCCTCTTCCATCCTCTTTGAACGGCTGCGCATGCACAGTAGAACGAAAAGCTGAACTTTAACTAAAAAGTCAGCTATTTCGCTCAACTGCGCATGCATCTTCCCCTGGGAAATTTGAAGAAAGAAGAAGCCGGAAGAGAATCGCTGTGTGGTGCTCACTGGTATAACCCCGGGCCTGTGCAGTTTTCTGCTGATAGGAGCACTGACCCGGGGTTTCAGGTGAGTCAATACAATCACTTGGTTATGCCTAACATTTGGCACCCCAAGTGTCTGAAGCCTTTCCTTCTCTTTTTAAAAGGGGTTGTTCAACTTTGATTTAAATTTTCGTATGATGTAGAGAGTGATATACTGAGACAATTTGCAATTTGGTTTCTGAGTTAGTTAGCTTTTTATTCAGCAGCTCTCCAGTTAGCAATTTTAGCAATCTGTTTGCTACTGTCTAACTTACCCTAGCAACAATATATTTGCTTGAATAAGAGACTGGAACATGAACAGGAGAGGCCTGAATAGAAAGACGAGTAGTAATAAAAAGTAATAATAACAATAAATTTGTACCCTTATAGTGTATTTGTTTTTATGATGGGGTCAGTGACCCCCATTCGAAAGCTGGAAAGAGTCAGAAGAAGAAGGCATTTAATTAAAAACTATTTTAAAAAAAATGACCAATTTAAAAGTTGCTTATACTTATAGCCATTCTATAACATACTGAACGTTAATTTAAACAAACTGCTACCTGATTTAGGGAGGCTGGTTAGGGTTTTTCTAAAGAGTTTTTGGCAATCGGTGTGAAGGAGAGCCATGCATCAATCAGGTCTGCATAGGCTAATGTTATGCATGGTGACTAGAAGAATGGTTCAGCCCAATTAGGCCCAGCATATGAGTGGCAAATGAGCATATTTATTAGTGTATGGCCGCTTTAGTTGGGGTCTCTTTAATGCAAAGTAACACCAAAAAAATTCAAGTTCTATGAAGTAATTAAAATATAATGTACTGTGTTTGCTTTAGCAACACTACTATAGTTATCTGTAGCCATGGGGCAGCCATTCAAGGTTCATGCTACTAAGCAGATAACAGATGCATTCTGCAGAATATCATTGTATACTACAGAGCTTATGTTATCTGTGCCTTTTTTTAGCTTAAAGGGCATGTAAAGTCTAAAATAGAATAAAGCTAAAAATGCTGTATTAAATATAAACATGAACTTATTGCACCACAAGCCTAATCAAACAAATAATTTATGCTTTCAAAGTTGGCTTACAGGGGGTCACCATCTTGTAACTTTGTTAAACATCTTTGCAAGACCAAGACTGTGCACATGCTCAGTGTGGTCTGGGCTGCTTAGGGATCGTCATAAACAAAGCTGCTTGAGTTCTGCATGGCTGGGAAGTAAGCCAGGGGCTCCCCCTGCTGTTCATAAGTCATTGTTTCCCTGCTCAGCAGTTAGGGACCGTTTGACAATTCCTATCCACAGCAGTAAATGAAGGGAGAAATTCACTGCATACAGTCAGGTTTCTTCTAAAACGGTAGACATTTTTTAATTAAAGTATATTGGAGATAAGTTTCTTTTTCGTTAAAGAAAGTAAAAATGGGATTTTATTTTTTTGCCTTTACATGCCCTTTAAATGGGCGCCCATGTGACTACACAGTAGCATACTTGTATAAACTATACTAGTCTTTTTAAAGGAATAGTTCAGTGTGAAAATGAAAACCGGATAAATACATAGACTGTGCAAAATAAAAAATGTTTCTAATATAGTTAGTTAGCCAAAAATGTAATGTATAAAGACTGGAGTGAACAGATGTCTAATAAAACAGCCAGAATCCAACTTCCTGCTTTTCAGCTCTATAACTCTGAGTTAGTCAGCGACTTGAAGGGGGGCCACATGGTACATTTCTGTTCAGTGAGTTTGTAATTGACCCTCAGCATTCAGCTCAGATTCAAAAGCAACAGAAATGACCCATGTGGCCCCCCTTCAAGTCTCTGATTGGTTACTGCCTGGTAGCCAGGGCAACCAGTCAGTGTAAACCAAGAGAGCTGAAAAACAGGAAGTAGTGATTTGACTGACATAATATACATCAAATCACTCCAGACTTTATACATTACATTTTTGGCTAACTAACTATATTAGAAACATTTTTTATTTTGCACAGCCTATCTATTTACACAGTTTTTATTTTTACACTGAACAATTCCTTTAAAGCAATTACATAACTTTACCAATGCAGGGCAGCAGTACATTATATTTTAATTACTTTAAAATGTGTTTCTTTTTTGGTGTTACTGTTCCTTTAAGGGGGACATAAGCCTTATTCAACAACAATGCTGCACCGGACTCTGCTGGGCTACAACTCCCAACATGGTCCAAAGTGTTCAACCTATGGGAACCCTGATTGCTCTGTGTACACTCCACCCCCTGTTCATTTTCTCCATACAGTTAATATTGGGGATATGTAATCCTTTTATTTTTCTAGTACTGTAACAACTAAACGGCAATAAGCTCAAAGCCAAAATCGCTCGTGGCTCTCGCTATGTTAAAGAATAGCAAGATGGCTGACATAATGCTGGTACGGATGATTATCACTGGAACATTCTCTTGCGTATTTCATTCAATCTACTTTGAAGAGCTAAACGGGAGTGATTTCTGTAGTGCAATTATCCAGAGCAACCATTAGACAATTATCTATTGTCGTCTACAAGATCTTTGCAATAGATAAATTCACTGGTGCAATTAAACTTGGGATGCACTGAATCCAGGTTTCGGTTTAGGCCTTTTTCAGCAGGATTCGAATAGACAATTACAAGAGTCCTCAGCACTCAACCCATTGTCAATATATTTAATATTTAGAGACATTTTGTGCATACTGCTACTGAAAAATGCCTTACCCTTTAAACAAAACAGGGATTGTTTGTCCATATATTGCAATATATTTAAGCTGGCCAACTACGTCAAAGTCATCCCATATCTGGCCAGTCCTACGCTCAATTTTTATCTGATTCATTAAGAATTCTATTGCTTCATTATACATTTTATAAAAGGGACGAAAACGTTTTACCTGCAACTTACTTGCTGCTTTCAAAGTAAAACTCCCAAACTTGGCTGCCCTTTTATTAGACACCAGTGGGATCACCTGACTATAGCTGGGAAGGGTGGGAGCTACAACATGGAGCTGGTCACTGCTCCTGTATAACTATAACACACAAGGGAAAGTTGTGCTCACCACTAGTTTTTAAAGGAGAAGGAAACCCCCAGGGCGCAAAACCCCTCCCCCCTCCCCTGTGTTGCCCCCCTCCCTCCTCCCCCCTGGCCTACGTGTCCCCCTGGGCAAATGCCCCTAACTTGTTACTCATCCCTCTGCGCAGGTCCTGTCCACGGAGTTCACAGTCGCCATCTTCTCCCACGCGCGTCTTCTTCCTGCTCTGACCGGCGTCTTCTGGCGCATGCGCAGTAGGAACAGGTACCGGTACAGCTCTACTGCGCATGCGCCGAATGTCACAAAGTTTTCCGATTTCACTTTGTGACATTCAGCGCATGCGCCAGAAGACGCCGGTCAGAGCAGGAAGAAGACGCGCGTGGGAGAAGATGGCGACTGTGAACTCCGTGGACAGGACCTGCGCAGAGGGGTGAGTAACAAGTTAGGGGCATTTGCCCAGGGGGACAGGTAGGCCAGGGGGGAGGAGGGAGGGGGCAACACAGGGGAGGGGGGGAGGGGTTTTGCGCCCTGGGGGTTTCCTTCTCCTTTAAAACCATTAGGTGGGGGTGCAGCGAGGCTTTTTCCGCAGGATTCGAATCCTTGTGCCTGGCTAAACTGAATCCGAATGCTAATTTGTAAAATAGGGGCAGGAAAGGAAATTGCAACAAAAAAATGTTTTTCCACTTTTTCCTTTCGTGCCCCTAATTCGCGTAAGCAAATTATGATTCGTTACGGTATTCAGCCAAATCTTTCACAAAGGATTTGAGGATCCCAAATTGTGGATTTGGTGCATCCCTAAATTGATAATTGGTCACACACAATATAGATTGTATGAGAAAAGGAATCTGTATATTTTCTGTAGATATTTTTAACAGTGACCTTTTCTTCCCTGCAGACCCGAAACTCCTCCATTGCTGTGTATTACACTAACCGGGCGCTATGCTACGTGAAGATGCAGCAGCTGGACAAGGCCCTGGCAGACTGCAAACATGCCTTAGAGTTGGACTGTCAGTCAGTGAAAGCCCACTTCTTCCTGGGACAGTGTCAGATGGAACTAGAGAATTATGATGAAGCCATTGCAAATCTACAGAGAGGTGAGCTGTTCTTAAACAGCCTGTTCTTAAAGGACAAGGAAAGTTAAACTAAAGAAGTAGCTAGAATGTTGTACATTGTTTTGTGCTTCTGTACCAGCCCAAGGCAACCACAGCCCTTTAGCAGTAAAGATCTGTGTCTCCAAAGATGCCCCAGTAGCTCCCCATCTTCTTTTCTGCTGATTCACTGCACATGCTCCACGCTGCTGTCACTTACTGAGCTTAGGGACCCACTCACAATATACAGTACACATAGAATAGAAATGTCACAATATAAGGCTGATTAGTCATTAATACAGATAATTACTACATGGCAGCACAGAAACCAGTGCAATTAGCATCAGAATTTAATAATCATCAAACCTGTAGCATCAGCTTATATTACAGGGGAAGCTCATTTTCTGCTGGATAATTAGTGACGAGCCCTAAGCTTAGCTTCTCAACAGCCAATCAGAGCCCACTGAGCATGTGAGTGTCACAGACACTTTCCAAGATGGTGACCCCCTGTGACAAGTTTGAAGTCCTGGATCATTGCTGCTATTGACAAGCTGAAACTTTAGGCTCGTGCAATAAGTTCAGTGTATAAAACATGGTATTTTTAGCCCTATTCATTTTTAGGGTTTAGTTCTCCTTTAAAGGGGTTGGTCACCTTTTTATTAACTTTTAGTATGATGTAGAGAGTGATATTCTGAGGCCATTTGCAATTGGTTTTCATTTTTTATTATTTGTTTTTTTTTTATTTAGCTTTTTATTCAGCAGCTCTCTAGTTTGCAATTTCAGCCATCTGTTCATTAGGGCTTAAATTACCCTAGCAACCATGCACTAATTTGAATAAGATACTGGAATATGAACAGGAGAGGCCTGAATAGAAAGATGAGTAATAAAAAGTATCAATAACAATACATTTCTAGCTTTACAGAGCATTTGATTTTTAGAAGGGGTCAGCCACCCCCATTTGAAAGCTGGAGAAAGTCAGAAGAAGTAGGCAATTTATTCAAAAACTGTAAAAATAAATAATGAAGACCAATTGGCCATTCTATAACATAATAAAAGTTAACGTGAAGCTGAATCAACCTACAACCTTTACCTTGAGAGAGAACGTGCTGATACACAGTCCTCATCCAATCCCTTTCTCTAACTTACCCTGGGGTTTACTAGCCCAATATCAGTTGGGCAGCTGTGTGATTTTTCTTCTGAAAGCATGCACATATTCTCTATAAAGCCTGAAAATACAGACACTGTGCTGACCGGTACAGATCATATGAATTAGACATGGAGAGCAGTGTGAGAAGCTTAAGATCTATCAGGAAGGATAGAAATGAGACCTATAGAAGGGGAGTGGGGGGGGGGTGCAAGGTATTAAGTGTTACATCTACAGACAGGGTTCTGGTTGCTAGGGTCCAATTTACCCTAGCAACCATGCACTGATTTGAATAAGAGACTAGACTATAAATAGAAGAGAGAGATGAGTAGAAAGATGAGTAATAAAAAGTTGCAATAGCTATAAATGTATAGCCTTGCAGAGCATTTGTTTTTTAGATGGGGTCAGTGACCCCCATTTGAAATCTGAAAAGCGTCAGAAGAAAAAGGCAAATAATTAAAACTACGCACAATAAATAATGAAGACCAATTTAAAAATTGCTTCACACTGGCCATTTTATAACATACTAAAAGTTAACTTAAAGGTGAAGCTGCCCTTTAACATTAGAGTGAAATGCGTCTGTTTTTTTTTTTTTTTTTTTAATGGGAACAAAAAGAATGTCCCCAGTAACTAAAATCACGTTTTACCCCAAGCCAGTTCTCTTTATCTTTAAAATACAAACCGGCCTAGAGTACTTTCCCAGAGAACTCAGGGCTGCCGTCTTTGCTCCAGGTATCTCTCACGCTGCCCTGAGCTGATACACGTGCAATACAGAACTTCTTTAGCACTCGTGTCCACTCAATTGGCTGGGAGCAGAGAACAAAGATGGCAGCCCAAGCTCTGCAGGAACCCCCCCCCCCGGGCTGGTGTGTTTTGTACAGATGGAGTTGGCCTACAATAAAAGGTCATCAATTTAAAGGGGTTGTTCACCTTCCAACACTTTTTCCAGTTCAGTTGGTTTCAGATTGTTCACCAGAAATAGTTTTTTTTTTCCCAATTACTTTCTATTTTTATGCTTTTCTAATATTGAAGTGTAAAGTGTCATTTTTCACCTTCTAAAGCAGCTCTGGGAGGGATGGAGGGGGGGGTCATTACTTTAAAACACCTTCATTTTTTGGTGTTACTGTTTCTTTAACAAATTGACACTTTTCACCAGTGTTTTTACCTTGCACTCACCTTCAACAGATAAGAGAAAATGCACAGAAATCCCTTATGGCGCCTGGGCTATTTCTGAAGCGGAATTCCTCATCGCTATTTAATGCAAAAAGTGTTAACACAGAACAAATAACATTAGTTTACACCAGCAGACTGACGATAAAATATATTTAGGTCTTCCAAGGAGCTTGAAAAACAGGAACACCGAGGCGCGGAACAGGTTTAACAAGGCGTCGGCTCAGTGTGACGTCTCGCTGCTTTAGTTTCCCTTGAAGGTTCCTGGAGGCCCAGATATGGGGGCAGAGTCTACTGTATATAGTGCAGTTCCACTAATCTAATGTATGCAATGCTAAAGGAAGACTGTCACCATAAAAGTATGTATATAAGCTGTGGGGAACTGTCAGTGGATTGAATGAAACACACATGCGTGTTGCTACTTCTTTGTTGGCAGAAATGTATCAGTCAGTCCTGTCTTGCTTTATGGTAATGGGTGGGCTAAACTGGTATATTTCACCTGGAGGAAAAACATCCTAACTTGTGTGACAGGGCAAGCACAGGCAGTTGTTATGCATACTCCCTAGGGATCCACCAAATCCACTGTTTTGGATTGGGCCGAACCCCTGAATCCTTCAGGAAAGATTCGGCCAATACCGAACTGAATCTGCACGTGCAAATTAGGGGCGGGGAAACATATTTTACTTCCTTGTTTTGTGCATATGCAAATTAGGATTCAGTTTGGCTGGGCAGAAGGATTGGGCCGAATACGAATCCTGCTGAAAAAGGCCAAATCCCGAACCGAATCCTGGATTGGGTGCATCCCTCAATGTTTAACCCCTGTTATTGACACACTAAATATTGCATCTCAAAGTAAAACTCCTGTGCTTATATCCTTTCAGTACTTGAAGAAAAAGTTACTTTAACACATTTCCCTGATTTTACATTTTCCCGGATTTTGCATAATTTTTTCCCGGTCCCCTGAAAAACGTAAAACGGGGGTTCTACTGTAATATTTTACTATTGAATTGGATACCAAGGAGACATGCCAAGTGAATGGAGTGATCAGTTTGGGAGTGTACGATATATGCGATTGCCAGTCAGAATGTTATTCTCTTACACTAATCCATACTATGGTGTTATTTTGGAAGTTGTGGTACTGGGGGTTTCTTTAACTTCCTCTGAGAGCATTGAACCTGGTCTCTATAGATTTTTTTTTTTTTTTAGCAATGCAGCTATACAGTGTTTTTAGCAGAAGAGAAAAACTGCAGCACCTCTTGTTTGCAAATTGTGAAAATGTATTACAATTGGTCAGTAACAGGCAACGTTTCAGGCCTGGTCTTGCCCTTTCTCAAGCCTGCCTGATAGTGTGTGATACAAACATTTATCCCCCACATTAGGGGGAGTGCACCCACCCCCCAATCATGTTCAAACCAATCAGGTAAAAACATTGTGAAAGTTCAGTAAAGTCCAAGCATTATTCCTTTTCGTGTGTCTTGTTAGTCCATATTCCATGAATTTAGTTACATTTAGGGATGCACCGAATCCACTATTTTGGATTCGGCCGAACCCCCGAATCCTTTGTGAAAGATTCGGCCGAATACCGAACCGAATCCGAACCCTAATTTGCATATGCAAATTAGGGGTGGGAAGGGGGAAAAAAATGTACTTCCTTGTTTTGTGACGAAAAGTCACGTGATTTCCCTCCCCATCCATAATTTGCATATGCAAATTAGGATTCGGTTCGGCCGGGCAGAAGGATTCGGCCGAATCCGAATCCTGCTGAAAAAGGCCGAATCCCGAACCGAATCCTGGATTCGGTGCATCCCTAGTTACATTTATCAAACAAAGTTTCAATTGTGACATTAGTGAGTAAAAAAATTAAAACAATATATAAGGTTATAGAGGCTGCAGTACCTTTTACCCGGAGTGGAATCACCTCAATGCAGTCCGGGATCTTGTACCCATTCTTCATGAATGTTGATAACCTTAAAAAACAAAGATCATGTTTAAAACAATGGAAACATATAATAGAAGGCTAAAACCAATCAGAACAAAGGAGGGTGTTGTCTGACCTAAGTGGAATAGAAGGGTATTATAACTTAAATAAAGCACATGGGTGTATATTCCCTATTAAGGCCCTTAGGACAAAGCGTACCCAATTTGTTTATCCAGTACATTTCCTTTCTTTTAAGGGCTTCTAACTGATCGCTCCCCTCTTCTTCGTTTAGGGACGCCATCAATAATCTGAAATCTAAGATTGGTGTGTGTTTCGCTGTGTGAAAGTGTGCAGGTATAGGGAGTTCGAGATCTTCGCATCTTATGGTTGATTTATGTTTTGAAATTCTGTCTTTCACTTTCTGTGTTCTTTCTCCAACATATCCTAGTCCACATGGGCACTTGATTAAATAGATCACATATGTAGATTCACAAGTGAAAAATTGCTCGATGGTGTGGGGATGTGTGAAACTTTGTCCTTTGGTCACACTATTGCACTGTGCACAATTCAAACAAGGGAAAGTTCCTGGTTTAATATCGGCCAGGTATTGCTGCCCTGTTTTCTTAGTTGGGCCAATATCCGCTTTTACTAGAGTGTCTCTGATATTCCTCCCTCTCCTATAGGCCATCAATGGAGGGGAGGTGAACTCCTCATTATCTGGGGAGCATTTTTGTAATAAATGCCAGTGTTTGCGCAAAACGGTGGCTGTGTGTTTGCTGGCCGATGAAGGGTGTTTTTAGCACCCTGCCCAGTATTGCATAACCTAAACCAATGGTCTCCCAGCCAGCTACCACATTAAAAGGAAATAGGCTTTACAAGTATTTAAAGGAGAAGGAAAGGTTAAAACTAAGTAAGCTTTATCAGAAAGGTCTATATAAATACACCAATAAACCCTCAAAGTAATGCTGCTCTGAGTCCTCTGTCAAAAGAAACACAGCATTTCTTTCCTTCTATTGTGTACTCATGGGCTTCTGTATCAGACTTCCTGTTCTCAGCTTAAACCTCCAGTTATAGGGCTTGAGCATGCTCAGTTTGTTCCCCCTCCCCTCCCTGCTGTAATCTGAGCCTTGAGCTATGAGTGAGCAGGGAGAGACTCAGGCAGGAAGTGATGTCAAACTTAGCTAATATGGCAGCTGCTATCCTAAACAAATAGCTTCAAGAGCTTTTTACTCGGGTATGGTAAAACATTCTACAGAATTAATATAGCATTCTAGCTTGCACTATTGTGACTAATCTATTGGCAATAAAATGCCTCCGTAGCTTTCCTTCTCCTTTAAAGGGGGGTTGCACCTTTGAGTATGTTATAGAATGGCCAATTCTAAGCAACTTTTCAATTGGTCTTCATTGTTTATTTTTTATCATTTTTGAATTATTTGTCTCCTTCCTCTCTGGCTTTCAGATGGGGGTCACTGACCCATCAAAAAAATCAAATGCTCTGTAAGGCTACACGTTTATTGTTATTGCAACTTTTAGTTACCATATATACTCGAGTATAAGCCGAGTTTTTCAGCACCCAAAATTTGCTGAAAAAGTCTACCTCGGCTTATACTCGAGTCAGCTTCCACAGAGGGGGCAGTGCCGCTTCCCCCTTTCCCGGCCGGATCTTCCCCCTAGCTGCCCCGTCCCAGGGCCGCTTTAATAAGCGGGAAAAAGGGGCCCTGCTTGTGTCTGCTTGTACCTGCTTTGTGTCTGGGCTCCCTCTCTCGATCAGCTCGCACTCCACCCGGTAAAGTGGAAGTGGCCAGCAGTACAAATAGGCGGATAGAGGAAGGAAGGAATTTTTGCATATCACACCACGCACCGTGCTCGCTTGTTCCTGCAAATACCTCCCAAGAGCCATCCGGATTTGCAGTGCTACCCGACCGCACCGCACTGAGTCTGTCGCACACAGTGAGTGACCGGCTTCTGCAGCTGTTCCATTTCCGCACACTTTCACCCCAGGCCCCAGCCAGCTGAGCCAGGCACCCTCAAGCACACTTTCTCTAACCTCCTCCTCCTGGTCTATCTATCATCTCTCTCTCTCTCTCTCTCTCTCTCTCTCTCTCTCTCTCTCTACTCGCCTTACTCTCTCTCTTTCTATCCATCTGCCTTAGTATGAAGGCAAGGCCCCCTGTAAAAAATGCTGATGTCTAAAGCTGACTGGCACTTACAGTGCACACTCATTTTGGGACCCACTGTCAGTTAAAAAAATGTTTTTTTGTTTTGCTACCCTGTGGTCCCTCTGGCCTGGCCCATTGTCACAACCAGCTACCTTAAGTTCTGGGGGTATTTATACATGAAGTGATCTCTGTGCCATCCTGCTAAGCCTTCTTTGGGTATTTATATATGAAATAATTTCTGTGCCATCCTGCTATGCCTTCTGGGGGTATTTATATATTGGATCTTCATACTGTATAGTATAGGTATGCAATGGAACAGGTTGATCTGTCATTTTTCACCCTAGGCTTATACTAGAGTCAATAATTTTCCCAGTTTTCGTAGGTAAAATTAGGTACCTCGGCTTATAGTCGGGTCGGCTTATACTCGAGTATATACGGTACTCCTCTTTCTATTCAGGCCTCTCCTA